>VWZS01004848.1:323874-424505 GCA_013397075.1 Rhabdornis inornatus
ATATTTTTTTATTAAAAGAAAACCTCATCTCATGAAGGAAAAATATTAGGCATCAATTTCTCTTCTCTGGTTAATTATTTTTCCTGACCTATTTTATATTTTTAATCAATGATTATATTTAATTCACAAGCTTCAATATATTGAAGTTTATTATGAATGCCTTTTCCTTAATTCAATGTTTACATTCATTTTTCTTATTTTAAATGAAGGAGGGATGAGAAGTGCTAATTCTTTGATATGAATTGAATTTCTGGATCCTGAGAACTCTAAAGTTTAGGCTTGTTTGCTATCCTACTTCCCCCACATGTGTTACAGGAAGCAAATATGCACTAGACTGTTTGAAATCACAAATTTTAAATCAAAATAAGAAGTCTGGGGTGTTTCAGGTTTCTTTTCAGAACTTATCCTTTTAGTCTTATATCACACAAAACTCAGGGAACCTTCTAGCCCCACAGACTTCAAAACTCAGCCCATGGTTTAGTTCTGTATGGGACAGGCTTTTATTCAAAGGTTCAGAGATGGGAAAGTTTTGGAAGACAATTTTTTTTTTTTAATTTTATTTTCCTTTCTAGAGCTATCTTCTGTCTGTTTTTTCCTTCTTTTCCCTCCCTTATGATGTTCAGATACCTAGTGTAGAAGTGTAAGATCAGAAATTATTAATGTGAAGTTCTCTTAAAAAAATGAAAAATATTTATGAAATTAATATATCTCTTCCTTCAACTGCATTTTATTTTCTAAAGAATTTTCTTGCAAATTAAAGAATGTATGGACTTCTAAGGAGGCAGTATAATAACTGGGTTTTAGTGTATAACAGCAGGAAATATTCTGTAAGAAGGATTTTGCACTAAATGACAGTTTTCTTCAATAGGGTGAGAAAATTTTCTGAAATTTTCCTCCAACAATCTCTGATGGTTTTCTTTGATCAATTAAGTCATCCATGGTTCTATTACCTGAAAGTTATCTTACTGTTTTTTCTTATAAAGGCAGAGTTCAATAATGGACAACATAGCTGCTTCACATTCTATGGAATAAAAAGGGCAGAATCTAAAGGCAATTTGTAGTTTGTTAAAGATTAATCATCCTCTGGAAGTCAGCTGCTCCCTCTCCATTGGCTGCAAAACATATCCAGTAGAGAAACTTCCGCTTGAAGCTTGAGGTTATAAATGAAGCCAAACCTCCAATATCACAATGTTGAGTACAGTGCCTTTGAAATGGCTTGTTTCTTTCTACATAAATACAATGATATTAGACTTAGAAGTATTCTCAAAATATCTAGAAGCAATTAAAATTAATTCTCTATAAATATAGACATTATTGGAGCATGATTTTATCTTTGAAGTTTCAAATTACATAGGCCAACCTTCTTTGCAGCATTGCCTGATTATATAATTTAAATAAGTGTAGTAAAAAATGTGGTCAAAATACAAAAGAACTGTATTATTTAAAGTACTTTCAAAGTAAGTCCCTCAGCTTTGAAAATGTGTAGCCTATTTGATTTGAAACATAAGTCCGCTGACATCCAAAATATGCTGACTGCACAGACAGCCTGTTGGTTATTTTACTTAGTAAGGACATAACTGTTTAAAGACATCTGCATTTAAAAATATTTGTTGGTCTCCTCCATATCAGTTGTGCTATATTGTTTGATGTTTGTCACCCCATTTCTGACTTCCACTGCAGAATGTCTCAATGTCAGGGACTACTGATGGATGCCTTTGTTAACTAATTAAAACAAACTTTCTGCAGCAGGGATCCAGAATGCAGTTCTGGAAAAGTTTCATGAAATACATTTTTCAATAGGTAATGTTGAGAAAGCCCTTTTATGTTTTATCACATATTTTATAAGGATTTCTTTCCTTACCAGGTCTAGCTCAGTAGAGAGGCATACATTTAACTATAAACACAAAAGTCCTTTTAAATCTATTGAAAACACTGAGATATTTTCTTGCTGCAGACGGTTTCTATCTATGTTCATATTTACATCTGGGCCTCACAGGGGTTGTGTGAAGAAAATTTCTGGACTAGGAAAGATAAGAAAATATTTCAGTTTGACAAAAGCACAAAAATCTGCCTGCTGGTTCCCTTTCCAGAAATAAATCCTGGCAGACTATGATCTATTTATTCTCAAATTAGTTCATGGAACTATATAAAGGTGTTTTACCATTTCTATTCCATGTGGTCTTCACTTTTCGACTAATAATCCATCTGATCTAAACCCCAGAAATTTAGATTCTTATACTTATTCTCATTTTACATAGTGGATTGCACTTCTGTGTAGTTTCTTACTTGCTAAGTTTGATAAAATAAAAGAAAATATGCAATAAATGATTTTCCCTATTTTATATTATATATTCAGTAGTCTTTGATAGGAAGAAAACATTGTATTGTTAAATAAATAACTGTAATAAAAATGGCACTCTTATTTGAATTTCACATTTCTATTTTGGAAAATTAGCACCATTGTATTTTTAGTTCTGTAACATAAATTTCAGGACACCATAAAAATGTTATGTCTCAGGTGTTAAGATTTTCCGTTTCCAATTTAAAAGTCTTGAAAATATGTTTGCTGGGATATTTGTGTAAAATCTACATGAGCCCATTGTATCTTCCTGAAACAGAAATCTGTTGAAGAAATTTAAGGAAACCTTAAAACCTAAAAAGCTTGTTCACCCTTATGCTGATATACTTATGTCATAAGTTCTATGGGTTTAATATTGCTAATGCCAGGTTTGTTGTGAATAGAGTACATCTAGAGTACAGTTTACTTACTCTTTATGTAGAGTTCTACAGCTAAGGGAGATTATTCTTATCCTCGAAGTTTTGAAAAAGTCTAAACTCTGCTCCTTTGCAGAGCAGAAGAAGAAAAACATGCTGTATGAACTAGTAGAGAGGCAACTCAGAAACATCAGTCATAGAAAAATTAGTTTCAAGAAAGCATGAAGAAAGCTAAAAACCAAATCCCTGTGAAAAATCTGTCTTTCACAGGCTGAAAAATGTTACCTTTTATTTTTCTCTTTCTTTTTTTTTCTTTTTTTTCCCCTAAAGACTTTAAAATAACAGACTTGTAACTTCAACCAAAGGAGGGGCAAAGGGGTGAAATGACTTTGACTTATCAAACTGACAGGGATGGACCAAGACAGATTACTGAAGCGGTAATCAGTGCAGTTTACCCACAGCTCAACCTCGGGAACTCCTAAGAAAGAAAAAGATATGAAAAAATGATATGAAGTCATCAGAAGTTACATAGATTTGCATCAAGAAAGAGGACACATCTGATAGCTATCTGCAAGTTTTAAGGGCAACACAAAAGATACCTCATAACTTCGTAATAGCTTTATTAAATTTGATTTGCAACAGAAAATATCATTCATTAATGAATGGATTTGGTTTCAGATCTGTAAGCATAAAAAAATTTTGGTCCTCCATTTAGTTTAGAGTTTAGGACAGATTGAAGAATAACATCATTGGACAGTGATGAAATTTTATTTCAAAGTTTTAGGGAAGATATAGCTGTATATTTTTGTAAGTGGAAATAGAATTGGAAATACAAAGATATAAAAAAAAAAAACAACAAAACCAAACCAAACCAAACAACAACAACAACAACAACAACAACAACAACAACAACAACCACCCTCCCCCAACTGTTTTTTGAGATCCATTTGATAAGAAAACCAGAATTTTTAGCACAATCACACACTGGAACAGTTTGTCTGGAGAAGATGTGGAGTCCTTGGAGATAATCAAAACTAACTGGACAAGATCTTGGGCAACCAGCACTAGTTTTATCCTGCTTCAGCACGGGATCTTGGAACTAGATTACTGCCTGAGGTCCTTTCCTACTTCAGTCGTTCTGAGCTTCTGCCATATGTTTTTTAATATTTTTTTTTATATTTTAAGCATACCCAAATTCTGTTTATGGGAGAAGATTGCCAGTTTAGTCAGGTATTTGAAGCAAATGACAACAAATAAAAAGAGCTATGCAGAGATATTATTCATGTCACCTAAGAAAATGATAACCTGTATCACAGTCTAGCCCTGTCAAGACTGGAAGAAAGGAAACTAGAAGGATCTGTCATGATTACAAGACAAGAGGTCTCAAATCTTTCTTAATTAAGTAATTGATTCCCAATAGCTAAGTCATATTACATTAATGTAATGGACTAGTGAAAACAAATATATTTCACAGGCGATTCAAAACCTCAGTACTGAGCCGCATCTTGAATCTTTTTCAAGATGAACATGAAAATATAAAAGCAGTGGTGGTGCAGATACAGACATTGTAGAGAGCAAACTTACAATTTTAAGCAACATTGCAGATGTCTGGTGCATTATTACATTATTACATATTGACATCATCAGCAGAAAATTAAGCAACAAGAGGAAATTCTGAGAAGATATACAGAAGATAAGATTATCTTCTTAAATCTATTCAATATTTTTCTCCTTTGAGCTTACATCTAAAATAATCAGATAAGATATAATAAATAATAAGATAAGATATAATAAATGAATAGTAAGATAATCAGGTAACTGACTATTTTTCCATTGCTTTAGACATGCAGATTATAGTCCCTGAAACACACAGAAGAATTTCAGGGGGAATGATAAATAAATAAATAAATTGGAAGATCCAATCTGGAATATGCTGTAAACACAGCTTTGATATATATGTCAGGAGCAAGTATCAGAACTGGGTCATGCATGTCCAGAACTCCAGGCAAGTCAGATGTGAGTATTTTGCAGAGATCTTCCACATTTTAGTTAGATACAAGCTGTTGGAAACACTGCCTCCTGGGGTGTGTGTGGGTGTGGGTGTGTTACAGAATCACAGCATGGTTGAGGTGGGAAAGAATATCTTGAAATCGAGCAGCCTAGCTCCATTATCCTTCTTAATCAGAAGCCTTGGAAAATGTTCCATTGAGTTTAGAAAATCTCCAAGGATGAAGACTCCACAACCTCTCTGGGAAACCCATGAGAGTGTTTTACTGTCCTCAAAGCAAAAAGTTATATCTTGTGTTTGGATAGAATTTCCTGGATTTTAAACTTTGCCCTTTGCCCCTTGTTCTGTCATTGGGAATTGATGAGAAGAGTCTGGATCCTTCAATCCCTCCCATCAAGTATACACACATTTTAAAATCACCCCAAACCTTCTCTTTTCCAGGATAAGCCGTTCCAGCTCTCTCAGTCCCTCCTCATTTGAAAGGTTCTCCTGCCAGAAGACTCCAACCAGATCATAATGTGACTGCTGAAAATACTTTGTGAATCTAGTCCAAGTTGGGTGGAAAACTACATTAGGAGTAGTTTTGAATTTAGACATCAAACCATTTACCTAACTCAGAACTTGATAGATGTATAGTGAAACAGGGTAACTTCAGAATTCATCAGCACACCAAAATTTTAATGCCTTAAATTTTGGATTTGACTTAATAAGATAGGACATCCTCTACATCTTTCTCTAATCATAGCCCAGAAATAATTTGTGTTGCTAAAAATGTGTTCAGTATCTTTAATCGACCTGCCAAATACACACAGACCTTCAGCATCCTACTGTAGAACTAATCCCTCTAAACTGCATATGCATAATTAACCACAGTATTGCACACCTCTAAATATGATTAATATTTTTTTAAGTCATCAGCAATTATTCTACAAGGAGAAAAAAATAATTAATAAAAAAGCGACATCAGTAGATACAAGAAAATAAATATGAATGCCAGTTCATTTCTGATCAGCATGAAACTTCCTGATAATACCATGCAAAATGTAGCATTGATTTTACAAATATGGGTAATGAAGATTTGAGTGGCAAAGTGTGTGTCAAAAGTATGTAAATGAATTGATGTTTAATCTACCTATGCCTAAGAAAAGCAATCACCTCCTGCAGAAGGATTGCTTTTATTTTAGTAATGTTAGCTGATGAAATCCCAGCACTCTAACAAGGGTTTATAATTTGATAAAAATTACTGGTGACTGGATCTGCATTTTCTTCAAACTGCTGCCCTGCTTCTTGCTAAGTGCACTGCTGACATATTTGATATTGAACTTGAACTTAAAAATTACTATCCCAGTAGATGTTTATTAGATTTAGCGGCTGAAGTAAACCTAGACATGGTGCCCACAGTACAATCTAAAAACAGATCTTATTTATGTGTGCCGGGAAATGTTGCACATTTCTTCCAGGAAAAAAGAGAAAATCAGAAATAACAAGAGCAAAAACACCCACAAAGCAAGGTATTATCCATGCTATTAGAGGGCCAAAGAAAATTGACCTGTGTTAGACTAATGTAATGTCATCTTTGAAAACATTACAATACTGTGTAATGCAATTTATTTTCATATAATCGTTTTAATACTCATTATTGGGAAAAAGCTTGACAGAAAAAAAAAAAAGGCAGTTATAAATTTGATGCACGCCATGAGCTGAGGTAGAATAATCTCAGTATGGGGATCTAATTTTTCATGGGAAAATATTACACACTTTTTAGTAGGAACTCAATGAATATGGTTCATTTGAAATTGTTTCCAAAAATACCTATAAAGTTAGCAGAAGTGGTAATATATGAAGGAAAACACCCACAGAAATGTTTAACTCTAATAATATATGCTTATCCCTAGAGAACCAATATAATTTTTGAAATGAAATATAGTAGAATATTCTGACAAATACTGCAAACTGTTTTTTCTAGCTTATGGATTACTGTAATGCTATAACCCTAGACACCATGTAACTCTCTACTTGTTTGCTAAGACTTCTGCTCAGTAAGACCTGTAATTTTGTGCTGTACATACAAAAGTCAGTCAAAGAAATACACACTGTATTTCAATGTGACCAGGGCTCACTGGCGTTGAAAGTCTCATATGTCTGTAGGAAGCATTCTGCTGGGGTTCTGTGTGATTTCTGTCATCCCTTCATCTCCTTTTGTTCTACAGTTCTTTGCTGTCATTGATCAATAACATTGAGCTAGTATGAGCAGAGCACATCTCAGAAGGATTCAGTGTTGAATTTCAAGCGAAGTTTGACTGTTGTATATCATTTAGTGTCAACTGTGGTACAAATATCACAAGGATTGTCTAGATGAAGTAGAAGGAGTGATAAATATAGGAAAGAAAAAAAGAAACACAAAGTCATAAAAAGACAACAAAAAGAGAAAGGAAAAGAAGAATGTGTATATAAGGAAATCAGGAGCAGTCCCAGATGAATTAGTGTGCCCTGGCAGCCAGGGGTCACAAACCTGTCCTGGGGACATCAGGCACAACATCACAGCCAGGCAAGGGAGGGGATTGTCCTGCTCTGCTCTGCTCTGCTCTGGGGTAGCCTCACCTCCAGTGCTAGGGGCAGTTCTGGGTTCCACTACATAAAAAAGACATTAAGCTGTAGGAGACCACCCAAAGGAGGACAACAAAAATGGTGAAAGTCCTTGAGGGGAAGCTTTTTAAGGAGTGGCTTGACCTGTTCAGCCTGGAGAAGAGGAGACTGAGGGGAGACCTCACTGCCGTTACAGTTTCCTCATGAGGGGAAGAGGAGGGGCAGGCACTGATCTCTGCTCTGTGGTGACAGTGACACGACCCATGGGAATGGCCTGAAGCTGTGTCAGGGGAGGTTTAGGTTGGGCATCACAAAAAGGTTTTTCACCCAGAGCATCAGGGAAGTGATCCCAGCACCAGCCTGACACAGTTTAAGAAGTGTTTGGACAATGCTTTCAGACACATGGTGTGGCTGTTGAGGTTGGATCTGTGCAGAGTCAGAAACTGGGCTCAATGATCTTTGATCTTTTAAACTCAGTTTATTCTGTGATTCTGTGAATTGTTGTGCCTATGGAAAAAGGGGTATGCAGAACATGGTAGAGCAAACACAAGGCTCGGAAGAAATCAAGCCATGGAAAATTGCAGCAGTTAAGTATTTTTTCTACATCCATACTACATGTGATTTACTAAAATGCTTTGATAAGATAACATAAGGGAATTCTAAAAATGTTATCAGTGATATTGATGACTGTTAACTGATCTTGCTGGCTCAGTAGAATTATGGGCAAAACTGTCCAAAAAATGAGAAATCTTTCCCAAATGATTCACATTTCTAAAGCATCCATGTGTTTAATGATTGTCCTGAAAACTTATGTTCAACTACTGCTTAACTTCTAAAAAATTCTGATTCTACTAGTATTCTGGTTTCAGTATGAATACCACAAGTTTCTCTGTATGCCTAGATACATTTTTGAGTGGATAATTGTGGTGCTTTTGTATGGGGAAGAGTTAGCTTTTTTCATAGTTACTCTCCAAGACAATTTGGATCATATTTTATGCCCAGCTCGACTGACACTCTGGAAGTACACATTCCCCACCTAATTTCTGAGTTGACCATCCTGGAACTTATTCCTTGAATTTTCAAAACATAGCTTTTAGGGCAGTATTCATTTAAAAAGCAATGACAGTAAAAATTTTCATTTCCTGGTGCAATATTCCTACACTTAGAATACTCATGGAGAGAAAATTTGTACTGAAATTTTTCCTTTCACTAATTACTCAAAACCTACAATTTCTACCCTAACAAACAGGTTAAAGAACACGTTTTGAGGAAGGACACAGAGTTGTCAATAAGCGGTGGAGTGCTCAGCAAGCACTGACAAATCTTTCAAGAAACACCTGTCCACAGAATTTCAGACAGGTCTTCACACCCATTCTAGTCCATCTAAGCTGTACCTCACTCAGCCTCATGATTTATGGGACTTCTTTTCTGAGATAATTGATTTTTTCCCCTCCCAAGTGCCACTGTGGAATCTTAACACAGGATGCTGCTTAGTACCAAGCACCATCCCAGTTATACTCCTGTCATTAATTTTGGAGGGATAAAGTGACTTTCTAAATCTATATTTAAATTACATATGGAAAAATAATTTAGATAACATTTTCATTATTTTATATACTGAAACTCAAAATTACTGCTGATTGCAAAGCTTCAAAACACAAGTTCTTAATAATACAATACTGGTCAGTATTGTAAATGGTGACTTTTAGGCTTTTAAAAATTATTACCTGCATTTTAAAATTATTTTGTATAGAAGAAACATAGTTCTGTACTTTTGAAATATATAACTTATTTTCCCCTCATTAACAACTTCATTACACTATCTGATACTCTCTTGGAGGGTTTCTCGGTATTCCTAACTAAGCACTAAGGTCTCAATGCATGTGTTTATTTATTTGACAGACATTTCATCCTCTTTTTTAGGTGTTTTTTTTTTTTTTTTTGTTTGGTTGGGGTTTTTTGGGGCTTTTTTTGGTGGGGATGTTGGTTGGGGGTGTTTTGGATAGTGAGGTTTTATCTTTATCTATTTTTAATTTAACTTATGCTTTTTTTTTATGATGATTGTTCATGACAAAGGAATGAGAACATTTCACAATTTTATTTTATTCCTTATTTCTTACTTCTATTTTTTTCATGAAATGCGTATACTCACTATCTATAGTTTCCAGTAAGCTGCCATAATTAGATTTAAAACACATATCTCAATGTTATCAACAACAAAGCTTCTACTCCATCACTGTCAATCTGACCAAAAGAATTCAAGAACAAATCAACAATATGGTGATTTTGAAAAGCTCTGAATATTTCAGTTTCTTGGAAACTTCCCAAAAAAGCTAGGAATGCAGCATACTTTGTGATAATAAACAGGGCCCTAAAATCCTGGGATTTTTTTGAAGATTTTAGGAAGATCTGTTCAGGCTACAGGCAACTGTTGTTTAAAGAATCACAGAATCACAGAATGGGTCTGGTTGGAAGGGATCAAAGTGGGACATCTGATCCAACCTTCCTGCTGAAGGTGAGTCATTTTAGAGCACAGGACTGTGGTTCTTGAATATCTCCAATGAGAGAGACTCCATAATCACTCTGGGCAATCTTCTCGTGGATATTTCTGTGCATCAGTTTCTGCTCAGTGCCTCTTGTCCTATTGCTTGGCATCCTCCTTCTGGATGCTCCACTGGACCTGCTCCAGGAGCTCCAGGTGTCTCTTGTGCTGAGGAGCCCAGAACCAGGCACAGCACTCCAGATGTGCCCTCACCAGGGCTGAGTAGAGGGGCAGGATCACCTCCCTCAACCTGCTGGCAATGCTCCTCCTAATCCACCCGAGGATACTTTTGGCCTTCTTGGCCACAAGGACACACTCTTGGCTTTAATAAATTTCTTCATTGGCATAAAAATGTAATGAATAATAAATAGATTATTAATACATTTGATACATTGTTAGAAGATAGAAGACATCTTAGATGTGTAACTCAAAACAATAGAATTACAAAAAATATGACAAAATGAAAAGAAGCTGTACTGAGATACTGGTATAACTTCCTTTTGGTAAGATTCTCAAAATCTAAGTTTAGAGAAAGAGAAAGCATACTTAAAAAAAAACCTTTAAAGATTGCTTAAAATATATTGTGATAGAAATTCTAAATATTGCTGTTGGTAATTCAGAGTGGAAAATTATTTTCTGTTCTCAGTATTTTGCACATTTAGTTATATAGGATGAAATTCCTGCCTGGATAAAAATACCCTTTTGTGGGCTTCATAACTTTAATTCTTATATTGTGGAGCTAAAAGGGACCAAGCTGGAGCCTAGATCTTGTGCTAGTATTCTTGAAAAATGAGAAAAAAATACCTCATTATTCATAATTAATATATTTTAAAAAGACAAAAAGTAGGACAGGACAGGATAATGAGTATTTAAAAAACCCCACATTCATAAATATTCTAATGGATATTTAGTTCCTGTGAAACATATCACTATTATTTTGGTCTTTCTTGTCCTCATACCGATGCAAAAAAACCATGGTTTTACATGTGGAAACTTGTCAGTGCTTCTAGTGGTATATAGACTCATCTGAACACATAGAAGAGATGCAAATATCCTACATGACTTACAAATCCTAGGCTGAACAGTCACTAGAGTGGCATTTCTTTATCCAGTGAAGTCTCTAGTTGCCATATATTTAATGAGTACTCACCAGTACAAAATGTGTTTCTGTTGTTTGCATGGGAACAGGGGAAAGAGCAATGGACATTGCACAAGGAAGGGAACTATATCCTAACCAGATCTCATGTCCTTGAGAAAGGCTCTTGGCCCTCTGATATCATTGAGGCTTTCTACTGCTCTTCTCTACGCATACAGCAGCGGGATCTGACCCTGCATTGTTGTTCAGGTTTCTCATTCCACTGTAAAGGACATCAGAAAAAAAAAGGAAAGGTTGGTTTGTTTTTTTTTGCCTAGAGAGTGTATCTGCTCACTTAATAATATTTATATACAAAGCCTCTTGAAAATAAAAATATTTAAAATCAACAGTGCTCAGAGATGCAAGGATAACAATAGCAACAATAAAAACTGTAGATGCTGTTAAAATTCAGATTCTGACAAGACACAACTGCTACCATAAGCACAGCCTCAGAAGACCTAGAGGGGTCATTAAGGTTTAGAGGGTTTTGGGTTGAATTCAAAGGTTTAAAATCAAGTTATATCATACATTTATGCTAAAGGGGTCTGTCTGTCCTTCTGAGTGCACATGGCCATTACTTCGTCAGTTTGAGGTGGCTGAGACACACGCTAAATCCTCCCATTTTCTGCTGTTGGTCTCAGAAGCACAGAAGCATTTTGGCACATTGCTTGAAGAAATACCTGCTCAGTTTTGAACAAGACTGTGCTTCTGTGGCAGGTTTGCTCTGCATCTGACCATCCATGTCCTGTGTATAATGTAGTTTTAATATAAACACTGAGTCTGTAACAAAATTATATACCATTCAAATAACAAGCAAAAAACCCTACCACTATCATTTTTAGTGTGCCAAAATTACATATTTGGAATGAAAGCATAGATATACAAAACCCGTATTAAAGAAAAAGTACAACTTAAAAAATAATTGTATTATGAGCTACAAGAAACAGAAAATTATTTCTGTTTACGCTGCTCGTATGTTTTATTGCAAAGTTTAGTGAATACTGTATTCCAGGTAATGTAGGTAATGAGGCAAGGAAACAGGTTAATCAGTTTCATATAACAATAATCCTACAACACCTTCTAGGAACAGAATATTTTAGCTTTTTTTTTGTTAGTAATAATTAGAAATAAGAAAAGTGAACAGAAGCAACAGCATCTGCCAATAATATTTCATAATGTTTACTTCAGGATTAAAAGGTCAGATGCTGTCATTTTCCAAGATTAATCCACAGAATGAAAGAAAGCAAAAGCTTTATGTATTGAAAACAATACATCAACTTTTTCTAGTGTAAAAAAAAATCCAATTAATTTGCTGAAAACTGTATATTTTGCCTCATATCTACAGAAACACAATGAAGTTTGTGATCATTGTTCCATGATGCACTCTTGGAAAGAGAGTAACACCACAGTTTGCCTGATTATCTTCAGGACAACAATGAAACTGAATTAAGAGTATTTGAAGAAAGAAAAATTGTGCTACAATCAGCTGGTTTGAACTTTGACAACATATCATCATTTGCAACCAGTACCCCTGAGATTAATTTTGGAGAACATCCCTATGACTACAGAGTTAATGGGAAATGAAAATGAATATTTGCTTGAAGTTAATTGCTTGCCTCATATATTGCATAATGCAGTAAAGTGAAAAAATTTTATTTGGCTTTAAAAGCTGTGTAACAAAAGTTTTCAATTACTTTATGTTCATCCACCAAAGTAATTTCAGAATTATGAAAAGTATTTCACTTTACCAACATTCAATATGCTGAAACACTGAGGCACATTTACGAAGTGATCATCATGATTGGAAGTATGCTTTCTATCCGAAGTTAGTTTTTTACACTCAGACAGTATATTTAGAAGTTTTTTAAGTATGGTGACAATGTCTCCATTGCCAAGTTCACTAGATTCTAAATATTGTATAATTTGAATAATTTTGATAGGTATCTGCTTAGTAATGGATCTGTTAAGACCAAGTTTCAAATTAATGTCCTACGTGAATGAACCAATTTTTTTTTTAAGTTGGAATATAGTCAAATAAAAATATCATTTAAAACAATAAATGAAAGTGTATGGTAGCATAAAGATGCATGTAAGAGCAATAGTAACAACAATAAGCAGGTGAGCAACAATATATGGAATATGATCAAAATATTTTTCAATGCCAAAAAAACCCAATTTTCCCTGTATTTTCTTTGACATAGGAAAGTTGGTGGGCCTAGACCTATCTATTTCAGAAAGGCTATGCAGTTCTCTAAGCTTTCAGTTTCACATGTATATAATTTCCAAATACCATTTTTCTACAGTTTGTTTTAAAATTATATTTTAAAATTAAACTTAATGGAGAATATTGAAGGAAATTAGTGTTAGCAAGGCAAAATTGTATTTCAGCTTAAATTGAAATTTATGAGGATCAAAATAAGCTCTACTTCATCATGAACTCAGGATAAAAAATGATCAACTGCTAGAAAAGCCTTAATAGATGAAAAATTGTATGATTGTAAATCATAAAGGTAACAGAAGAAATTAACTTTAGTAGGCAGGAGTATTGTACCAGGTATCAAAAATAAACACAAAGACCCCTCTTATACTTTCAGTGAAATTCATTATGATATCTTAATAGTTACCATCAGAATTTTGCAATTAAAATTCACTCTGATTTTCCAGGGAAAACTAAATTTTTTTAGTAACTCCTGCTCTTATAGACTGATACTGATGTCTCTGAAGAAGGAAAAAAAATGTGTATAATCTGTTTCATTTTTTCTTAAATTCACTTGACTTACTTCTACATGACAGTTCATTCAAACCTTGAGACATCCCCAAGTAAAATGTTAAAATTAATGGCAACTCCAACAACTGAGATAAATTGGAGATTTACCAGGTAGATTATGGGGCTTTTTTGCCATTCCATTAACAATATTCAATGCAGCAGGCACTCCCACAGCAGGTAATAAATACAGGATCACATAATTTCCATCCACCTCTCCTTTCATTTTGGACTTAGATCTGTATTAGGTGTGGTCCTAAACTGGTATAAAGGTTGACCTGTATCAAGTAATTTTACATTGAATCTTACGCAGAGAAAGCTTAACCACCTTCTTTATCCAAAAAATTATTTGTGGAGTAGGGGAAGGGAGGTTTCTCTAGCATTAACTGTTAGATAAAAGAACATGAAATGTGTGAGCATGTGTTGATAATAAAGTATTTGGCCATGTTAAGAAATAATTTAAATTATTCAACATGGGACAAACATTACAAATGCTTCAGGAGAGTAGATAATGCATTAGTTTCAACTGACCTTAATATTAGGCAAATACCAACTCTTCTAATGTCAGGGCTACTTAAAGTGAAACATCTCCATTTCAAAGGAGATGTTGAAGAGAAGGGAATTTGATTAAAAGTGCAGAAAAGTAGATAGTTCAACACAGAAGCTGAGTAATGCTGTGTATATTCCATCCTGAAAGCTAACAGGAAAAGAGAACTTGTTTGCAATATATTAAATGATGCTCACTAAGACAAGGTCTCCATCAAAATCTTTGCACTCTCTTTGAGTTCTCATTGAGCTCAAGAGCAAATCTTATTTCCAAAGGTGCTTTTAATCATGACATTAAATTAATTTCTTGTGTAATCATGATCACCTATATCTAATGACTAAGTCCTACACTATCTATAAGAGTCTTTGAACCTGAAGCCCTGAGACATTTTCTGGACTTGCAAAAAAAATATATGGAACTATGCTGGAATAATGACAGCATAAAATATGACAATCACATATTTTTTCACCCATATGAGCTGTATATATAAACACATAATTGTATGTGTCTATATATACATTCTGTCTTATGTGCACATACAAAACCATCCATACTCTTGTTCACCTTCCCTTCCTGTATCCTTGCTTAGATGGTTAAGTATTTTTTTACATATGGCTTTATGCTTAAAATTTACTATCTTCCTTTTATTTCCATCACATAATTTTTCAAATATAAGTTCAGTGTATTTTTGTACAAGTGAAAAGTGTCTTACAATTGCCATCAATGTTAAACTACTTGTGTAACTGACACCCATTTTTCTTTGCTATCATCATAATGGCTTCTGAAGATTTATCAGACCTTAAAGAAATTGTGTTATCAACTTCCCATATTATTGAAGGAAAAATGTTAGGGGGTTTTTTTTGTTTGTTTTGGTTTGGTTTTTTGTTTTGTTTTGTTTTCTTTTATTTTGTTTGTTTTTGAGAAATCAACACAATTTGGAAGTGATAATGAGATTCTTTGATGAATCCCAAACTGGATGTATGAGGTATCCTGCACATATGATGTGAATCAGGGATATGAGGAGATAAAATCTTCTTAAACTACTGTTAAAAAAAAGTGGAGCTAAGCTCTATTAAAAAAAACCAACAAAAAACGAAGCAATAGTGTGTGAAGCCTTTCTCTCATAATTTTTTTAAACTATAATATCATCTACAAGTATAATAGGTTTTTGACATGTTCAGAAGCTAGACTTAATCTTATAATCCATTTATATTTCAGGTGGTAGAAGTTATATTAACCAGAACAGACTATGACCTCTGACTGGTTAATCCTAATTAAAGTTGAGCAAGACATTTTCAACATCTTGGCAAAGTTTTCTGATGATTTCAATACCAGGCTGAACTATAAGTCTTCTGGTGTGTGTTGTTCCCACTACATGAACAAAGGAGGGTGTGGGGTCACCCATGTTAGGGATCAATTTGAAGAGTTTCAATGGTATCCATGCATGAACTGAGCTAAAATGGGAACAGCAGGACAGAGCAAAATAAGGTTTCCAGGGGAAAATAGTTAGCAGAAGATAATATCATTAACTTCTACTTGACAAAATACTAAAATTCATGTCCTAATGCCTGCCTTCTAGTACTTTTAAGAATATGTTAAACTAACCTTCAGATGCTTTAAACATCCTGCATGACAAAGATAAATCAAAAAGTCATCATAAGTAGAAAAAGGTAAGGTTAAGTTTTCCATTCTAGCTAGAATTGCTCCAGAGATGGACAGATACCCAAAGGGTGGTTTAAATGTGATGTGTGGTTTCTGGCTTCTTTACTGATTTAGAGTAGGGCAGAGAAGCTGAAAGGAATAGTACAACTCAACCCAATGACAGTGACATGCTTACTACCTTTGTGTTTATCTTGTCCATGGAATGGGATAAGCAGCAGTTGGCAGAGTGACATAATGGTAGATTTATCCACATCACTGCTCCTTGCTAACAGTCATCAGCTTACCAGGATAAATTCCTATCCCATTCCGTCATTCAGGTGAGACTTACAAATTCAGGGCTGTAATATTAGGGGACATCAGTGCCAAAAGTGCTCTCAGCCAAATCTTAAATCCACTGGCAAGACTCCTTGGTAGTCAACCAACAAAACAGACAAAAAAAAAAAAACCTGCAATAAATGAACCAACCAACCAACCAACCAACCAACCAACCAACCAACCAACTGCGAAAAAACCCTAATCCAAAATCAAGGAATAGGGCTCTGAGCTTACTTTAATCTTCTTTGAAAGAAAAGTTTCCAGGGCTTTAAATGATCAGTTATAAATTATCTGTTCAGATTTATTTTCAGAAATCAGCAAAATGAGATGTTTAAGTGTTTTCCTCTGTTGGCCAATAGGTGTCACAATTAGATGCATATGATTCTGTTCATCACCAGTTATTTTTTCCTCAGAAATGGTTCGCTATCCTCACTATGAATAATGTTCAATTATCCAAATATCTAAATATTTAATTTGATACTCATAAATTTTTTCTCCCCTCAAAAATAGAGAAATACTTGTCTTTTCCTATTGGTAAAAATTAGTTATTTAGAATTTGAGACAATAGAGTTGTGTCTCAGAACAGGTTCATAAAGCACGCTTTGGGGAGAAAAAATGCTTGTCAATAAAACTTGTGCATTCCTATTGAAAGTTAACAATTATAAAATCTATTTGTATAAGGAATTAAAAAATAAAATAAATAAATATGCAAATGAAAATAGAATTGTTGTTTCTTTAATGTGATTTTATTTTGTTTGGGTTTCCAAGATTTCCACTTGGTGGTATCCCTAACTATGCTTTTATAGGACTGCAGATTCTTTTCCCTTTCAGTGGGTGTTAAGTGCTACAGAAAAACTAGCTGCTAATTGAATCCAGTTCTTTACTGAGAAAAAAAAAATGAACTTATCTCCACCGTTTAATACCTTAAAATAAAGGTAATGTGCCCTTCTAAAATTGGAACATATACCTAGATATTTAATTCTACAGGAGTTAGATGAGTACACATTCATCCGCACTTGGCATTTCAGTCACAGAGCATGTTGTGACCTTTCCAGTGATCAGGTCAATATTGTAGGGCTGCAGATGGCCATTGAGTAAAAAGCTGCTATTTCCCACTTCTTCAGCTTGACTTTCATGCTGTCTCTTTTCCCCATTTGGTTTAAACTGTAAGAGCTACAGCAATAATTAACTCATGTACTGCTTTACCAGGGGAATGAGAGAAAGAGCACTGAGTCCTCTGAACTGGGTTGGGTAGCATAAAAGTCTTCTCTATAGGCATAGTAATTATTTATAGTCCTTTGACCCTTTGAGCTGAACTGAAATAATTTATATGCTTTTTTCCAGTTTCTTTAGCTTTTTGTGGCGGCTGGTCCCTGGTTGACCAGGTGCTGACCAAAGCCACTCTATTTCTTCCCCCACAGCTGGACAGGGGACAGAAAACACAATGGAAGGCTTGTGGGTCAAGATGAGAACAGAGAGAGATCACTCACCAATTACCATCACAGGCAAAACAGAGTCGACTTGGGGAAAGTTAATTTAATTTATTGCCAAATAAATCAGAATAGATTAATGAGAAATAAACACAAATCTTAAAAACACCTTCCTTTCATCCCTCCTTTCTTTCAAGGCTCAACTTCAACCCTGAATTCTCTGCCTTCTTCTCTAAAATGACACAGGGGAACATGGAACGGTTGTGGTCAGTTCATCACAAGTTGCCTCTGCCACTCCCTCCTCAGGGGGCAGAATCCTCCTGCTCCTCCCCTGTTCCAGTGTGGGGTCAGTCCCACAGGAGACAGCTCTCCACTAACTTTTTCAGCATGAGTCCTTCCCAGAGGCTGCAGTTTTTCATGAGCCACTCCAGCGTGAGTCCTCTGTGGGGTCACAGCTCCTACCAGGACCCTGCTCCAGCATGGGCATCCTACAGGGTCTCAGTCTCCTTCAGGCACCCAACTGCTCTGGCACAGGGTCCCATGGGTGTGCAGGTGGATTGCATGTCCACTGCTCCACTGTGGACATGGAAGGGCCGCAGGGGCACAGCTGCCTCACCACGCTCTGCACCTGGGGCTGTAGGGGAATCAGCTCTGGCACCTGAAGCATCTCCTCCCTCTCCTTCTGCACTGACCCTGGTGTCTGAAGAGTTTTTCGCACTCCACTTTTTTCTGAAGTTGTGCAGTTGCTTTTTTCTGGCTGGAGCATTTGCTCTGTAGGACATGGAGAGAGGTTCTAGGATCTTCTCCCACAAGCCTCCGCTGTAGTCCCTCCAACTACTAAAGCCTTGCCACACAAATCCAATAAACCTAAATTTAAATAAAAGTATTAAAATATTTATTTAATGGCAGAACATTAGGTCCAAACCATTTTCAACATGTAGTCATGCTGAACTTGACTTCAAGAAATATTTTTAGTTCAGTTTTGCAAGCATTAAAATAAAGCAACTGCAGCAACTACCAGTTAAGAAGGAGAAGCTGAGTCAAGTAAAAATCAATTATTTAAAACTCCTAATATATTCCTTCATCCAGCAGATATAAAAACAAAGAAATTATATGAGTATGTCAATCTGAAATCCATATGGGGGAAGGGAAACGAGAGAGGAAGAGGCAAGGAGGGGGAGCTGTTCAGTATTTATTTTCTTTTGTAAATGTTTAACTTTTAACAAATAGGGGGTAAATCCCCTAAACTGCAGTTTCACATGAATATCTTCTATTTACATTTCTGCTAATTCCTTTCTTCATTCAACCAGAAATGGAAAAAATAATCCCTTGTTAAGTTCATTGTGGAAAACCACATAGCATTAAAAAACAGTCATAATTTAAATCAAAGATAAAGCTTTTAAAAGTGGGATTGGACCCCTGTGTTTCCCTTAAATAGGCATGTGAGAGTGAAAAGCAACTGTGTAGATCTCTCCCGGCTTGTGTTGCAAGAAACTTAATCCATTTATTTACTACTATGATGTCCTGCTAACAGGAAACAAGCACAAACTAATTAAATGCTTCAATTCTTTATTTAAATGCTTATGCTGCATCCCCAAAGAGATGTCCACTGCAAATTGTTCTTGTGGATATTTTGGATTTTTAAGCTTTGGTTGTAACAGATGTGTAGTGGTTGTTAGCAAATTAGTAGTTATGGTTACAGTAAATGGAAAACAGAAGCAATTATGGCAACAAATTATTTCAAAAATATCAGAAAAGCAAGATGAGCTGCTATGTTTCTAATGGCAACTGAGCAAAACTAGACCTGTAAAGCTATAAGACAAGACCAAAAAGTGAAAAATTTAGCTTCAAAGGAAGACATTTCATAGAAAGATTTATTGTTTCCAGATGCCAGTTGAAGCTCATACTCCGTGAATACCAGTTGGGTTTATACTCCACAAAAGCTTCTTGTCATGATTTGTGTTTTACATATTTGTAATCCTTAAGTTTTAATTGCATTACATAATTATGACATGGAAGATTACTTTTGTTTCATACCACTGTGCCCAAGTGACATCAGTAACCTCCAAGAAGAGTGTAAATGAAGAAAGAATTTGAGTGTTTTGTTTGAGGAACCAGCTTCCCCCCAGCCTTTCAACTAATTGATTTTTTGAAATAATTTATTTACGGAATTTACTTTGATCATACGTTTGGGTGTTTTTGTTTGCACTTTCTAAATAGCTCTTTGGTTTACTTTATTATTTTTCTTGTACCAATGGATTCATAAAGCTTGAGACAGGTTCCTTTAGTCAGAGAAAATGACAGACTCCCCTAATGAGGGGTGTCTGACACTGGAGATAAAGAAGAGAAGAATGTACTAATCTTGCAGCAGAAAGTGCATCAACTGAAAATATTTACTGTTCCTATTAAAAATGAATTAACAAAAACAGGTGGCCTTTTAATTGAAGCCTTTATCACTCTTTGCTCAATTTCATTTAAATGCAAATTTGAAATCCTTTCTCTAAGCCAATAGAAAGTTGTAACTGAACAAGAACACCGTTTTACTAATGATGCAATTACTTGGTAAACCATTAGGCTTATTATGGGATATGCTGGAAATATTGAGGCATTCAGAGAGGACCTTCTTTTTCAAGTATACATTTGTAAACTGCTAAACTCATCACCAATACAAGATACTTCGCTGAGTTTGGCAGGACTTTTATCTCAATTCGGCCTTAAATGTGTTGCACTGTATTTCTTTTCAGCTGTATATTTCTTTTTCCTCTTCACCAGGGGGTTTTATAGCCAGAAGAACCAAATCTTGCCATAGCTGCAAAAAAACATGTTCCTTAGTACTGAGGTCTGACATGATGGGCTCTGTTCAATTCCTGGGTGAGTGGCAGTAAGCTCAGGGCTTATACTGAAAACTGAAGCCTTCAGCTGCTTGCTGAGTGGTGGTTTCTATGCAAGGCGACTCTTCTTTTGAGTGATCTGGGGATGTGATTTGTGGATCCTTCTGGAATACTGCTCCTTGTGCTCTCTTCTCTTCTCTTCTCTTCTCTTCTCTTCTCTTCTCTTCTCTTCTCTTCTCTTCTCTTCTCTTCTCTTCTCTTCTCTTCTCTTCTCTTCTCTCCTCTTCTCTCCTCTTCTCCCCTCCCCTCCTTTCACAGAAATTTGGTCCCTTCTATCTGCCTTTCAAAAAGATTTTGTTGCCGCATCCTCGTATGTTATCTTTGATCTGCATCGATACATGGAGCAGATTTCATAATTGGGTTGAATTTTTCTTTAAAATGTTTGTAGTCTATACTAGGGTAAAACATTTTCCTGAAAAGACTGCCACAAAATAGCTGACAGGAAGGCAACCTCATCCTGGCTCCTCTCCATAGGTCAGGCAATATATCTGGCATAAGGAACGAAACTGCTCTTCCTGTGAGTATAATCTGAATGTTGTATTTAGAATTTAAATGGCAATAGACAGACAAACAAAACCACATACAAAAACCCAAACAAAACAAAACCCCCAAACTAAAATCATAATAAAAAAGCAAAATACTACTCTGTTGTCACGGACATCTCTAATAACACTAACTGGATTTTAAGAAAGAAGAATTAGCCTCTTGGAGCCTGTGGCTGTACCTAGTGTCTGCATGGCGCGCTCAGTGCTTAATTGTGCCCCTTTATTTGGGGTTTTTGCTTGTTTTTTTCCCATTCTAGTTTTATTAAATATATATAAACTAAATAAATAAAAACAAACAAACCAACAGAAAAAAAGCAGCAGAAAAAGGAAAAAAAAACCCTCACAATGGCATGGTGATAGAAAAGGGGCAAAAAAAAAGTCACTACTAGAGAAATAAAAGGATTTGTACCTTAGAGACAGTTCAAGACAAAGAAACAGTAAAAGAGATGCAATTGTTTTCACAGAAATATTTATCCCTCTTAGGGTATTAGGGAATATTTCTATTGAGTTTTTTACTTCTGTGTTGCATCTTCATACTAAAAGAAATCAGAAAAAACATTTTAAAAAGGAGTCATATGTACCTTCCATGCTTCATCTATCACAGGTTAGTGTGGTAATTTCTGGCCATGAACAGGAATATATTTCATCTGTTGGGGAAAAAAAAAGTAGTAGGCCATATCAAAACTTTCAGGACTGTGTAAAAAGCAATTTTTGCAGCTTCCAGGTTCAAAAGTTCACATCAGAGGTGTGGTTGCATGTGATTTATTTTGCATATGAAAGAAATAGTCTCATGACTTTCCACACTAATAATCCACTTTCATTATAATATTAAGTACACTGGGAAGGATGATACATAGCCCAGGATAATATAAGTTGACATATACAAAGGAAGCGTAAGAAAGCTTAGCTCCTGATATTGCTATTTTGCTTCTGGGTGTCTCTGAAATGCTGAATACATTTTTCATTTGATCTTAGCTTAATGCAGGCATCAGCTGTTTGCAGAGGGAAAAGCAGAATTTTAAAAGATTCAGCCATCATTCAGCCAAACATTTAACTCAAAGAATTTTCCAGTAATTGGTGAACTATTGAGATTCCTCTGACACCTACACAAACTATTGTGCAGAAAATGGGTAAATTGAGGCATACAGCTAACAGCTGTCTCCATAGAAGCCCATTTAATTTATTACTAACCTGTTTTTTTTCCATAACCAAGTCAAGGGCACTGTATTAGGATTTTTACTCCCTGTTTTCCTTGGTAGCAGAAGGGGTCCTTTCCAGGCTGCAGAGGCAGACGAGGCAGCAGGCAATCTGCAACGGCTGATTCAGCTTCTTCTCCCTGAATAAGGAGCTAATCCAATTGACACACAGTGAAGTAAACACATAGTGACATATTTGTAGACAAACTGTCATACTCTCAATTATTCCCTCCAAAAAATTATTTCTGAACTGCAGGCATGGAGTTTTAAAAGTCTGCCAGCCTCAGCAGCTAGTACATTTCTGAGATCCAATCATTAGGGAGAAAAGTTAATTTCAGAATCATGTAGTACATTTCCTTTCATCTCCTAGTAAATCTCTCTTGCAGATTGCACTGAAAAAATGTAAAAAATATTCTTTTCACAGTATATATATTTTAGTATAACTTGTGCTCCAAAAATTTTAAATTTCTGTTTTCTGTCTCTTTTTTGTTACATATTTGATTTATGCTTTGAAAAGCAAGCTTTTTCCCGTCTTAAAATGCCTTTTCTTACCCTAAAACATATGCACAACATATTTGAAAATATTTATCTTGGTTTGACATGTACTAAATAGGTTGGGTTTTCAAAATAAAAATAGATTTAATTTTCTTTTCTCACTGAACACTGGACTAATGCAGTGCAATGAGATTGGGACTCTACCTGCCTTGCAAGGAGCCTCTTAACTACAGTGTTGTTATTGTAGGGGCTGGGTATAGGCCCCTTTGAGCCTTTTGTAACAAAGGAAAAAGTAAACTATTTAAACAGGTTGATGTACTTATCTGTCAAACTGTACCACATATCCTTCTAGCGTGAATGCCTCCTTTCTGAATAGAAGAAGAGTGTTACCATGCCCTGCCATTACATATTTGTAAGGGATAAAGAAGTTGTTTTCTAGAGCATTTACTGAAGATTCCCTTAGGCTGTAAATACTTTCAACTACAGTGCTGTTAGAGACAGGGCCGAGCAAACAGTTGGTGTGCCCAAGTTCATTAGCACAGCTGCAGAATTTGGAGCAAAGATGAATTTCCCTGAGCACTAAAGAAATAAAATATCAAGAGGTGTTCATGGCATGGTAAATTCTTCTTAGGCAAGTCCCTAGGGTGTCCTTCTTTGTTTTTGTGGGTTTAGGTGAGAGTCTTTGTGGAGGGTTTTAGAGCTTGTGATTTATGAGGCAGATCATCAAACATATTTGGTTACTTCAATAATTCATGCCTAACCTTCAGTTAACTCTAGATTAGTTGGTAAGAGTTATATATTTGAGGAAAGAATTTTTAGAAACTGTCTACGTAAGGCACTATTTGAGCTAATTATCACTGATGTGCAGAGCAAAGACTGGGAATTACCTGGTAAAATGAGGCAGAGATGAGTAAGCATCTCTCAAATTATATGTAGCTTCTTTCTTTTGGGTTTTTGAATTATGAATCATAATCTGGAATTAAGCTTCTGTACAAAGTTCCCTGTTAAGTCAAGAAACTTTTTTACTCCTTTTCCTTTGAGAAAAGACAAAAGTACAAAATAAACAAAAATCTGAAGAAAGAGAGAGGAAATAGTCAGTAGCTGGGCAGGTTACTCACCAGTGCTGTAGGAAACTTAAATCCCTTATGTGGATCCAGAGACCTTCAAGAGAATCTCTATTACGAATCGGTCCTGAGTAAGCTAAAGGGTGAATTTTTTGATCCTGAATATTTTATATTTTTCTGCCTTCACCATGATCTGTTTGCTACTCTGGTACAAATCTGAGTTTCTAATCTCCCTCGGAGCTACTACATAATATACAAATAAGTTTTACTTATCAGGAGAAAGAGACAAATATGATGCATTGTATGGTGACCACTCCATAATGTATATGTCCAGGTCTGTACTGCTATGGAATCGGTCAGGTTGTTTCTTATTTTGTAGGGCTTTTCTTCCAGCATGCTTTGAAACTTTTTATTCCAGCATGCTTTCATAATAAGAAAGCTTTTCTCCTGGCACAGTCTGAAACCCTCAGAAACTGTAACTTGAACAAGAGTTTCAAGTAACTAATTAGCTCCTGGCAGGATTCAGCTCTAGCACCTTGTATATGCAGGGTCTTATAGTCTAGGCATCAGAGAATTGGTTTTAAAAATGTCACTAGTGGCTAAATGGAAACTGAAAAGGATGATAAAGACTGATGCCTATTCCAGAATAAATATTGATATGCAGACAGGAAAGGCTGAAGTACTTTTTTGGGGAAAAAAAATTACACAGAATTTAAATGAAAGGTGAATATATTTAATTCTGAGCACCTAATCATTCTCTATTCCCAGTTCAAGTTCAGTTTAGTGAAGCCAATGAATATCCATAGTGAACCTGTGTCATAGCAATGCTCTTGTGCTTTATCAGAATTCTTAATGCTTTCAGTTACCTGAAAAAATTGCTCTTCAAAAAGAGTATTAGAAGACTGAAGCAAATTACATCTGTGCCTCTAATCACTGAGAAGAATCCTGTGCTTCAAAAATTTTTATTATTTTTCTTTGAAGGTGTGCTAATGTTTACTGTTCCATTGAAGAACAGTTTTGCTTATCTAAGCAATGTACTTACACTGAGTCTCTGACAGCTTTTTCCATCTTCTCGTCTTTTTTTTTATCCCTTGTTAATTAGTTCAGTTGTCAAGAATACTGGGATTTACCCCATAATTAATTTTCAAAATTATATTTGTATCTCATTTGTTTTACTTGTTCCTTGAGTCTTTGCAGCATTTGTAGGAGACAGTACTTCAAAGTGTGGTGTAAAAGATCTTGGAGCCTCTAAATTTTCCTTTAGATTAGCTTCAATAAGACCTACAAAGAGCAGTGAAGTCTCTTGCAGATATCCTGGAATAAGTATTCTTTATCGCTCCAGAACACAAAATGGCAGCTGTGTTTGCAGTCAGTAGGCTTGTAGCAATGCATAGGCTGAAAAAATATGTTACAAAAATAAAACCACAATGCTTAGGTGAAGAATGCTATGCACATAGAGTGGCTGGCTCCAAGAAACACTTCCTATTATCTACCCTGTCTTTGCCTTTGCCTTGCCCTGCTTATGGTTCTTTCTATCTATAGACGATATATTGCACAGCAATTTTTCCCCCCTCTGCATTTGCTTTATAGAAGAGCAAGTGACTGCATAAGCTGTAAAGACTCAAGGAATCAAGTTGCAGATGTGCATGCCCACATGTGGACACACACAGGAGAACTGCCAAGATCCGGATGCCACACTCTCGCGAAAGGAACATGATGACAGCTCAGTATCACACTCTGTCCCACCCCCTGCAGGGGTCATAGGAAATAAATTCTTTATCCAGCTGCAAGTGGATTTGGGAGAGCATTAAACAGAGACAGAACATGGCTAGGACTCAGCTGTTAACACCTCTCACAAAAAGGGACATGCACCAGAACTTTAAAGGCAGGAGATGAGCTTAATGTCTCAGCACAGTGGTGTCTTTACTAGAAATGTGTTCCCACAGTTATAATCACCTGGGAATCCTTCTTAGGATGAGATTGACAGCTGAAGTGCTGTAGCTGCAGATTTCTTCTCTAAATATAATTGTCTCTGTTTTGCTGATAGGGAGCATGAAGGGCTCTTTGAAGGTCATGGAGAGGCTTGGATAGAGGAGGAATAGCAGGAACTACTGCGGCTCTCAGCCTAGTCCCAGATACTTTCAGACATATGTTCATTGTGAGGCATATCATTCTTATATTCATAATTATAAAAATGAATTTCAAATTTAATTTGACCTTATTTTATTTTCCCCTGATAATATTTGAATGTGAATAGTTGTGGTATTTCAGTTTTTCTTTATGTATTTAATACCAGTAGAAAAGACATTTTATGTCACAGGTTTTCTCACTTTTATAATATATGTTCATCTTATCAAAATAAATACTATTTTTCTCCATATAAATTATTTACAAAAATTCCTTCCTTCCTTCCTTCCTGTTGGGGATAATACATGAAAAAGAGGAGATATACAGGAGGAAGAGAAACAAATTGGTTTCTCCTGGAAACGAATAGTTTAAATTACTAAATTCTGAGAATGGGAAAAAGAAGTTCAAATGCCAGCTACCTCCAGGACAAGATTAATATTTTGTTTGTTCATTATTTTTGCACTTTGTTTTTCCCCAAATTGCTATTTTTATTTTATTTTTTTTTTTTTAAAGCGTATTTCTACTTATTTCTACTTTGGTTAATTATTCAGTAATATCTTTACCCTTTGTAAATGTATCTTCTTGGAAACCTTGGAGACACAAAAGAACACTTCCAAACCAGCCAAACCAACTTCACAACACAACTGAGAGTCAGTAGATCTTTGGTTTTTTACTCAGTAAGCTTTGATGAATAGGAAAGGAAATAAATAAATAAATAAACAACACTCTTACAGATTTCTGAGAATGGTGATTTCAAGAATTGACTCAACAAGTACTTATTTTCTATAAAATTCTGGGAGGTAATTTATGAGCAGTTATATTAGTTAGATGATAAATAACTTCCAAGTGATCCTTTGTAACTGTACCCAAGCTCCAAATCCACCCAGCATTAGAATGGAAAATGTAATCTTTAAACATGAGAAAAAGGAAAAAAAACATGAAAAAACAAACTTGATAGTAAATATGGAAAATAAAGGAAAAAAGAGTGGGAACAAAAGGCAGAAAAATGAGACAGGAGGAGGACACTGTGTAAGAAAATAGATTATTAAATTTACAGAATCTACCTAATGAAAGTACAGTGGAAAAGAAGGCATTATTAAACTAAAGAATATGTTTCAATGATCTAAATCATGAACTTTCTAAAAGTTTAGTGAAAGAGACCTTTTGAGGCTCTCTCATCTACTACAACATCTTTTTGCAAAACATTTCTTGCTGATTGTAAAATGAAAGAATATGAAGGTTGGTATTTAATAGCCTGGAGCAGCTACAATCCATAGAGCCACAAAGGTATAAGGCTGACACTATACAGAATATGTTTCTGATGGACATTCTTGGTATGTTCCAGGAAAACAACTGAGTACTTAGCCAGTCCATCAATTATTTTTATGTCAGAAAACAAGAGTATAATGCTACAGTCCTTGACCAAGAATGGAGTCAATTGATTAAATTTCCAAGTCAAGATTATCTTTCATTATCCATCACTAGCTATGAGTAATGTAACATTCCAGTAAAAACTGTCTGAAACCTTTTCCTTAATACAAGCTTGTTTTCCTTGCTTGTGACAGCCAGGAATCAGGGCAGAAGATACTTATACATACTAGCCTGGAATATGAAGTCCCCATGAAGTGCTAGGTGAGAGCATGATGGATACCTAAAAGAAACCTAAAAATTCTGTGTATTGAACTTTGAGGAAGTTTACAATTTAAATCTTTGAAACTTTTTTTTGTAGCGAAACTATCTCTTCCTTCTTCCTCAACTTTTCCTGAAGTACTCTAAACAGGTTTTACATCTGCTCTCTCTAGTATTTTTATTCTTTTAGGTGCTGTCTTTTCCTAGTTAGGAAATTATCATAAGAGGATAAGATATCTAAATGATGTGAAGTCAGAAAAACAGCAGTGATTAGAAACCAGTTTCCACAAATATCTGGAAAGCAACTGTGTCAGCCTATGCCAGCATGTAAATTTGCACACATACACATACTCAAACACCACTCTCATGTACTTAACATGTCAAATAAACATTTATAGAAGACGGCAAAAAGGAAATTACTACTACAAAAACGCTATTAGCGTAGAGTCATTCCTACTAACTAGTTAGAGCTTTGTAAATTGTTGGTATGCATTAAAAAAAGAAAAATCAAACCATCATGATGTAGTTCTAAAAACTGAAAGCAATTTCCAAAGCAAATAATACGTACAACAGCACTATATGGTAAATTGGGAGCAGCTGCTGTTACTGTGTTACTGACATTACAGATGGTTACAAAGTGTATAATTTAGGTTTTCTGTAACAGTAAGTGGAAAAGCCATCATTTAAACATAGATTCATAGTTTCTTTTTTTTTTTTTTCTCCAGATCTCATTATTGTGGACATACATACTCAAATTCTGTGTTTGGATCCATTTTTATTATGAATTTGTTAGCATGGTATTTTGCTTCTTGGATTTTTTAATGGATTCTCTAGGAAGGTGTTTGTTTCAGGACATTACTTGCTTTTCAACTTAGTGGAAATTTGGAAACAGTCAATCTCTCTACAGTCTAAATACAGCCCATCTGAAGCTGAGGAAATACATGGTGAAAGATGAGAAATTTACCATATTTAACACTGCAATCGTAGAATCAACAATGTTAGAAGAGACCCTCAAGGATATCCAATCCAACCATCCACCTGGCACTATCACTGCAACCCTAAACCACTAAACCACATCACCCAGCGCCAGATCTGGATGCCTCAAAAACACCTCCAAGGATGGTGACTCTACCACCTCCCAGGGCAATTTATTCCAATGCCTGAATATCCTAAAAGAAAAAAAAAATTCTAATAGCTAATCTGAATCTCCCGTGTCTCAGCTGAAGGCCATTTGCTCTAGTCTTATCACTGCAGGCAAAGTAGAAGAGACTGGCCCCCACACAACCACCTTTCGCGGAGTGGTAAAGAGTGATGAAGTCTCCTTGAGCCTCCTCTGCTCAAGACTAAAGAAACCCAGCTCCTTCAGCTGTTCCTCATAAGACACATTCTCTAGTCCTTTCATGAGCCTTGTTGCCCTTCTCTGGACACCCTCCAGCACTTTAATGTCCTTTTTAAAGTGAGGGCACAGAATGGAACACAATACTCGAAGTACAGCTTCATGCTGACTATAGTAGGATGATCCCCTCTCTGCTGACTACACTATTCTTTATACAGGCCAAGATGCCACTGGCCTTCTTGGCTACGTGGACAAGCTGCTGGCTCACACTGGGCTGGCTGTCAACCAGCACCCCCAAGTCCCTTTCTGCCAAACAGCTCTCAAGTCCCTCCTCCCCCAGCCTGTAGTGCTGCCTGGGGTTGTTGAGACCCAAGTGCATGACCTGGTATTTTGCCTTACTGAACCTCATGTAGTTGTCCTTGACCCACTGCTTGAGTCTGTCCACATCCCACTGGAAAGCCTTTCTCCCCCTGAACACTTCTACCCAGTTTACTGTCAAGGAATCCACCCATCTAAGCTGTGTGCAGCTAGTTTTTCCAAGAAGATGCTGTGGGACGTGGTCAAATGCATTACTGAAGTCTAGTTACACAGCATCCATTGCCTTTCCCTCACTTGCTGAGTGCATCACTTTGTCATGGAGAAGGAGAAGGACAAGGACAAGGACAAGGACAAGGACAAGGACAAGGACAAGGACAAGGACAAGGACAAGGATCTGGCTGAACAAGCAGAACCTGCCTCTTATAAATTCATTGGCTGGGGTTGATCCCCTGGTTATCCTGGATGTGATGTGCCATGGCACACAAGATGATCTCTTCCATAAGCTTTTCCAGAACTGAGGATAAGCTGACAGGTCTGTAGTTGCCTGGATCATCTTTCCAACCCTTCTTGGAGATGGGTGCTGTGTTTGCTAATCTCCAGTTAGCTGGAACTTCTTCAGTTAACCAGGGCTGCTGATAGAAGGTAAGGTTGAGCATTTATCTATTGCTAATAAATCAAAATTATTCTTGTGCATAAAACACAATGAACAGTGAGTGGAGAGACAAAAAGTTATCACAGCAGTTCTTTACTTACATTTTCTAGGGGAAAAAAAACTCTAAACACAAACCAAGAAACTACTGTAACCATATTCCCCACCTTCTGTTGCCCTGGTGTTTTTGCCTTCTGATGTTGATACATTCTTGTTACACTTTCTCACATACTCTTTCTGATAATCAGTGGATTGTTTGCATTCCTCTTTGGAGGAAGAGGGATTTGACTGACAGTGAGGGAAGCCAGTGAAGTCAGAGAAGTTCCATCAGCATTGTCCAACCCATGATCACTGTTAAATTTCTATAAACAGTTATGTCATGTAAATAAAGCCCTCTTTTCCTGTTCATCTAACTTGAAGTCAAGTGTGTATTGGTTCTCTGTGTGTGTGTGTGCGTCACAACTGCCACAACCTTTCTCCCAACAACAACCAAAACATCCTCCCAAGCAACATCAAGGAAAAATAGAGTCAATGTGAAGACTTGTCTTTGCAGAGGGTCTGCAAGAATGCTGGACAGGCTGAGTGGCATTCATGTCATCTACACTTAAGCCACAGGAAGGCCTAGCCATGTAAGCTCAGCTCACCTTCTGAACAGCTGCTGTGATTTAGTGAAAAGAGATAAGACTCTCCAGAGGCTGATTTATCCAACTGACTTAGACACCTGTTTGGAGATGAAGTAGATGAATAACTCCCTGCAGGAGCCCTTCTCTCTACCAACGACCAAGCATGTCTGTTTGAAAAACTGTGACTAGGCCCTTGGTGCTTGTGGTTCCATAGATTTCACAGCACTGACTGCAGTGTAAAAGCTGGAGAAGAAATGGTACAGCATTTTCACCCTTTGGGAAAGTGCTACATATTGAACATGAAAGACTAAGGAAAAAATTATTATTCAAGTTGTTATCACTGAGCTAAACCAATGGTTGCAGTTTCTGTGCAATAGTCTTGCTAAAGTGCCACAAGTCAAGGTTGTCCTTGAAGCTCTTGGTGTACACCTGTTTTATCACATACTTCCCCTTCACTGCTAGATTTGCAAAAGCACAATATTTGTAACTCCTGATTCTTCTAGCAGCATAAACATCTCAGTGATGAAACACCTTAATTGCTGACCTGAATATTGACAGAATTTTCTTGACAATGCAGTGACAGGTGATGTCTGACTCAAATCCCAGCATCATGAGAGCTGGACAAAAATTCAAGAATTTTGTTATCATGCACATCCCTAGGACCTATTCTATCTGTGCATAGTTAGAGAAAAAGGTACCTTTTACAACCAATTATAATGGTTAAACCATCATCCTTCTTTCCTGAATTTGATTTGTGGGCACTGCAGCCTTCAGCATGCTGGACTCTTATATATAGGTACTGATCTGACACTCCAGCTTTTTATGACAATTTTTAAGCAAATCTTTCCTCTGCCTTTTTTTTTTTGTTGTTGTTGCCGCTTTTTGTTCCCAGATGTGCCTTTTTTTTTTTCTAATCAAAGTGGAACAGGTTTGACCAAGACCAACTCTGTTAGGATATTTTATTAAAAAAAGTTTGAGACTTGGAGAGGGATTTATCTCTCCTACCTCTGGCAAATAAAAACCTCATTTGTAAGAGTAAAGTACTCACCCTAGGCTGACTATATAATCCATAGTGAAATAGACACCTCCAGAGATACCTCCCAGAATAGCTGTCTGGGATAATCAGCAGAAGCCCATCCTCTTACCACTAACTACAAAGGGAAACTAGATAGATTAGTTGAGATCTAAATGTCTTACTTTCAAATATATAATTAGGCAATGGGAAACTCACACTGGGACTCAACCCTAGCTTGTCATCAGAGGGATTTGGACTTCAGCCCTTTGTAAAATAGAAGAAAGTTCTTGAACGAAAGCTTTGTTTGAGAAGAGCCACTCCTTCTGCATCTTTAACTGCCTGCAGAGCCTAACTCCAGGAGAGAGCTTAGTCTTCATTCCTCCATATGGAGAGAGGTGCCCCTCATTACCCTAGAGTCAAATGCTTTGTCCTTGTTGAATTCTAACCACATCACACTTTCTTTAAAATATTTGACTGAAAATAAAAAGCAATTCCTTATCAGTTGAGTGGTCGATGCAAAGGACCCCTCCAGGAATTTAATGCTTGTCAGTGTCTTAAGTAACAGACGAAAAAGCTTCTTACTTCAGTAGTGGTTAGTCTTAAACTTGTGTTATGGGGAAAAAATGGGATCTAAATTCAGCTTATATTAAACCAAGGACCTGGCAGCCAAATACAGTGTTAACTGTGACCTTTATGATTCAAGCTCATCTTTTATGCTGAATCAGTGATCCTAAGGTGTTGTTTGAAAGGAAACCTTTCATACGGAGTTCATTGCTAAGCATTAATCTTTTTCAAAACACACTAAGAATCTATCAACACTGACCTTCACTGCTCTGTATCACAATGGAGTGAGATTGCTGATGGTTGAAAGGAATATTGCAACAGATTTGCTTCAAACTCAGAATAAGCAATTAACATAGAATATCTGGGTTGCATACATTTTCAGCACTGCTGGCTTGTACTCCTGCCTGGTACATGTATATTTGAATGCAATTATTCACAGATATACATGTACATGTGCACATACACATAAAATGAGGGTTCAGATTGCTATACCCACAAAAACCACTGAGGCAAATAACTTGCTAGGTGAATGGAAGTCAGCAGTGTCATTTTTTTTTTCATTTCTTATGAAAGGAAAGGTGTTTGTAATCCTTTCACAGTGAAGGTGAAGGATATTTATAAATTTTCATATGGACTGTTGTGGAAACAGAAGCAGGGGAATTCTCTTCCATATACAAGGCTTTGCATTGCCATTCACCTCACTTCATGTCTGTAGCTCACCCAAACTACATTCACCTTTATTTTCTCTAAAATCTTGCTTACATACTCATTCATAAATGTCCTCAAATGCTTTTTCTTTACTCCTTTTCCTCCAAATTACATCATAAAACCCAGGAACCTCTCATGGTAATCCTAACTTTTCTCAGATTTCACATAGAAAATTGGAGTACTATCTACATGTATATTTTTATATCAAAAAATGCTTTTCACAGACAGGCTGTCTTAAGTTGGAGCATCAGGAGATGGTACTGCAAATGAGGAGGAACTGAATTTAAGCAGAAACTCTCAGATAAGGTCAATTTAATAACAAAAAAGAAGAACCAGGTATTCTATGTTCTTGAAATAACATCTTAAAAATAAAACTTTATTTTAAGAGTGAATGAACAGAAGTGTATGTATATGTGCATGCTACAGAGGGAAAACGGGACAACATTTTATTATATATATCCTTAAACATTGGAAAATATCTGAAAAACTTAAAATACTCTGAAATTTCATTTTGTCTATTACCCTTACAAATTAAAGTATGAAACAGATCTAATCTTGCCTCAAGAATCAGAGTGCCAATAACAAGACACTCACAATTTTTGGGTTTTTCCTCAAGGAAATGCACCCCACACAGGCAAACATACCTACTGTCACTTTTCGATTTAAAATTAATCTTCACTGACTAGGTTTCAGGGAGAAACTCACAAAAAGACTCTCAGAAAGTCAGGTTCACATCAAACAGAAATCTTCCTATTGCCAAACTGTTGATATTTTCATTTATTTCGTGACATTTAAAATCCCATCATCCAAGTACGATGATAACTCATTGCATATATCAAACAACAGAAAAACCATGGCTGTTTTCACAGCTGAGCAAACTGATTTTACAAAATTAAGCCAGTGGTATAATAAAATTTCAAAGAAGGAGAAGTTGTTGAGTTTTTTGTTTGCCTGAGAAGCAGACATACATTTACTCAAAGCTGCTAACAGAATAATGACAGAAGAGGCATAATGCTCTTTCTGATTCCCTGCTTCCTCCTCCTGAGACTCAGGCTCATTTGGAGTGTTGATGCATACCAGACTACAAAAAACACAGCAGCTGTTTTTGAGAAAGAAATCTCCATTTGTAACAAAAACAACAACAAAATCAATTAAACAAGCACTTTAGAAGATGACTGAAAAGTGTTCCAAATTTTGCAGTCTATGATATATATACTTTTTTTTTCTAGTTTTAAATATACTTAAAAAACTTGAAAAACCACAATCCTTTCTAGAGCTCCAACATTTCAAGGGAATTTAACTCAAAACTTGAAAGCAGATTAGCTACCTTTTTTTTTTTTATTTGATAGAAATATTTTGTGTACCTGCACATCTATGGCTTTTACCAATAATGCAAGAATGGAAGTAACTTCTAGCATGCTTAACTACTGAGTCTCAGACAAAACTTCTCAGAAGACTACACCTCTGGGAAAGAAAAGGATAGTTCTTGCTGTCTGATTTACCATTTCAAAACCTGTAGGAAGTATTAAGAGGAAAGAGATTTAACCTATTGAGCTGAAAGTTTAAAGTGAGAAAACATAGGGCTTATTCTCCATTTTGCTTCTATTGCTCTGTTACCATTAAAAGAAATAAAAACAGTCCTCAAAATCGTAGAAGTAATTTGGAGCAGTTTTTGTGAGTGTTTATTTTGTTGCTGAACATCTACTTTGAGATCCATGCTCTTATAGAGATACACATCTTCTTTCTGACATAACACCTATAACTATTGGCCACATGTATGTTTAGCATTTTTCCACTCCAAAGAATACTACAGATCATTGAAAAAAAAATATATAACCCCCTCAGACAAAATAAGGAGATTTTATTTACATTTACATATATTTTAAATTTTCTTTTATCCTTTCAAAAATGCTTAAAGTTCTTTTCTCAGATAAATCACTGAGTTTTATTCATATTCCTGCAGTGTATAGAAGGTAGGGCATCATCCTATTATGAACAAAAGATAATTTCTATATCCCAAGTAACAATCTCAGAAAACTAAGTTGTAGCATTGGGTTTTTGTCTAAGTTTGGGTAGATTTTTGAGAAATGCAAAATTGTGGCCCCAGCAAGGCAAATATTTCAAGCTTTAAAGCTAGAATGCTGAAGTAATGGCCTCTACAGAATTAGAATGAAAGAAAAACAAATGCCACCCTACAAACTGAAGTTGAAATAATGTATGGAAGAAAAACAATCCGTCACAAGATTTTAAAAAATAAATCAAACAAGTCTTAAGAAATAGCTTCCCTTCAAATATTTGCTGTCTCAACAAGCTTTCCTCGCATTTGTCAGAGCGTGTATATATACGTGTATGCACATACATATGTGTTTACTCACAATTTAACATACACATTAATATTTAGCAAAAAATTTCAGTTCCATATTTCAATGAATAAAATGACTGTGTTATGATGGAAAATTTGCCTTGTCATGTCAAGGAAATCTGAGAACAAATAAAGCATTGCTCTTTTACTGCAGCCAATGCAAAAGGTATTTCTCTACCTATTTCATGGGGTTAAATTCCCAGCTAAAGGAAGAGATTGAGTTTTACAGAGTCATTTTACACAAGCAGAAGTAGTGGATGCTCATTTCTTATCTATGGTAACTTTTAATTTGACTGTCGTTTTCTCTAGAATGCATGTAGGAAGATTACACGAATTAATTGTATTTTTCTCATGAAAAAGAAGCTGGTTCCCTTCTCAATGCACTTGTTCTACTCTGAAACAAGTTCTGACACCCTGTATGCTAGCCTGTCCAAATGGCAGTGTACAAAGCAGCTGACATTTGTCCTTTCCATGTAAGACTCAGAAGAATGAACACATCTGTTTGTAGCTAGGCCTGAGTAAAGCTGTTTGGTTTTGGTTTGTCAGATTTCAGACAATGTCTTGAAGCCTGATTTTCATCTCACACTGGTATAGATCAGCAGTGATCTCTTGATCTCAGTGAAGTCAGTGGGAGTTAAGACTTCAGCAGAGACAGGATTTTCAGCACACAAGTAATGTTCTGAGTCCAATGTCGTTATGCTTCCAAAGAATTAACATTTAAAAAAATCCTATTTATTTCCAATTTTTGTATTCCAAAATTCCATGAGAATTGTTTTCTTTATATCATTCTTCCCCCTTGGGTTAAAACTTCTCTCTGTACTACAATCTAATAGCTAAAAGAAAAACTACAGCTGAAAGAGAGTGAAAAGGAAGTCTTTATTTGCCTAAGATGAGACTACTTGCCTACTCAGCTACATACAATTCATGTTTTTCTAGAATTATATTAATTTCTCCTAACTCCATCAGTGACAGATCAGTTCAAAACATACTTTAACACATAAGCAATCTCTTTCATTGTTAAACCTATATCCTTCAGCCATCATAATAATTAGAACACCAATATGACTTCATGAAACAATAACTTATTTGAAAATATTAATTTGCTCGTGTAGGTAGAAAGCCATGTCAAGAAAGAATAAAAAACAACTTAAAACTAAACCAAGAATATCCTTAGAAAGCCTGTTACAATATAAACATAAAGGGTAATATTTATAATTACAGAAAAAAATTCTCTTTTTAAATATAGGTTACACCAAGCCGAGTGGTGTGGTTGGCATACCTGAAGAACAGCACACCATCCAGAGGGACCTGAACAAGCTCAAGGAGTGGGCCCATGAGAATCTCATCAGGTTTAACAAGACCAAGTGCAAGGTACACATCCATGCACAACCCATGACACAAATAACACTTATTTAGCAAAACGGAGGCACTATTTAATATGTTGAGTAAAATACATAAAATATTTATCTTTGTATATTTTCACGTTTTGAGGTTTTTCCCTAATGGTCTACTATGTCTAACATTCCCTATGAGAGTTAATTCAGGAAAGTGTGAGTAGTAAAGAACTAAATGTTCTAATTAAATCATGAAACATATTCTATCAGAATTTAGAACATTAAAACAAAACCAATATATTTTAGAAAGGGTAGCTATAAAAAAGAATTTAACAAATGTTAAATAATTTTTTAAAAAAGTGGCAATTATTATTTAAGGAGAATCTTATAATTCTCAACATTTTTTTACTCATCACATATTCTAAGATGTAGTAACACAGCACTTCTGCGTTTCCTTCAGAAAATCAGAGTTAGATTTAGACAGTGGTTGTTATGGTTATGTGGAAGGAACAGAATATGACCTGACTTTTGAGTATCAAGTGATTTTTTATTTCTATATCTAGCTTGGTCCTCTTAAACTGAAATTTTTGTTTTGGGTTTTCTGGGATTTTTTTTTGTGGCTAGAATATAGAATTCTATGTGATTAATATTTTTTTACAAAACTTATTTATTGCACATACCGTATTTTCCAGTCTTCATACAAGCAGTGGTAAATTCACAGCATATAAATCAGTGGTAAATAAAGTCCAATAAAGAAATTTTATAGAAAGGTGGAAATTTAGAAATATAATGGCCAAAGTTTTTTGGAAAATGAGTTTTGGTGACAGATTCAATGTTTAAATTGTGAATTTTTCCCTCTCTATCCTTTCTAAATGTAGAGCTGGAATATCATTTGAGGTACGGGAAGATTCACATATAGAGTTCAAAATGCCTAGAATACATATACCATTTTTTGATACTTTTCTTCTTTGTGTAATCTACACCCACATTCAAGAGTGTGTTTTTAAACCATTGCCAACATCTCTATCTGCAAGGCAACTCATCTAAAATGCCTGATGTGCTCAGTTACATTGTGTTGCATCACGATAGGATGACAAATCATGTCATAAAAGTTAAATGAAATCATCTAGCCAGGATGAAGAATGCATTTTAAGAGTTCCATATTTCAAGTAAATTATCTGCTCTTTCATAGCAACTAATGTTTGAGTGAAAGAAGTAATTTTTTTTTCCTGGAACTAGAACAGCTTGATTCTGCTCCATTAAATTCAATGAAAATGCTGTTGTTTACCTTTCTGACTTCAGGATAGAGGACTTCTGTTAGAAAGACAGTGGCACATGTGAATGTGTTTTAGAAAAAAGCACAATCTATTGTGCATGGTTTTCTTTTTACCTCTGACATACTATGTTACTCCCAAAGCTTCCACTAACAGAAGCATATTCTCTTCACTGCAGCACAGAGAACAAAAAAAATTATGGCATGTTGACTGTGTGCTTCTACATAGATGAAGCGGCATGATAGTTTATTTATTTTATAAAGTGAACAGTTTTTATTAGTATAAATATTAAGCTTTTTTATAAAGAAAACACCAAAGCTCTAATGTATTTAGAAATGGAAAAATTTTGAGAATCAAATTAATTTTGGTTACAACCTATATGTGAGACATTTTCACTTTTAATTTTTTTCTTACACTCCCACAATAACTTTTCAACAGGAATTAACTAAAGGAATATGCAAGAAATCTTCCTGTCCTATGGAAAAGTGTTGTGTGATTAGGCAAGCTGGCTTTGCAGAATGGACAGTGTCCAAAACACCAATCTGCAAAAACTAAAAAAGCTCCAAATCTTATCTTTGGAGAATGATTGACTCAGAGTCACCATGTGTGATGGCTGTCTACAGCAAACGTGGTCAAGATTATCATTAGGCATGCCACACACCCAACACTAATTCCAGTGTCAGGAATTCAGTTCTAAAGCAACTCTGCTGCAGTTGGTTTTTGGCATGACTTCAAAGCTCATATTCAAAGTCAGAGAGCTTAAAATCATGCAAGCTTATTTAGATTCTTTAAATGGTCTGGCTTAGTAGATGTGTAGGCATTTGAAGTTTTGTAAATCATTGCAGTCTAAAAAATGAAAAATAAAACGTGAATCTTTTTTTTGGTCAGAGTTTTCAATGACACGACATTGGATTAATTTCAAAGCACTTTCTCCCTACCTATCCCTCCACTGTCCCTTAATCTCAGGAGTGCTGGAGCTGTGTGTTCTGTAACTTTTTTGATTTCAGAATTGTTTTCTTGGCTTGGTGCACTATTAAATCTCACAAAAGCTTTGGAAAACCTAAAGCTAACAAAAACCCTAGCCTCTTCACTGAAATCCCTCCTACATTAGGAAGTGACTGCTTTCTTATCTGTTACGGAAGTTGTTGGATTTGAGTCACCACTTTTTAAAGACTGTCTTGTGACTTGATGGCCATCATGGAAGAATGTGTTGGTACTTCTGTCAGTTAGATTTAAAGCACCTCTTGCAATGGGAACAGCTGAAAACTCTACTTATACAAATATCAGTTCTGCACCTATTATGTGCATAACTCTATGCACTTATGTGCACTCTCTAGAACATAAGAGCAGCATACAGTGCAGCATAAACAGAATATCACCTGTCATCACATCCTGATGTAAAGCTACAACTTCCTCAGTACTTTAAAAATAGCTGCTGAGCACTCTACCAAAGGAAATTTTCACCTCACAATAGAGAAATTTTCCTCCAGAACTACCTCCGTTCAAGAATATAAGGGTATTGTGTGGTCTGTGGGCATTTGGAGATTTTCTGTACTAAAACAAATGTTGGCTTGAAAACTCATTAGTACATTTTTGTGAGTCAGCACCGAGACCTATATATTAGAAGACACCAGAAATTAAATTTTAGGGGTTGAAAATCTACTATGATCTCAGAAATCACTTTGATATTACATGTTATATTTGTGAAATTATGCATAAAAATGTTCTTGCCCATGTTTTGTATTTACTAATTTCAAATACTTTCTTCTGTGCCCTACTATCATTTTAGTTTTAATGTTTAGTGTTCATGGTGAATCCTGAACTGGCTGAACACTTAAATTGAAACTACCCATCTTTTATAAGTCAATCGAAGTACATTAAAATTCTCCATTCCTGAAAAAAACAACAATTTTCAGAATTTAAACACTTAAAGTGAAGAGTCTTTGGCTGTGACTGTTAACAAAATAAAATTATAGTTCAAAGACAGAAGGGTTAAGGGTTAATGGCTCAAACAATTGGCCATTTGCAAAAGAAGCCAGATGTTTTGCTCCCAACAGAAGAAAGGGAGGAGAGTTTTTGGTGTGTGGTGGCAAAACCTCTGATATACATAAGAACAACCCAGGTGCAGAGGGAGTGGGAATCTACCATGGGAGGATGACCACAGACAAACTGACTTGTGTTTAGCAGCAAGCTGTATTTTAAGCCAGATGGGGAAGAAGACTGATAAGAAACAGCTCCTAAAGAGGTGGGTTAATGTTTTTTGTCATTACACAATTGGGTTAAGTGTAAAACTCCCCTTCAGGGAGGGTATCAGTGCATTCATACATAGGCCTGAAGATATTCATCCCTTCTGATGGGGAATAACTGGCTCAGCTACGTGAGAAGCAGCTGTCGTGTCTCAAAAGATGTCATAAACCACCAAAGACACCTGAAATGCCCTCAGACACATTTCTGGGCCTTCCACCAGATGACTGCACATGATCCACTGTGTTGCAACAGACAATGTAAAACTTTCCCCCAGGGGGAGGCACCTGGACATTCCCACCTGAACCTGAATATATATTAACCCATTCCCAACTCCCAACAGATCAAGTCTTCAACAACCAATGGGCATGCAAATTGCAACAATCAAGTCTTGTTGCTGGGTCTCTGGGAGGTGTCATCTTTCATCTCCACTATCTACTCCTACCCTTTCTTTCTTTTCTGTACATATTTCCTTAAGTGATATCTTTATATTGTTATATTTCTATAGATAATAACCAAAACGACTACGTCTCTTTGTCACTGCAACAAGACTGTTCTAAAATAAACAATCCATATGTATATGTACAAATATATGTGTGTGTGTGTAAACACTGGTTATTCAGTGTCTTTTCACTGTAGTCCACACCAATGGATCTATTAACAAGAACCTCAGTTACTCTCATCTTCAGGGGTGGGTCACATAACACTTGTATATGAAAATGTTCAGTGGCACTGATTTAGCTCCATTCACCACAACTCTTTGGGCCTACCCATTCAGATAGATTTTTATTCAGAGAAAAGGTATGCCTGTTTGTCTCACAAGAACAGGACTGCTCCGAATTTCTACTTCCATATCTACCCATTGGAATAGACCGAGTTCAGTGCTCCACTGCTGAAGGCTGACAGGAGTAAGCAAGATTTATTTTGTTGTTTCTGATATCAGTGACAAGGACTCTTCAAGACAATATATCTGTATTTACTGAAAGATCTTCATTTTTTCCTGAACCATAAGGTTTCAGCTGTTGATTGAGATTTCAAAGTAATTATCTGGCTTTTGGGAGGAGGAGGGACATAGAATCTGCTTTCTCAGCTGGAGAGAGGAATTAGAGAAGCTAAAATAAACAAATGCTAATATCAAACAGTGTATATGTATGGAAATGCAAAATTTACTTGTCTTCCTAGATCTAAAAAGGAGGATTGAAGAAGGGCAGACCTGCTCTCAGGATACATTAGACATATTGAGGCTGCCTCCCCTCCACGATTGAGCTTAATTGTGAATCTAGAGGCTCTAAAACTCTTGTGAGAAAGGATGTTCACTTTTAGAATTTCAAAGGTTTATTAAACAAAATGCAACAAAGGGACTGGATAAGAGAAAAGGGCAGCATGCTGGGAGCGCATGACCAGCCGCCATGTGCTTGTCTACAAAATGGATGCTCTGCTTTTTTTATTACCCTTGGCCCCTCTTAAAGTCTTGTCAGTCAACTCTTTCTTTGCTCTCTATTGGTAGAGGCTTCTTTTTTGTAACTCGATTGGAGGTCAGGTGTTGTCATGCTGCACCTCCTAGTAACAAGCATTCTCTCCTCCCAAAATGCCCTATGCAAGGGGCGCAGGTCAATCACACAGTGGGGAAGGGGCACTATGGGGAAAACAGAGGACATCTAAACAACAAATTAATATAACATAACTATACTTCAGTAAAACTTTCTTTAACATAGTATTCATGCCTTAATTGCGAGAAACAACTGTCAAATTACCCGTCTATAACACTCTTTAGGATATCTCAGGCTCTTTCACATTGTCATTTACAAAGAGGATCTCCTCCCCAAGCAGACTTCATCAAAGCCTTTCTCGTAAGTCCCATGCAGTGAAATTCCTGAAGTCCTCCTTTAGATGAGGATTTTGTTAGTGGAGTATGGCTGTGTGGACGCTCTGAACTGCACCCATGGGTCTAACTGTAGTTATGTGACTAATTGTTCATCTCCTAACATTCCTGGGAGGCAAATGTTTATGTACTTGGATTATATTTCCGTTGTGGTACAAATGCTTGCAAAATGCGATATCTTGGCAACATTCCAACTATACTGCCGGACTCTGATGAGATATATAAAAATATCTCTAGTAACTCTTCTTCTCTCTTTCTTAGATTAATGTTACAATGTCCTTTAAATGAACCTTCCTTGTTCCAAAGTTGGATCCACACAAAATATTTTAAAATAAGAGAATATTTGATGCTGTTTGCAACATCATTGCAACATTAGCATAATGGTTCTATAGGGAGAAAATTCATACAACCAAAGATAAGTTGGAGATTAAGTTAGCCAGAAACGTGGGGGACAATAAAAAGAATTTTTCAAATGTTTTAATGGGAAAAAACAGTGTGAAAATGGCATCCACCTACTAGAGGATGAGAATGGTCACCTGACATGGTGACATGGACAAGGCCAGGGCATTTAACGCATTCTTTGCCTCTGCCTTCAACACAGATGACACACCAAGGGAGTTTCAGTGCCCTGAGATGGAGAACCATGACTGTGGGAATGATAAACTTCCAATCAGTCCTGAACTTCTGTGGGACCTGTGGCTTCAGCTGGATCCTTATAAATCTATGGGGCCTGGTGGGAGTCATCCGAAAATCCTCAAAGATCTTGTTGGTGTCATTACAAAGGAGCCAGGAGGGCCAGCTGCCTCCTAGGGTGCATCAGGCGCAGCATTGCCAGCCAGACGAGGGAGGCGATTGTCCTGCTCTGCTCTGCTCTGAGCTGGGGCAGCCTCACCTCGAGTGCTGGGGGCAGTTTTGGACACCACAACATAAAAAAGACATCAAGCTGCCAGAGAGCATCCAAAGGAGGGCAACAAAAATGGTGAAGATCCTTGAGGGGAAGCTTTTTAAGGAGTGGCTGAGGTCATTTGGTCTGTTCAGCCTGGAGAAGAGGAGCGAGAGGGGAGATCCCATTGTGGCTTTCATTGTCCTCACAGGGGGAAGAGGAGAGACAAGCACTGATCTCTTCACTCTCAAGATCAATGACAAGACCTGAGGAAACAGCATGAAGCTGTGTCAGAGGAGGTTTAGATTGGATATCAGGAAAAGGTGTTTTACCTAGAGGGTGGCTAAGCACTGGAACAGGCTCCCAAAGTAAACAGTCACACTACTAAGCCTGTCCAAGTTCAGGAATTGTTTATACAACAATCACAGGTACCTGGTATGACTCTTGGGGCTGGTGCTCTGCAGGGCCAGGAGCTGGATGCAATGATTCTGGTGGATCCCTCCCAACTCAGCATATTTATGATTTTTTTTCAGATAATTTAGTTTTACTGACTGCTTTATCTATTACACAAATAACTAATTTGGATTTCTGCATGAAACATAATCGGAATTTGAACCTTAGAAGTTCATAATTTTCATTGAAAATTATATTAAAAGCTCATCAGTGCTTTACTTCTGCTCCCTGCATCAGTATCTGGTTGTACTTGATTAAAGCAAGACGTCTTACAAAGTTTTATAACAGCAGCCTTGCTCTTGTGTTTCTATTAAGTCAGCCCACATGGAAGTAAAATGTCACTAGTTTATCTGTAAATATAATTTGACCAGAATAGCCAAAATAAATGTATAATTTGAATGAGCTATATCCTATCATTGCTATAAGAAAGTGTATTCTTTTCTAATTAAGATTACAATTTTCAAAAGCTTGAATATGAATCCCAAAATTAGTACTACACTCATTGCTGGATTCAAAGTTGAAACTATCAAAAATGGAGGAAGACATTTTATAAACTGGTCCCTGTAAAGGATGGTTACTCAATGCTTATAAGAGGAGAAGGTTTCTTTTCTTTTGATGTTTTATCCACTCAGCAACTAATATTCACAAATTTTCTTTTTCATTTTTAAGTACTTCTATAAGAACAGTGTGGAGGTTTTTTTGTGCAAGATGGAGAAAGGAGGAAATTTGACAGGAAAATTCAAGTTAATTGTTTGAAGTATATGTAATAAAAGTAAGCAATTAAATTCCTTTCCTTTTAGTCATCCTATATTATGTTTTCCATATTAATAATTTTCAGCACAGTCATAGGATAGAGAAAAAAGTTTTTTTTTTAGTTTTTAACAATGAAAAATGAACATATTCTGTTAGAAATTAAACCAAATGAAAAGTTGATGCCTTATTTTGCTCATAAAGTGGTGGCTTAATAAAAATACATATTAACTTTTTAAAATCAGATTAAGAACCTTAAAAAAGAAAACAAACAAAACAACAAAATAATTGACAGCAACAACACTTGGCTGTCTTTAGACCTGCAGAAATAGGTGGGAAGCATGGAATCTTTCTGATAGAAATCAGGAGATACTAGTTAGCCACCCTGATGTGGAGCAGATGAAAGAAAGGGGAAGGAAGAGCAGCAATCCTCAGAGCAAGCTGTGCTTCTGTCAGCAGCAGCCTCTCAACACCCATCTCCTCTGGTCCATGTACCACAACCTTCCTCACCGCTGCTGAGTGAAGACTTGACAGGAGACACAGGGTGTGCAACAACGATTTTGCATCTCCAAAAACTTCCAGGCCTTTGGAGGGGGTGCCAAAGAGTGGCAGACACAGGCACCATGAACTCACACAGAGTTCCAGTGAATTTGCAGAGCACAGTGCAGGCCCATCGTATGAGAGGACTGGAGCAGTAAGTGTCGGGCAAGGTAAATGCCTCACTGTTGCCAGTGAAATGGTGATAGGAACTTTGCTGACACTGCTAGGTGAAGAAGGGACTCTGGAGCTGATTTCTCTTCACCCTCATGTTTGGCTAAAGCCCAGATCCAGTGTATGTAGCCTGGATTCTTTTCCCTCGACTTCAGCACGCATTGTAAACTAAATTAAGTTTAATTGTTCTAGCTCTCTCTTTCATGGCTGCTAATGAGAAAGATATCTTCAAGGAAAAGGCTGGTCCACATAAAAAAATACATTATTTACTCCTTTGTGGAACTATGTATTTCCTTGGGTTATTAAAGCAAAGTAGGATGACTGCACTCTGAAGGCAGACATTTTTAATCAGGAAGATAAAACTAAGGTTCAAATTGCCATGTCAGCTCAGTTGCACATACACTTTGAGTGGACATTTAAAGTCGCTCAGACCTTTAAAGTTTTGATAGGATTAATTTCAGACAATCTATATATCTAAAATAAACCATCTGAGTCTAAAGCAGTCAACTTGGGTTTTCTTTCCAACCAACAGAAATGGCATAACCAGGAGCATCTAGCAATTTGAGCATTATCCTCATGTTAAAATAGCTGTCTAAAATAAGAGAGGTGCCATTTTTCCTTCAGGTCTGTTTTTTCCCACTGGTTTTATAAGGATGGTCTAGCATGACTGACCTATCATTAACCACTTTTAGACATCTAAACTTAAGTCAAATTAATCCCACATCCAGTTTATACTTAGAGAATCATAAAAAAAAAAGTGTTTATGTCACAAATAATTAAGCAAACAATTAAATAACTATATTCCTGTACAGCCAGAAGTTTGGGGAACTATGGCTGCTTTGCAAGAAAAGATTATATATTTTTCATCTTCTGTAATAAACAACAGGCTGAGATTTCATTCTGCTGCCTGATAAATAAAAGAGAGTCAATCCACATGTCAATAGAGAAAGTCTTAGTAATCTAACTAATAAATGAAAATATCATAAAAATAATTTTCAAGTGTTGCCTTATTATATTCTATTAGCATGACACTATGACAGTGACAACTTTTGAAGTCTAGATCCTGCTGTTGAGCAAGTTCTCATTGTTTGTTTCATTTTACTTGCTTGCATTCTTTATTCCTGTTACAAATGTTACACTGTTTACACTCATACAACATATGCCCAGTGCTACGTTCAGTCACAATAAAAATCAAGCAGCTTCCTCAATTAGCTGTCAAATAATAATGAAATACTTTTCAGAATTTTATGACAAAGGGAACAAAAAAGCACATGAGTTCTTTCCTTTAAAACTGAAGAAATGCCTAGGGAATGCTGAGTCATCTCTGTGAAATCAGTCTGTCAGTTCTGCACTTGTAGAAGTCTACCAGAACTACCAGAGGACAGAACTGGGAAAAAGTAGGCATGGAGAGATCTAAGTTATTGTCCTCTGCAAACTTATATACCAACAGTATCAGAAAATCTTTTGTCTTAATCTTCACACCAGGATGGACAAATCTCAATAAAACATTCAGTGTTTTTGTGTGTACATGCACAAATGCACAAATTGATTCTAGTATTTGTCCTGATTCAACCTCTCAGTATAAGTAATAAAAAAGAAAAACTGTAGCAATAAATATTTGAATGGTTAGGACATTTTAAAATTCTGATATATAAGATTATAAAAACAAATTAACCAATATTTCTTCTGTCAAAATAATTTAACTTGATCAAGAGATGGAAGACAGCAGTGAATTTCTAGTAAGTCTGATGTGTACTGAGGAGAAGCCTAATAAATCTTTACGTATTGAACTGCTAAAGTAGTGTGAATTTTAAAGAAGATGAAAGAAATTTTGTAAGTCTAAAAAAATTATTTTGCTCTAGGAAAAGTACAACAAAAATACACAAAAGTATTATTTTAGCTTATTTTTAACATATAATTGCATGGAATTATATTAGCAATGTATTTTAATGGGACTGTAGATCACATCTCTTATTCTTGATAAGCCATACTGAGTCCATGCTGCAGCATATTAAAATAAGTACAGTAACCTCACCATATTACATAAATGAGCATAGTAACCCATCTGCAGTAGTATTTGATAGATAGAAAGGACCTGCAAACTGGATAAATAAGTCTTGTTCCAAAGACTTAAGGCACACAAATAGCAAAGGAAAAATGTCATGTCATGAGAAAACCTAATTATTTTATTAACTAATTATTTTATATTGCTAATTATTTTATTTATTTATTTATTTATTTAATATCAGCAATAAGGATCAGTTATGTGATGGATTGAAGAAATCAAGGCAACTCTTTGTGCAGAGAAACCACAAGGTGAATGGGAAAAGTGAGCTGTTTATTGCAGTAGTGAGCTCTAAGGAGTTAAAGATTTTGCCTTATAATAATTAAAGTTTGTTGGTTTTATAAGACTGGCAATTAAAACTGTGCAAAATAAACTAAGGAATTAGAATCCTAGATATTACAGCAAATCTATCAATAGATTAAGTATTTTTTAGATAAACAAAATTAAAGCTAATATAGATAATTTCCTGTCTAAGGAAAAGAAAAACTAAACAATGAGTGATTGACTCCTAAAGTTTATTTGTGCAGTCATTTCATGCTAAATACCTGTTTTCTTACAGTTTTGTTGTGAAAAAAGAATACTCATATTAAAAAGAAAAATAAAGAAAGGAAAGGGAAAATGAATAAGAAAAAATGCAACTTTTGCTAGATCCAATATAGATTATCTTCTACATATAAGGGAGAAAAAATGTGATTAATAAATAAAATTTTGGTCAGGAATTATGAAATAAGGATGAGAAAATGATATTTTACTATTTCATGCAAATCAACTTCACACACTGAAATGAAACCTAGCTAAATGACTTTGTATTGAGGATCCTGTTCTCTCTGCTCTAGCATACCTCAGAAAAGTATCTATCATTAATATAGAACAGTATAAATGGAGAAGAATTTCTTCCCCTGTGAAAGGCTCCAAAAAGCATTCCCAGAGTGTATTGTATGATAGCATTATTTGTTATTCTTTTTTATATATGTACATCTGGTTATATACAGTCAAAATGGGATATAGTCACCACCACAGAGTTCCTTCACACTTATCCTAAACATGAGTAACCTAAGCTCAAGTAATGAAAACTAAATACTTCAAGAAAGACATGTATAGCTCCTGAAGACAAAATGTGGGGTTTGCATAAGTAGCTAACTAAAAACCCCTATTCAGTTAGCAGTGCCAGTATCTTCGTGTTTCTGCTGTTTGACACAATGATGGATTATTTATTTACTGAACAGCACTGGTGGCCAGAAAATCTGATTTTCATGCATGAAATCCATGAAACCTCAGCCGCTGAACAGCTTCTTTTACACGTGGCAAAGGTCACCTATCAAGGGATTTTCTCACGTTTTATGTGATTGGTCATGCCTCATTTCCTTCAAGAAAATATGATTTCCCCAAAGTGTGTGCATTTTAAGAGACTCTCAAAGACTGAGAAAGTTATTTCCTCTTTGTTTGTGATAAGCACAAAATATAGAGACTAACCTACTGGGGACGACAAGCAACTGTTTGTAGCTGGAAACAATATTTAATCCTATCATTAAGGAAAAACTCAGAGCATACTAGGAACAAAAAGAGTGCAAAACTAGGCACTTAACCTTTTCACTTAACCTTTCAGACTTGCAAGTATTAAAAGAAAATGTTCAGTATATCTGATAAGTGATTCCTCTATTGTGAAAGTACTACCTGTTCATACTGAGAGCTTCTACTTTTTTAAGCACTGCGAGGTCAAACCAAATGAGGTGATGCTGGATTTTTATGGAGGTTTCACTGCTCTTAAGCAGTGAAGCACTTTTACTTCCATGTTCTAACCCTTTGCATGAACTGAACATTACAGCTCATATTATCCATGGTTGCCTCAATACAGTTAGAAGGTGGCATTGCAACACATCTTCATTTTGAGTTTTATTCAGAGCTAGGCCTGGCTCTTCTTGCTGTGTGCAGGTATAAAGGGTCTGCACAAAGGAGCTCTGCTGACGCCGGTGTCCTAAGATACCAGGGTGACAAATAATTGTGTGAAAATATGAAACATATAGAAGAATCCACTGAAGTATTGGGATTTTTTTCTTTTGTTTTTCTTTTTATTGTTTTTGTTTGTGATTTTGTGTGGGGTTTTTTTTTAACTTTTTTTTTTTTTTTTACTTACACAGGCAATAGGCCTGTCTTTTGAGAGACTGAATTTTAGGATGCTGATGGGTGTTGACTAATCAATGGAGAATATTCTGCAAGACCTTTTAGGTTTTCTGTGGTTTCTGGCAAAGTCTGCACGTCTACCTGTGACAGTCTATGCCTTTCATCTAAGGAGTGATTCCCCACTTTCTGATTTCTTTATTCCTTTTTATTTTAAAACCATTGAAATCAATAACCTCCTGCACTGCTAGTGCATTTTATTATATCATATAGTGAGTCATCATCAAAAAAATTTCTTACTGCTCTTTCTACAGTGCAAACATCTGACTTATAGTGCAATAATGGCAGCAGTGTCTAACATGAAGAATGCACAGCAAGAGGATATAATGTCAAAAGCAAAGCATTCTCATCTCAACTCAAAAAAGTGTGATCGGTTCAAAGAGAAATCCCATGACTTCTAACTTGTGTTATCAAAATATAATTCCCTGCCCATCAGAGAGGACCAAAAAACTAGAAAAACAAAAAATGAAAATGATTATGCTTAATGACTTTTCCATGGTCTTTTAATAAAGAGAGTATTTAAATACTAGAATAACTAGCATTATGTTTTAATATGTCAGTGGAAACATGCATCACTTATTCAGCTTTATTATTTATAAAGATTTATAACTGCCACCATATCTTTGGCTTGCAGATAGAGTCTTCTGGCATCTTTTTGCCAGAAGGGTACTGATGAAATATTTTGACCATTCAAAAAAAAACCCAACACTCCTCCCAAAAAAAGAAAAGAAAACAAACAAAACCCAACAACAACAAAACCCCAAACCAAATCCAAACAAAAACTCAAACAAACAAACAATCAAAAAAACCCAGAATACAAAGGCTTAAAACACAGTGATAGTAAAAGAAATGCTGTACCTTAGCAACGTTGAAGAGGAAGTAGGTAATGTAACACTGTTTAAGATAGATGGTATCAAAAATGTATAAAAAATACAATTTACTCACTAAGTTAAATGAGAGAGATCATCATAGAAATTCTTCTGTGTTAGCTGAAACAGGAAAAAAGCTGCTATTAGCGTAAGTCTGTAATCAGTACAAAAGGAAAACTATGAATAATTATTTCTAAAATTTAAGAAAAATAAAGATTTAAGTTTCATGTCTGAAGAAAAAGTGGGAGTGAATAAAATTTTAATAGTGTTTGGTGTTGAAATATGGAGTATTTTTGAGACATTTAAAACAAGAATGGACAATAGATGATTTAAACCTACTGGAGTGTGCTTTCACATTTGAGTAGAGAGATGGAGTCAAAAACCTCTTATCCATCTTCTGCATCTTACTGCTTTAACCCTTCAATAATAAAAAGTAGCCTGTAGTACTTAATCCCAAGATCATAACAAGCAAAATACAATGCTTACAGTAGAATTTATTTATCTGCCCATTTTTTCTCTGGGGCAAAACTCTGTATCAGTATTAATGCCATAGCACCTTCTAGGTTGTCTTCATCAACGTCACTCTCATGAAAAATGTGAGCAGGTGCTGTGCACGGAGCTACCAAACCTGATGCTGATGCTATCTGTGAAAGGGGGAGTTGGATGCCTCTCTGTTATGTTAATTTTGCCAGCTCAAACTTGGCTGCTGCTCCAGCTGCCGCTGCTATTTATGGAAAGCAAGTTTGTGTTAATAAACCTCTCGCGTCATTACAAATTGCCTGGGATAAGTACGACTGTTCCTGCTCTGATTTGTCTTGGGGAACTAGAAGGAACATTACATGTGGGTTGTCAGAATAAATCAGAACAGTGTAAAGATTGTTTTATTTGTTCATTACTCTCTTGATAATATTCTTTCTCAAAGCACATCATATAATGGGATAAAGCTTGTATAAGATAACCAAGAAAATTTACCAGAGAGTCTTAGATTTTGTGAAAAAATCCCTTCCCCCCCCCCACTGACCTTCTGAAATCTGAAGTTAATACTTCAATCTGAAATAACCTGCTGCTAATTTGCATCCACGTTTATGTTTACCTCTTATATTTCTAGACTGCATGCAATGAAGTTATTTACAGGGTACTCCTGTCTTCCGTTCTTCACTCTTAAATATATTAAAAAGGGGGAAAAGAAGCAAACTTGTATTTCAGGTTTTTTTTAAAAAGGGTCCCAGAATTTCAGAATTCCCATGGAAAAATTTAATGAAAATACCTCTCTCCCATCCTGCTATTGTACTACAACACAGGTAATAGACATACTCTGTTTCTGGGCAAGAAAAACAATGTTTGGTCAAAATAGGTAAGCTTTTAACTTTTTTTTTCTTTTTTTTTTTTTTTCCTTATTTTTTAAATTTTTTTAAAGAAAAATAATTTTCCATTTAATGAAAACATAATATTTAATGATTAATGCAACATTTAGTTCAGCCATAGAGGACAGTTGCAAGAGTGTTTACCAATCAAAACAATGCAAATATGGTTACCTTATATTTTCTAACAAGCAGAAATTTATTACAGCTGCAAACCAGTTGAATTTAAGGTCATTTATTTTTCAATATTTTCCATCACTAAAAGAAACATTAGTAATTGTTTTGGTGACAAAACTAAGTTCCAGAAAAAGACAGGGAAAGAAAAAAACCCCACAATCGCCACAAAATCAATTCTTTTAGGAATTTGGAAAATAACAAGTAATCATTGCTTATTATACTTTTTGACAGCTTAAGTATAAAAAAATCAATTACCATGAAACTACTATCCAGATTAATGTTGAAAATAAACCTGCTTCTTAGATACCTGATAACACAGCATTGATTTTTATTGTTTGAGGGAGGCTGGCTATATTTAATTTCTTTCATTGATTTTTTTTTCCTTAAGTCCTATATTCAATGCATGTGGGATACAATGCAATTTCTTATAGCAAAGTAAAGCCAGGTACCAAGCCTGTGAATTAATTTTACATGAGTGAAAGCAGTGTTTAGTAATTTGCTGAATATTTGAGAGCAAAACTAATAATTTTCCTCCTTATTATTTATAAATATCAAAAGGTCTTGAAGCTGGCATGGTGGTGTGGGCCCAAATGAGAAGATCTTGCAGTAATTTCTAATGTCTTGACACTACAGCACTTCATGTCCTATGTCCTGTGCCTCATGTACTTTGAATGCCAGTGATGATGGAAGGGTTTTGGAAACAGGATGAAAAATATAATCAGCAGGTTTTCTAGCTGGCTTTTGATACTGTAGGCTCCAAATCTGAATGCAATTTTAAACAGAAGTGATTTAAAATCACACACAAACATGGAAATTTAAAATAAATAAAAGCATATTGTTTGGAGTTTAAAGTGGTTCTAGTCTTTCTTCCAACTAATAAATAACTAGAAACAAATGACATCCATGAGCTTCTGTGTAAAATTTTAATCATTTCTGCTTCAGAAAAGTGAAAACAATGTCATTTTTACAAAACAAATGCAAAAGTATTTATTTTCTTCAAGTGAATGCAAAATATGCAAATGCAGTGACTCACAAAGATAGAACAAAAAGTCTGGAAAAGTAAGTATTACAGTTTCACTGAAATGTTGCTTGTTGTGTCATACTATATAGCTTTACAGCAGAAGCTCTCCTTGACCAAATATGCTAGATAAGGTTGGTGCCCATCAGAGAGACTGCCTGTTATTTGAAGATAACTGAGCAGAAGTTTCTCTGCAGCAGAGCACTACTGTGCTTAGCTGCAGAGATGATGGTGACACCTGAAAGTGGGTAAGCAACACCCCACACGCTAAGGTACTGTAATGCTCAAAGCCAGTTCAGTGCAGCAGGTGAAGATCATACTCCATCTGCTTCAAAACACAGAAAACAAAGCCTGCCCAGCTTACCCTGAGGAGCTTTCAGAAGTAAATAAAGACGTCATGGCTGTGCTTGGAAAGACTTGATTGTTATGAGCGTTTAGCTACTTACCCTGGTGGCTTTACCTGTGTGAAGTGGAGCAGTGGGTGGCAGTGTTACGCTGCCTCTTCCTAGGCAGAGAAGCTATTTGAAAAAGGGGGATGACAAGGAATGTATCTAAATTAAGTTTGAGAAGTCCATTCTTTACTGATCATTTGATCAGAGGTGCCATAATAAAACGAAAAAATTTGATTTCTTCTGGTGTCTCTTCTTTCATTATAACTTCAGCGGCACAATGCAGTCAGTTGCAGGAATTTTATTGAAAAAAAAGGAGAATGTTGATTTGGAAGGAATGTTTTGGGGGTTTTTTGCTCTTCATTTGATTTAATTGATGCACATATTTAATAGGCATGATTAATTATCATCACTTTCTATAGTGATAATACCTACCAAGTTTCCATGGGGAAGTAAGAACAGTTACGCTGAGTCCTGTATAAAATGTAGCTACTTTCTGTCTTTATACAATACTTGAAAATTTTGTTGAACAATTTGGCCTAGGACAAACATCTGTCCTAAGACAAAATTTGTCCTAGGTAGATTGGTCAAACAGCATTAACAGAAAATAGCATAATATTAATGAGAAATTATGCCTTCATGGGAAAAGGTTGAGATGAAAGAAGGTATTTGGTCTGTTTAGGCATCTGGGTGCCTAAGTTACGAGGCTGATTTCCTTACCTTTGCCTAAAACTGAATTAATTCCTGCAGAGAACAATGAAGAGATGAAGTAAAATCCACCTCTGGAGGAACTTGTTTATTTCACTTGTTTTTTCAAGGTATAGAGATAAGTCAGCTTCCTAACATCAGCAAAAATGTTTGAGAGCAAAATAAGCGGATTGATACAGTCTATTATGCAATATTTTGTGCAGCAAACCCGTAACGGAAACAATATTTTATACATGTTGATAACACTGCTACAAATATATGGCTGTGTTCGTTTAAACCGGCCCACATTGCCAAAGTTCATTCACTATCCATCATCAACACTAAGCCTGCAAGTTTAACTTGCTGTTTAACTTCCTACATTGGAAAGTTGATCTGGATACCACGAAGACACCTCAAATCTGGTCCAAAAATGTGTCACTTTACTGGATTTTTTCACATTCAGTTCTGCTCTAGATACTAAGAATCTGCTTTCTGATGTAGCTAGGTGGGTGTGTAAAACGCATCAAACTTACTTTACTGACTAAAACCCACTCCACCTTCATTTTATTCAACACCTCTCAAAATTTTGAAAAGATGGAATATTTTTGACTTTAGCATATAATGTTGTTACCCTTATGGTGTTTCAAGAATTACTGGGTGAATCCATCAAAACAACATTCCTTCAAAGTCTCCTCAAGGAGCATTAGTAAGTTGTTTAGTCCTCTGTATTTGGTGTCCAAGTACAAATATACCTCATAGGAAACAGTAGCTTTAGAAAAGAAGAACCAAGTTAGTAAATTTGCTGGACTTTTTTCTCCTTCTGCCCCAATAACTATTTGTCAGGAGAATGTATAAAAGAGCATAATGTAAAACAGAGTTCAAACAAAAAGTTTCATTGTCGCAGACATCTCAACATAAGTATTTGTTCATTGTAGAGATATTAAATTTCTTGCTTAAACAGTGCCTGCACTGCATCCAAATTGCAAAGTAAGGTGTGCTTTTGCTCTCTGGCATCTAGACAGAGCCCCATGTTCTGTAGGGACAGACATGAGCGTTATTCTTTACACCACCTTTAGATCTTTATGCAGAGGAAAATGCACATAGGCTATAAACACAGTCATAGAACTAGGTCCTGACATCTGGGCATTCAGGTCCTGCTGCGCGCATCAGCGTATGTCTGACACAGGAGTAAGATTTCATGACACGGCAGCCTTGACCACTCACACCCAGCAAGTCCAGCTAGTTCCACTGGCTGCCGGTGTCAAGAGTGGGCTGTCTCCCAGCTTCCATGAAGCAGGAGTACAGCTAGGGCTCTCCACCCTTATCACGGCCGTCTCCGTATCAGAGGAGAAGTAAAGGATCGAGGAGGAGACCTTTCTAGGCACTGGGAAAAGGTTTATTGGGAGGGTGAGGGAAGACAACCGCACAGCAAGGGAAGGAACTCAGAAAAGACCTGGAAAACAGCCTTACAGCAACTTAAATAGGGGACCTCCCCCATGGGAGGGTACAATGCTTCAACCAAGTAGGGGAAACAGGGGGTGTAACATAAGGCGGGATTACAGTCTGACATAACCAATAGGGAGTAACTTAGGCGGGGATTCATACAAAGTAACAAACCATAAACCGAGGAGGGGATGATTGATACAGAATCTTCTGGAAGAATGGGAGGGGCCAGGAGGGATTGACAGCCACAGCGTCAGGGTTTAGGGTGAAGGACAGGGAAGATTCTTGACGGGTAGGCGGGGCTTAGGGTGATGGGCAAGGATAAAGGTGGGAAAGGGGGAAACCGTTCTGTAGCTGCACAGGGCTACAACTGAGGGAAAAACCATTACAATGATGGAACATACAACTGAATAACAACGCAAACTGCAACAATTTCACTTAATGTTTTGTCTTCCATTCTGGAAGTACATTACATGTTTGCTCTGTTCTTACATTCTTTTTTCACATAGAATTGTAGAATGGCTTTAGGTTGGAAGGGACCTTCAAGACCGCTTTGTTCCAATCCAGTTGCCATGGCCAGGAACACCTTCCATTAGATGAGTTTGCTCAAAGCCTTATCCAACCTGAGCTTAAATATTTACCAGATTGAGGCATCCATGACTTCTCTCTGCGGCAACCCATACCCAGGCCTCACCATTTTCACAGTGAAGAATTTTTTTGTTATGTAAACCTACCCTATTTCAGTTTGAAACAATTCCCCTTGTCCTATAACTACATGACTTGTAAAAAATCCTTCTCCAGCTCCCTTGTAGGATGCCTATGAGTGCTGGAAGGTGCTCTAAGGTCTCTATGCAGCCTTCTCCTCTCCAGCCTGAACAACCCCAGCTCTCTCAGACTATCATCATAGGACCCCAACTTTGTCAGACTAGTTTCATAGGAAGGGTGCTCTAGCCCTGATTGGAGGCAAATTTGGTTTGGTCAGGTAAGATCATCCATGAGTGTCTTAAATTATAATTTAAAAATGGGGGAGGTGGTGGGGGGGTGGTGGGTGTGGTGCATGTTCCATTTTCTAATTGCAAATTTCTGACAAATACAACTTCTTGTTTACCAGCTGTCTTTTCTGTGATGTGATTTTTTATACAGTTTATTATTATTGTTATTCTTTAGGTAGTGCTCAAGAGATACCAAACAAAACCTGGAACCACATCATTTTGTACAGTCTCTACCCAAGCAATGAAAAAAAAATAACTTCCATGCTAAAGCTCTGACTAGCCATGATAATGCAGAACTAATTGATACTACCAAGAGAAAAAGAAGGAAATATGAAAACAAAACAGTTTTATTCATAGTAAACATTTATTAAACCGAGATTATTGCTAACATTATCGTTTTAAATTATATTCTAGATGAAAGCAAAACAACAATAATACGGGAATTGTTCTTAAATCTATCATCGTTACAAGTAGCTTGCTTACAGATTGTTTTACAAGAAATCAGCCTGTCAGTAATTCTCATATAGTCATGGGAAGCAATAAAAGAACCTAAAGAAATGTTCAGTGAAAATCCACCTACTTAAGCTGCAGACTGTGATTTCTGTGTGTACAGTTCAGTTTCTGGCACTGGGGAGAGAGAATTTGCAAGATCTTGTGTTGATGGCAAATTATTGGTATTGTTAATTGGAATGATTTTGCATTAACATTTTCTGCTTTTGTCCAAGGGAAAGGCAGAATGGCAGATGTGGTGTGGAAGGATTTTTTAGCTTAGGGACACCTTAACACAGAATTATGGGGAGAATTCCTACCTCACTGAAGTTACCCACTGAACCCTCATCTGAGTTAATTCAAATCACTGTTGTACCCACAATGATAAAAACAATATAAAAGTAAAGGCTCCTCACTGAAGCATAGCAAAGGCTATCTATAGTAGGGACACTTAACAAGAAAATGTGCTAGGCTATGTAAAAGCAAGTATATCCTTTTCCACATTAAACGGGTAAAATTGACCTCAGTTAGTGTTCAGGCGATTATAAAATAGAGCTCATGTACCCAATTACTTCCCTCCTAGATTTTTCACACTCCTTGAAGGTGCACCCCATTTTTCACACCTTTCTCCTATCACCCAACACCTTTCCCATCCTGGTTGCTCCCCCACAGTCTGGAAGCAGGAGCAGCCAATGTGCCAAGCAAAGCAATGTTGGACTTCAAACTCACCCAGGGAATGTTCCACCACTGGAATGATTATCAAGGCTACAAGCATTCCTGCATTCCTGGAAAGAACCAAGAAATGCACAAGTGCTGTGTTCCCAAACCTCGCCAACAGGCCTTTGTCACCCTGCTCGTGATAGATTTTTTCTTGTGCAGTGTTTGGGTTTCTTTTGGTCTTATTGCTCGGTTTTGGGTATTGGGGGTTTTTTGGGTTTTGGTGGCTTTTCAGTTTATTTTCATCTGGGTTGGATTGTGGTGGTGGTGGTTTTTGGTGCTTCATATTTGTTTTTGTTTTTCTGTGCCTTGAGAGCACTTTTTTAGTAATTTTAAATTCTAAATTCTTAGATTAATTGCTAAGTATTTTGGAGAGAGTACTTATAGGATAACAACTATGGTATTTCTCCTGGTGGGCACCAATGGAAGTTATTACTGTGATTTTGCTTATCCCTAATTTTTTTTTTTTTTTCTTTTTTGTAATTTTTTAAAACAAAAATACATGTAAATACAATTTTTCAGCATACTTATCAGAACTTAGATGCAAATGTTTCATCAAAGATAATAGAAAATATGATTGCCACTCATAAGACTTTGTTCACAGATTTATTAAGCAAGGAAGAAATCATCCACAAACTTTTTTTCTGACTTGGACATTTTTGGCTAAGAAAGCCAGTTGGTTGGAAAGCTCCACAAATACTGAATATATTGACAAAAATTTCTGAAGAAAGCATTTCTTTGGAGTTTTACTTGCATATATCTAGTGGGGGGATAGTGTCTTTATTTTATTTTGGATTTATTTTTTTAAATTTTTATTAATTAGAAATATAATTTATAGAATATGTGGTCTCAATTTTTTTTTAATGAGTCAGCGTCNTACTGCTTTAATCAGAATGGATGGTCTGTGAATTTCTCTGCCCTGGGTTTATTGTGTAGTCTCAAGTAAATCACATCATTTATGCCACAACACAGGAGAAGATAATTTCATATCACAGAAAAAGGTGGGTTTTTTTTAGACTGAGGGGAATGGAAGTTTATCAACATCATAATAGAAACCTGAGTTACTCTGTGAAAGGGAATATAGCCCAGTCTGCATGAAAATGTGCAGCTTATTTTAAGAAATATTGCAAAGTTTTTGTAGAGCTAATGCAGTTTTGATTATCACGCTCTCATCTGTCCTCTTCCTGCCCCCAACAATCTCATATTATTAGGGCTTAATTTCAGTTGTGTCCATTGTACAGCCAAAAAAAAAAAAGTAAATAAAGTAGACTTTAAACTTTTAATCATCAGTTCCACACTGATTCTTATTATGTGTGTGGAGCAGGTGCACATGTGGAGTGGAGTAGAATGGAATGGAAAATGAAAAGATTAAATGAAAATAAATCCATGTACTTCCTTCACCCTAATGGTAATAGGCAGCTTTCACACACAGTAGAAATATAGTGTGCTCATTCCAGAATTCTTTATGCTACAGTGCAAAAGACGAAAATTTCAACTGCAATCTATTTTAGTATAGCTTCAGATTAAATAAAATTTTTATTTGAGGTCATGTTTCCTTTCTCTTGGGTTTCATCATGCACAAAAAACCACAGAAAACAACCACCCCCACCCCCTTAAGCCACTCATACCTTTAAGAGGTGTGCAATTTATTATTATGTTAGAGAGGAACAAATTTTTTTTTTAATTCTTAAGAAAAACTGGTTGAGTTTGATTGGTTGGGATTTTTTTCGACTCTAGAAAATGATTTCTATTTCAATCACAAACTACCAGTAAATCGTATCAGGCATAAATTTATCAAAATAATCTAATATAAATGCTGTCTTTTCAAAGTGTTGGAATTCTCAAAATGTAAAATGCGCAAAATATCTTCTCTCACTAAAGTCTAGTGTAGCATGCGAAAACCCAAAAACCAAAAAACACAAAGCTCCCAAATCCCAAACCAAAAACCATGGAGCTATACCTGTATTATTTTTAATTATTTTATTTTATTTTAACATCACTAGAAGCACCAATCTCATGGCACTTTTTTTTTTCTTAATTTTGATTGGTTTTGGCAGTTAAGTCCATTTGGGAAAGATGGATGACAAATCTGACTTCTTCTATGCTCAATGGATTCTTTTTTCTAGATATCATGATTTCCATTGCATTTTCTTGGTAGTGAAAACAGAACCATGACTCTAACCGGGTTTGCTGAAGGATTTCATGGAAGACAGATAGGAAGTAGTTTTCAAATATTTGTATAATTAATTTAAGATGCCTCTTTTTGAGATTATGATGTGTCTGAAATAATTTGCATTAGATTTCCATCACATCAGTAAAGGTAAGAAACAGAATTGTACTAATTTTATGCTTGGATTTACAATTTTAATGACTGTGAAGTTTTGATATTTGTGAACCTTCAAAACTTTAGATGGATGTCAGTGGACCAGATCTTTAGTTATTATTAAGATAGATATGAAGGGCTATTGGCTCTAAAACTTTCTTTTTTGCTCTTAATCTTTACCTCCCCAAGACTGAGGAGGCAAAAGGCACTAACAGGAGGCACAGAGCGTACACCAGGATCTCCCATCTTTTCTCCTGAAGGCTTTGATCAGCATAGAAATCATTCTAGACACTAAAAATTGGATTGCATTAGTATTAATATTCAACAGTGTGATAAATGAAAATAAATTTGCATTCATTTCATGCTTCAGACCAAATGAGACATTGCTGATAAAAACCAAATACATTCACTTCATTGTTTGAAGGTTATCTTTGCAACTATAAAGGTTATATTTTGTGTTTGTTTAATGGAAGATTCAAATATTGCAATATGAGATGACAGACATCCTGGGAAAAAATTAATGACTCAGAATTGGGGCAAAACCCAATAAACATAGCTTGTCATTAAAAACAAAATAGGAAAGGAAGAAAATATATTTTTTCCCATTTATTGGAATATATTTATAATTTGATGACATTTCGTAAGTGGCACTATAATGAGACCTTTCAAAAGTGAATTCAGTGGCAAAATAACTCGTAGTAATTTTGGCATTCAAATTTTAATAATTAGGTTTAGAAGTCTGCATATTATGGGTCATTACGGACTTGAATTCAGGATTTTTATCTCAAGTGAGTTTCCTAACCATAAGGCAAATAGTAATTGGAGAGTTCTCTCTTTCTTATTTTTTAAAAAAAACCTTTAATGAAATCTAAAGAAAGCTTCCCAAGAAAAATGCAGTGGCTGAAATTATATATTTTCATGCAAGTTTTATTTTGAACAAATCACCATTTTTCATTAATATGTCTTTTCCCTGAATACTCCTGAATAGCATTAGGTCTGAGGTTTCTTGCCCCTTCATTCATAGAGGAGTGAAGGATGTTGTTTAGCCATCTCTCCTTCCTTTTTTTACTCGAAGCACAATGTTTCTCCTGCATGTTATGCCTTACATTTGATGAGAAGAGGGAATTGCCTTTTTTGCATTCTGACAAAAAAACCTGTTGTAATTCAAGGGGTGATGTTATCTCTTAATGACAAAATAATTAGAAAATAAAATAAAAGAGAAAAAAAGAGTTTCTAGTGTTTGAATAAGCAGAAGGCTGTGTGTCTTGCAAAAAAAGAAAAACTTATTTTAACTGTGACTACTGAAAGCTTTGTAGTTTGCTGTTATCAACAGCTGGCATCTGTGCAGAACTACCCTGTATGACACTGGTGTTCCACATCTCATATACAAGCAGCTTTTAAGCATGGTTGAAATGGGATCTGGTTAAAAAATACCCTAAGGACAGTCTGTAGGAAGAAATATCTCTGTAGCCAGATTTCCAAATCGTTGCAGTAGGCAAGCAATTCCAAACAGAAAGGTAAGAAACAAAACAAAAGAGAGAAGCAAAAGGTGTATAGTTTTCTGAATTCAGAAGTATTTCCAACCTGATCTCTCTTCTCATCTGTACATCACCAGTTGAAAATCCATAGCTGCCAGAAAAGCTTTAAAAATAATTATAAATGTAGAAATTTTCATCTTGGAGCAATTATACATACTAAATCATGATGATTAAACATAAGTTACATAAGTTACCTCTATAAGATTTGCTGATTTCTTTCTGAGAAAACAACCATAGCTAAGATGGAAAAAGAGAGGTAGGAGACCATGTGGATGGAGACTTAGGCCATAGACTTAGGAAAGAATTTTTTTTTTATCAGTGATCTGAAATGTTCCATTACAGAAACAGAACCACCTTCAGCCAGCACATGACTCAGGGGTTCCACTTTTCTTTGGTCTCAGATGCTTTGCCTAAGGTTGAACACAGTACTTAGTCACAGAAAACACCACTTTGTTATCCTAAATACTAATTTTGTGTTTGATGTTTCTGAGGCCCAAAGTTACCTCATGAGCCTTAGCAGAAGTGTGAGAAGAATAAAAAAGGGCAAGAGGTGCAGCTATTGTTTTGTGTGCCACTGAAGGAAGATCAGCTTGGCAGAGGGTACATGATCTGGCTCACTGGGCTGAGTGTTAACAAAGCCAAACTGGTGCAATTATTAAGGTCCCCTGGAAATGGGACCTGCAATTTTGGGATTTTCCACTTAGCACTGCAGTTTATGTGAAAAACACAAAGAAAAAATAACTACATTTAAGATAATACAGAAAATGAGCTATGTTTTTAGAACTGTACATTTCTCTTTATTAAGACATCACATTTTCAATCTCCTAATCAAAACAACGTAAAGAGGCTTGAAATCATTTTATCCTACTAAGCCTAGAGCTCTACTCAATTATCATCATAAAAAGGAATAGCTTTTGTTCTGCATCTCACTGCAATTGGTTTTCAATAATTACCTCTGTCTTTTTGCCTATCCAGTTTACAGAAAAGATTGTAGACTATGTAAAGTTTACATTAAAAAATGTTCAAAAACTTATTATCTGAAGATAAAAATTTAGCCTTATGTTCACTGCATATATTATGGCTTTTGTGGCTTCTTTTCTCTTTGAATGACACGGTCAATGGTTCATCACATTTGCACCTCAGAGGCAATTGTTGCCCACTCATGTGTGAAAATAACAGAGTCTATTTAGATTAAATTGCTCAAGATCCTCATGGATTGGTAAGGGACAAATCACAACATTTTGCTTGAAAGAAGATTGCTGTTGCCTTCCACATCATGCATTCAGGGCAAAATTTTAAGTGCTATGCAAAAGCATTCTCAGGAACACAGAGAGAATTCAAAATTCATTCTGCTCCTTCTGCTCAAGGAAGATGGTATACTTTAGAAAAAAGGAAGAAAGAAATTACAACAAACTCTGTTAGTTACTTGTGCTATCATTTAAGACCTTCTACACGATAGGAAACGTGCAAGAATACAGGAAAGCCTCTAGAGGAAAATTACATATCAAGAAAAAAAATGTGCTATTTTTCTTACAAGTACAATGCATGCAATAAATATAGAAGTGTACATTAAATAATTAAAAATCATCAATTCACTTAAAACCACAGGTAAAATGTAGGACATTATATTTAAAAATATCTTTCCTTAAAGTATTGAATAAATAAAGGAATAAAATTCAACAGTTTAGGCCATTTTCTATTACAAAATATTTTCAATTTTCAAATTGCAGTACAGCATACCTATGTTTAATTTGGGTCATTGCTTCAATCAGCTTGCAATCGACTGAGATAATAGTGTAAGTGAAGGTGGTCTGTACTCAATAGAAATATAACTATAAATGTAATCAGTATAAGCATTATAAACAATAGAATTAATATAAACATCTATCCAAAATTACATTTTAAACATATTCCCATCTTGAACATAGCAAACATATTTCTTCAGACAAATCTGTCTTTGAAGATAGGCTGTTCTCATTATCTTTGTTGCTTGAAATTACACCAAATATATTAAAGTAAGATTAAAATGACGTACTACTAAAAATATGCATGATCAATTTTATATTAACAGTATTTTTCCCTGTGGTAAAATTATATATCTAGGGCAACATAAATAAGGAAAGAGATAAGAAAATCCCGTGAACTAACATGAAAACAAGGAGCTCTCATTTCCAAGATTATTTAGGTATGCATGATAAGCAAGATATGGATATTTGAGGCTATCACTAAAAGTGTATTCACATAAAACGCACCCAACATTTATATTCAGCACACAGTGAAAAAAATTACAGTAAATTAATCATAACAAAATAATAAAACCTGTTCAGTTTAACTGTGCATTTTAAAACTAGAGGCAAAATCCTGGAGCAGTGAAATTGAAACCCTTTTCTTCATCTTGGAGTATGATCTGAATATCTTTCTAACACAGGAGGCACACCAGTACTGTAAAATCTCCTTGATCACAAGTTTTGGTTGGGTAATTATTTCAAAAGAGAAGCAAAATATCACCCTTACTTCATTATCATCTCTCATAGGAATGTTGGATAGAAAAGGGTTCACTTTAACAAAAATACATTACTTTGCATATAAGTATGCCTATAGACAGGCACACCCCTGACAGAGATAAGCATAAAAGGCAGGACGCGCCTGCATGCACACACCTGTGAGCGCATAGACACACATACAAACAGCCACGATGTGGCTGATGCTTCAGCAGAGCTAGAGGTGGGCTGGAAGTGCTGGATGTGAGGCTACTCTAGCTCAGTGGAAAGCTGGACCTAAATTTTCTACTGGATTTCAAGGACACGCCAACTCAGCACGCTTACTAATCTTCAAAGGGCACTGCAGGCTGTATTCTGGGCAGTGCTGATGACTCTGTACAATACACACAGACAGGCTTTCTCAGTTACAGATCCACAATTGAGAGCTGGTTCCTGGGGATGCTGCACCCTGCTTCGGGCCATGCCCTTTTCCATGCCTGCCTCACTGCCAGCAGCATCCTCCGTCCTCTGCCTTTGACCTCTGGGAGCGCAGCAATCCAGTCCTATTTTCTGCAGGGAGGAACTTCAGCACAGAAGGGGATTCCCTGCAGTTCTGCATCTCTAAAGTATTCCCACAGAATGCAGAAATGGTTTGGTTATTCGTTTCCATGACATAAAAAGAGGAAAAATGCTGTATAAATATGTAGAAGTTTCTTTAGCTCATGGAGTGTAACTCTATCCCATACAAGGAACAGAGAAAGCTTTCAGAAGAGACAAAATGAGGAAAATTACTAAGCAGTCTGTGGACAGCCAGACGTTTTTTGGTGTTCAGAATATTTTTTTTTCTCAATAACTCATTTATTATTTCTGGTGTGTATTCCAAGCAAATATTCACTTGACTATGTAAAGGAATTTGCTCCATTTAAAGATCACAACTACAGTTCCTTTTAACAATGGTGCCTACTTTGTCTTTCATGTACAGATACAAAAGAGTAAAAATTAATTTACAAAAAAAGTATTGCCTAGACATTTACATAACTGTGACAAATAAATGATTGTTTAGAAATGTTGCTGATCAAGATATATTCACCCTAAGAACCTTGAAAGATAAACATACAAAAGACCATCTATGTTTATTTTGTGCTAGGATTTCACATTTACAACTTAACAAATATTTAAAAAGTAACAAACAAATAAAAGAGGCCAACAAACCTTTCTCTTTTCGTTCAAATGCTTACCACATTGTGGCAGTGATGCATTTCATGCATTTTATTCCAGATTTACAGCAATGTTTACAAATCCCTGGCTAATTTATGCCAAAATCTACACCCTGAGATGAACTATCTGTAGACAGGCTGCTGCTCTCCACCTCAGAATGTCAAAATGTTTGAATACAATATTGTTTTCTTATTGCTCACTGATTTCAGGAATGATGATGCTTTATGCCTAGTAGCCTGGTGGACCACCTAGTCTAGAGACTGGCCTTTGATTCCTATCTTAACAGCTGTGATAATAGGAGGATGTATTAGAAAACAAAACTAAACACAGACATGTGGTGAAGATTCAAAGTAGCTAAAGTTTGATGTTCTCAACAGATTAAAACTTCGTAAATTATATTTAGCTGTAGTTTATTCGATTTCTAATTATATTGAAAATCTTAATCCTAACTTATTCCTCAGTAGATTTTTTTAGCATACAGTCAATGTTCCTAAAAGAGAAAACTAACAGAAGAAACAAACAAAAACAAGCGAAAACAAAATAAAAGCAAGAAACAAAAAAACGCCCCAGAATACAAACAGTGGGATTCTATTAACTTTCTACAGTTTGCAATTAGAACAATCAATGTATTTGGAAAAAAACCCATGTTCTCATCATTAGCATTCCTTGGTAAATCTTTTTGGTTGAATGTGTGTTTTAGTATCTAATAAGCGTTGGTTTTGAGACCCATGGGACTTTATCTTTTCAAGTGAAAATTGATCAAGACTGAAAATCAAAGGAAATATGGAAAAATACTTTTAAAATTTCTTATGAAAAGACATGTATATTACTAATCGAACTGGAATCAAGAGTTTCCTCTATTAGTGAGATTATACAAGATTTGAAGAACTGCTGAATAAGTACTATGACTGTGCTTACAAAAATAGAATATTTTTTATTGAGACAAAAAAATTATTTTAAATGCTATCAAAAGGAAGAATTATAAGCTCTATTTGACTATACTGTGTGTTGTCAAGTAACAATCTCATCTTTCATTAAAAGAAGTGAAGAAAAATGTAGCAATAAATATCAGTCCATTTCTCCTCTGAAGTTATTACTTGCTTTATTGATGGTTTATTTACTCTGTTTTCCAATTTTCATTTTAATCTTCCCGCTGTCTGAAAGTCTGCACCATAGGAGTCTTCTGAGCTAATCAGACAATGTTGAGTTACTTGGAAAAATTTGGTATCCTAGGCTAAATTTTGTAAAACTTAATGTCACAATTATGGTTTTAAATTTTGTACACTTTTAAGTAAATAAATGAAGGTCATGAATACCTTAAGAAAAAGTAAGTAAAAACATCTTTGTTTTTGACTCAAGCTGTTAATAAATTACAACTTCCTCACACCAACACAAATGTGTTGGATGTTGCAAAGTTTTCTAGAGTAATTATCTGTCTCTTGAATTTCCCTCTCCTGAAATTCTCAATAGCTTTTGATATCTGAGTATGCATCAATGATGTATTCTCTATCTATCTCTGTGATGTGAAGAGAGAATAGTCAGATTCTTGCTTATCTATAATTTCACTGTTTTGTCTTCTCATGTAGAGAATGGGGACCATTTTATATTTATACTTTTAAAAGTTGCAATTTTGAACTAAATATGGCAAATACTGCACCATTTCTTTTTAAATTCTACACATGTGTATAGATGATGATGATGATAAGGAAGTTGGCATAGAGCCAAACTAAGTGTAGATTATTTCAGGACTCAAGACTGAATCTACAAAACATACACTTGTGTAACTTTATTCATTGCAAGCAAGCTCCTGGGATCACTGGCATAACTTGGATTCAGGCCAATGTCCTATTATTTTGTCAAGTATATTTATAGCATAGAATATGTAAGTATATTTTTAATATGTTCTGCTAATTCATTCTAGGTGTATAATTTTAGAGTTGAAATTTGGTATTTTATTTACAAAGGTACAGGAACATAAACTACAGAAATGTAAATTTATAATTATCTACTTTCTGCCCATTACAAAGTAATCTGCAACTTTTTCTTACCACTAAACCAAACAAATTCATTTGCATTAAAGGTTTTATACAAATCTCTCAAAATTTGCCCTCTTCCCCTTTGAAAAAGTTTGTCTTTGTACCTTCAGTCATTTCCCACCACCCAGACAGAAAATCCTGACTGTTTAAAAGCACAATGTGGACTAATCAATGTTATCTATGAACAGCAGAAGATTAGCAATTTGTTCTAGTTTTTGTCTTCATCCATAAGATTGGCATTTAGGCCTATGGTGCTCTTGTGGACACTAATATTAGGCAGTATTTGAAAAGGAAAAGCACTTCCTGTACACTCCAGAAGATGTTCAGCACTACTTTTCAACAGAGACTAGAAAAGAATGTTTTGCATTTGCAAGTACTATCACAGATTAGTCTGACACAGTGGAAATAAAGACATTATTTCAGTTGTTTTTTGTTTAGTTGTACATTGGTTGTCATCTCACTTCTGACTCTGTGGAGAGCATTAGCTACAGAATCACAGGCTAACCTAAATCCATCTTAATCTTGTCTGACACAGTTTTTAAGTGGCTCTGAAGTCCTTTTTTCTGTTTCTGTTTGAGAATTATGGAAATGTCTACAAAGCAGCAAGCAATGATCAGCACAGCGCTGCTGAAAACATATTTACAATTTGCTTACATGATATCTGTTTATGCTGTCTTTGAGATATAGGCCTAGAAGACAGCCAAGTTCTGATATCTGTGGGCATCATTGTCACAGTTAGTGACACTTTCTGGAAGGTGACAGAGGAGCTTTTCCTGTAAGTTAAATGAACATGATATTTTATCAGCTTTTGACCAAGCTCTTCTCTTTTTTGACCAAAGATGGGGATAAGGAAATGATGAGTCTCCAGCTGTGCTTGTGCATGCCAACTATAAGGTAATTTTATTGTTTGGGAACACTGAATAAGTTATTTCTTGAGGCTTTATCTATGTTGCTAAAAACAGACAGGGAAATCTACCACCCTCAGCTTGAATCTGACTCAGGGTTCAGAAAGGGTCCATCCAGGGGCAGAGAAATGGAGAAATTTTGCATGAAAGCTTTCTGGGTTTAAGTCTACCCTAGAAAGATATTTCATGTCAGTGAAAAAGGTGATGTGCAGAGTTGCAAACGGGGGGTGGTGAAGGTGGTTACAATGGTATCTGTTAATTTTGGGATTAAGGTGACACTTTTGCAATAACATATAGCGCTTCAAGAAAGTATTGCTCGAAAAGTGCAAATGATGTGGATGTCTCTTGTGAGCCAGATAAGAAAGATTGTTTCCTGAGGGAGTTGCAAGACAGATGGCATTTGCAAATGAAATGGCAGTGATGACAGAATTTGCCCAAGCAGATGTAAGCTTCTTCCAGGGAAACAAGAAGTTGTTGAGTGAAGCAGGATCAACATCAACACCTGCTAGAATGGCCATCTGAGGAGATGCTCAGATAGCCATTTTGTTACATTCTGGCAGCTAGAAGACCACAGTGCTGTTAGTTTCTGCCTTGGAAATTAGTTTTGTTGTTTGTTTTTTTCTTTTTCCCCAAGAAGTGTAGTCAGTGAAGGAGTGGAAGAAACATATGCAGCAGGTAGTGGACTGATAAATACAAAACTTCAACTGCTACATGCAATGAGGTATGCAGGTCCTATGAACTTCAGGGGTTTCATTACCACTGCTGTGTTTCTGAGTTCTTCAGCCACTTTTTCTTGGGGTGCACAGGGGAAAATGTAGAATCTGATGGTGTGTTTAGGCACACTAGTGACACCTTTGATATGTGTATGAATGACAGAGATGAACAATTTCAAACCACTGGAATTCAATTTTTTTTTATTAAAAGTTGCTCTAAATCCATATTACATAACGGAGTTGGCATTCCATTACTTCCATAAGGCAAAATAATTGTAATACATATTCTAAATAAAATGGCAAGTTCGATTGCAGTTTAACAGATGTCTTAGTGGAAATAAACAGTTTTTACAGTCCTTAAGTTTGTTTTATCTCCCAAAGAAATATAGAAAAACAAGGATGCAAACAATGTATTTCACCTGTTTGCTTAGTTCCAGATACCAGGGTGAGACAGTAATCAAGAAATATGCAGAAATAGAGTATGATAGTGACTAGGTATATTAGTAAGAGTTTCAAAAAAATAATTGAAAGTTTTTGTTATAAGGAAGTGGATGACATTTACTTATATAGTGTTTAAAACTGAGTCAGCCTTTTGGAAAGATGGTAAAACTTTTATTTATAAGAATTACAGACAATATTATGTGACAAACCTGTATGTCAAATTCATTTATGACTGAAATATTACAAAATAATATTCTCCAATGTGTTATTAATGAAGGTAGTTTGGTCCACTCTGATATGTTCATAGAGTAACACGAAGCATTATGTCATAAGCCATTGTCATTTCTAGAAGCAATGCTGTCAGTAAAACATTCAGGCAGCTACTGTCATCACACGAGTTTTTCTGCTTTTGTTTAAGATGGCATAGCAATAGAGGTAAAGATGTAGATTTTCTCAACTGTGGTTGAGCTACAAGCAAAGCAGGTGTTGCTCTGTAGAGTAAAGCATTACAGAAACAATGAGAAGGGATGTGCTAATTCCATTCTGAGAGCAGTCTCAGATTTCCAGAATATCAACATCTGAGGAGATCCAGCCAACTCTTAATATACGGACTGAAATTTTAAGACTAAGATTATTTTGCAGAGCAAACTGGAATATTTGGAAAGGATATTTGTGTCATGGGCAATGTATTGAACACTGTTCTCACATCATTAAGACTGAAAGAGAAACTGTAAATTTGTTGCTCTCTCAGAGAGGAGATGTACACAAGTTGCATTAACTGAGTTTACCTATAGCAAAAACAACATAGTTGAGTCTGAACAGAGAGCATCAGAAGATTTACTGTTCAATACACTACAAAATATATTATTTATAATGTTTTTATATTTGGTTTATGGGATTTTTTTTTGTTTCACCTTTTTCTTCTTGTATATTATATAGTACAAAAAAGCCCAATAAACCAAAAAAGTTATATTTGCAAAGTTGATTAGGACTTAGTGATCATTTCCCAGAGTTTCACTTGTAAGTATCTTGCCAATTTCCTTTGCATGAGTTTTTGAACATTTTAGGAAAAGCTTTATTCTTTCCTTTACAGTATTAAAGAGTTGAAATAAATTACAGGGAGAAGTGTATAATAGTTCTATACAGTATTGCCCTGGCTATACTTGTTTTTATAATTTAATTTTATTAGTGCTAACATTAATAAGTCTGAAGTTCTTTATGCTTTGGACAGTTATGCATTCTCTCTGAATATTAAAGATTTCAACTTTTGAACTTGTTTCCTTTATTCAGTAAGTGTTACATATATATCATACAGTAAACCTTACCATGTAAATACTGTAAAGCAACAAAAGATTTGTTGAATAATAATAGACATATATGCTTTTTGCACATATATTTCCTTCTGAAAATTATATCAAAAAATATTTTTCCTCTCTTTAAATACACCCTGTGTCCAGCATACATTCATACATCCCTGGGCTTCATACAGAATAGGATGAGAGCATTTTTCTGTTCTGTAGGACTGGAGTACTTGTGTTGTATGTCACACTTAAGTTTGGCTGTCAACTGCACTTTAATAACCTGAAGTGCCATCCATTGTGTAACATCATATATAATGCTCAATGACCTCAGAGCGTGTTGGAGGCTGATCATATCGAAGTAGTTTCAGAAAGAATCATATTTCATATGTACTTGCTTTGTTTACCTTTTTACTTCTCTTGCCAATAGTGGAACAAACAAATTATAGATTGCTTCAGTGTATCAGAACATTTTTTTTTATTCATCCACATGCAGGATAAATGTGGTGTCAGGCTGCTAAGGTTAAAAGATGGGATGCTGGACAGTATTGAATAAATAACATATTAAAAGGAATTTCACACACATGAGGAGGATCTTCTGGCTATTTAACATGAAGGTTAATGAAGGAGAAAATTTGTCTTCCACTAATGCTGCAAATTTTGCACAGCTCCTTTTCACCATAAGTGCATTTCATTCACTATTCCTGATTTCAGTACTGTCATGTTTTCTGTTCCCATTATTCTTACACAAGCACATATAACACTACTGACAGATACCAAATAGTATGGAATACATATGTTCTGGCAAAATAAACAGGGCCAATGCACAGACTTGCACATGGACATGTGGTCATTCATACTGTTAAATTCTTAGCATGGCCGCTGAAATAATTTTGGACTAATCAACCAGCACTCTCAGAGACTATGCCCAGGCACAGTTTGATGCTATCATAGGCCAGGAACACCTCCTCCCAAGCAATCTGGATGCAGTTACTACAGCTTGGGACAAAAGAGTATTTATCTGTACAGAAATAAGATGTGCCAAGGCAGATGGCAGCAGGACCAAAAAATGGTTTGTGATGCATTCTCTTCATTAGCAGAGGAATAGACATGGATTCTAGACAACAAATAACATGCACTCCCCATGTGGCTACATCTATTTTGATTTTGCATCCTTGCTTTTAGCTATGCAGTGTGGTGAGTGATATTTAACAATTCAGAAGCCATTATGATTTATGCACTACTACAAAGACTTTATGTATTTCTTTTTAACTAAGGAAAGCAGATATTTAAAATCAACCTAATTCTTTATTAAGGCAATGCTTTGTGATAATATTTCTTTTATAAAAGTGTTCTGTGGAAGTCATAAATGATTATGTAGAAATTTATGTCAAACTCTGCCTAATTCCCAGAAGTGTTGGAAGATGAACTGATGCAGGAGGCATGTCCCACCCAGAGTGTTGCATGTCATTTCTTTCGTGACATTCACATCTGAAGCTAAACCCCTGAATGTCAGGGAGACATTCAGGATTCTGTGTAGTACTGTCTGTAGAGAGTGTTTGACCTTCACTACAGTATTTGCTGGGGGCATTCTAGTCTCCTGAATGCTCATAGGAGGCCATAGATACCTATGGCCTGTTTTGGCAGAACATAAAATCTAATGCTGAGCAATTTTCACTTCAAATGGAGCTTGCAATGCAATTAAGCCATGCTTTTTCAGCACAAAATACAAGGTAGCATTTAGGCTTCAAGATCTTCCAGTTTCCACAGTGTCAAAAATGTAAGGATCTGCCTTGGCTGACTTAGTGGATTTTGGATTAAGCTCTATATAAGAAGTCTGGAGATGGTGCAAGTTTCCTGATATACTTCATTCCTTATCTTCTAAACTCATAGTTATGCACATGTCCTTTTAATAAACCTCTGCCCATTACGACTGTGAGTACCACCTTGCTTAGAACTACCCAGACAGAAAAAAATTTCTTCATGGTCTTCAGTTACAGGCTGTTTGTTATATATTATTCTCTTTTTAATTTATGATTTGATTTTCAATGTTTGTTTTGTTTTGTTTTTTTTATGGGACAACTTTAAAGTGTCAACTTTAAAATTGAAAATTTTCCTATAAGAACAGTGATATGATCTCAGGTTTTTATGGTTCATAATCCTACAGGTAACTATACTGGCTCAAAATCTAAGTCATATCTGAAGATGCAAGATTTCATAGGATACTTTAGATTACCACCATAGCATTTTACAGCAGAAGAGCTAATGTATTTTGGATATAGGTACAGATTCAGTAGTTATGGCAGAGTCTCCTTGGAAAAAAAAAATCCATTTGCCTTCTCAAAAAGGGTAAAAGAAACTTTTTTTTTTTTTAAATTAAGTATATAAATAAATATTCCAACAAAAGAAGGGGACAAAAGAATGACAACTTTCCCTAGTCCTTTGACTCAGTTGTAAAGAGACTGAAGCAACCTGCTTTCAGTTAATCTAAACTTTTTGTGTCAGTGACCTGAAGAATCAATATTTGCTGTTCAACAAAATGGTAACTGAACTCAAAGTGATGCCATTTATGTATGTGCATCATATTCTGAAAGGCCAACCTGTCTTATAAAATCATCACTTCCTTATCTTTATCTGTCCACTCCAGGAATAGAATAATGAAAGAAATTAATCTATTCCCACTCTTGACATATTTTAAGCTTATTTCCTATTTGGAACATACCCCTATATAAAAAAAAAAAACAAAAAAACGAAAACCTTATTGACTGCCTCATCCTAAAACTTCTCTTTTATCCAGACTAGTAAATATCATTAAAAAAGAAATTAGTCTCTTCAATTTACCTTTTTTTTTTAAAGCAGACAGCAAATGTATAGATTTGAGTGTTGTGGTAGCTCACAATAAAATATATCAATGGTCTCTGTTATAACCCACAGTGTTTGCTTGAATTGCATTTCTCATTCTCCACTTCCATTTTCTCCAGGCAAACAGATCAAGTGTGTTAACTCACTTCTAAATTCACCTTCTAAACACCACTTTGGCCTTTGAACAATTGCAGAGCACTGTGGTTAAATAGAAACCTTTCTGACTGGCATTGCTACAGCCTAGGTCATTGCACCCTTTTCTGCAAATCCAGTCTGAGATTCCTAATACCTGTTTTTCACAGGAAGCAATGGCATTCTGCTCCTCTTGAGGGACCACACCTGTCTTGAGGAGCCAGACATGAATAGAACTGCAATTAGTAACACTTCTCAGAATATGCCTAAATGTCTGGCTTATAAATAAAGCTGTTCTATAATGCATAAATAGATCTGACTGTTGCTTTTCTACATGCTGCTGAAATATTTTTACAGGAATCAAGGAAACAATAAATGAAACTTTGCCTTCTACCATTCTTGGGAAAGTAGAGTTTGCCTTTCAAGTAACCTATTTGGATAAACAGATAGAAGGAGTGAGAAATGCAGGTTTTTAAAAGAACTGTGAAAGCATGGTTTGATATTTTAGTATACATGTCAGCTGAAGTATTACCATTAAAAATGACACATATCTTTTACAAATTTCCCCCTCATGGCCATTCTTACTTTTGAAAGAAATCTGACTTTTACCTATAATCTTTTTTTTTTTAATTAATGACTTATTTTAAAGCTGTGTGAACCAATTAATACACATATTATATTTTTACAGTGGGACAATGTTGGCAGCCTCTCCACATGTGCCGTTAATAGGATGCAAAATGCTTGTTCGATTGTTTATTTTCCTTCTGCACTGTACAAAGGAAGCATTTTTTTTGCTAGAATGTGTGAATATATAACTCTTAAATGCATCACGAGCTGCTGACAGGAAATTTATAACTTGTGCTTCCTTATCTGCAAATAGCATGCTCCCATTATGGAATAGGTCAAGCATTCTTTTTGCCTAAACCACATAAGACTGATTTTTAAGGCTGTCCTAGAGACTGAGAGGCTCCTGCTGAAAGACTACTGTAAGACAGAAGACGGTTCAAATATTTAAAAACAAAGAGGAGGAGAATACTTACGAAAAAATCTTCCTTCAGTTTGTTCATCAACATGCGTCTTGAGAAATTACACTGAATCCAGGAAATTACTCTGGAATGATACCAGAACTATTATAAACAACATAAAATAAAAATCTTGGAGGAAAAGAGAAAAAGAGAACATAAAATACACATAAGCATAATTGAAAAGAAAAAAATTTACATTGAAATGTCTCAAAACAATTTGGGCAAGATTTATATGAAATAATTAAAATCAGCTAAATTTATGTCTATCTACTTAAAAATAATAAAAAATACCTGCCATTAATATACCACTCATATCTTAGTAGTTATATCAGTCTTCAAATTTGAGACACATGAGTTAAAATCTGCTGCAGTTATCTTCTCATGATGATTTCTTCTGACTTCCCTGTATACTGTCTTCTGTTCAGAGCAACCTGATTTTCTCAGAGCACTCCATGGGAAGACTTTGCACCTCTCCTCTCACTGCACATGCCGAGAAAATTTGTGGTATAAAGCAATTAATGTGATCATTATGTACATGGATTCATAAGGTCAGAGGCATTTGCCTGCCTATCTACCAAATTTTTGTAAAAGTTAAGATGCTAAAATCACTGAGAAGTTTGGGTCCAAATCATTGAATCAGCAGCAGGGTTGCAGAGCTTCCTGAGCACTGTGTGATTTATTTTTCTAAACTGAAGCATTTAACAAAATCAACGTCTTTAGCTTGCATCCCAAATTACTTATTTAGCTTACTACCAAGTGGCTGAACAGTCAAGACAATATAAAAAATTACTTTTCTCCACAAGGGTGTCAGAAGTTATCTGTCTCCTATTCTAGGAGTTATCATAGTCAGTGAAGAATTAAAGAATAAAAGTAATAAGGCTTGGGGAGTTATTCAGCTAAATACAATTTTTTTTCAGATACTGTAATGTGTTGTGTCCTTCGTCTGCATCCAGCTGCTGCTGCAGAGAGGCAGAGATCAGCTGTAACACCATGACATGTCAGCTTTAGGCACATACCCTGTGTACTCATTTGAAATGGCAAAAGACAGCAATATGTATGTAAATAAATCCCACCTTAGCTGCTTATGCTTAGATGAGATTTGCTGCTCACTCATCTGAATTAATTGCATTGACTGAATCTCCACTGGACATAACAAAAGACTTGATGATATACACATTTGGGGATGTCTGTGTCCAGACATTCAGTCCCACTGTCTTAATTTCATGATGAATTCTATTCTAGCTGGCCTTAGTGACAACTAATTGAAAATGTTGTAACAACATCAGCAACTTCTTGACTCTGATGAATGTTAATTAATATTTGAGGAGACTTGGTTCTCCTTAGGTGAGAAGAATCTATACCTGTGAAGCGTATTTATAATCAGAATTACTATCTGATTAAAAGTTTAGAGCCATAAACACAGAAACTTTTAAGTTTAACTTTAAAGTTTTGCTAGCCCAGAGAGCTGGAAAGAATTTTGTCATAAGTAAATTACAATAATGGCAAAAACATATGTAATAAAAGAAAACAAATAGGATAAAAATAGATTAATGAAAAGAAAAAAAAATGATGCTTGGATAAACCCAAGATAATAAGAATAATAAAAGTGCTTCGTAAGACCCTGGACAAAGTTCAGTTTCATCAATTCATGATAACCATTCACCTTTTTTCCATTCTGTCTTCATTAAGCACTAACATACTGAAGACAATAAATTAGTCCTCACCATGTTCCCATTAAAACAAGTAGTAAAACTCCAACCAATTTTAGTAGATCAAGGGATAATGTCAAGTTTGTTATTGAACAGCCAGGTTTGTGGATATCTTGAAAAAAGAATAAGTTTAAAATCATATCAAACTAGTTTCTGCTATACTTCCATTTTTTCCCCCTTAGAAATACAGTTGTTCTAAATTATGTTTTGTTTTTCTTCCTGCAGAATTAAAGAAATTGTTAAATTGTTTGTTTCAAAGTAGAGCAGGCAAATAATGAAGGAAAGTACTCAGAGATTTCTTTTACTGATATGAGCAACAATTTTCATATTTCCGTCAATAGATATTTCAAAGGCATTCTACAAAGTGGGAGTTTTTTTAAACTCTGATTATTTTTAAGTATAAGTAGAATGCATGCTCATGGTCTATTTTTTATGAAACTGGGGAAAACAAAAACGAAAACAAAAAAAAAAAACAACAAAAAACAAAAACAAAAACCAAAAAAACCCAAAAAACCAAAAAACGAACCAAAACAAACAAAAAACAAAACAAACAAAAAACAAAACAAAACAAAACAAAACAAAACAAAACAAAAAAAAAAAAAAACCCCAAAAAAAGGAGAAAGGGATGTATTGTGTACTCTCTGTGATGAAGAGTTTTCTAGATCCTTTACTGGAATGCAACCCTTAATTGGGTTTGCATAGTGATTTTTGACTGTCCCCTGATGAATGTCCCAAAATGCAGAAACAACTTGAGGCATGCTGATACAGAGCTCCCTCTTTCAGGAACCAGTGTATCCCATACTGCCATGGCAGTTTGGAAAGAATGCACTACAACATGTTCACCATATTAATGCTGCATATTTGTGTTGTATAAATGCAAATTAGCTCATAGCTTGTGCTGGGAACCTTCCAGAGCCAGGATGGATTAATTTCTCTCCCTTGTCTTCTGGAAAACTTGGGAAGGAATCTAGGGAAGAGGGGGAAATTCTTCAGAATCACTGAGGACTGACAAAGGAAGAAATGGGATGCAATACAATTTGAGATGATCTGTTCTCATTTAGGACACTAGGTTTGGAGTAAGGATGTACTTTTCGTTAATAGGAAGAATGGATTTGAGCTGAGGGAAAGAATTAATGACCTGCTTTCTAAGAAGGAGTATGTGACAAGCCTATGTCCTCAAAGATTAGTTTAACTAATCCCTTTCCATAGCAGAAAGATACTGCTGATGAATTTGACCTTATCTGTCCTGAGAAGTTCATACTGTTCTATTGATAGACTTATGCTTTCCAAATATCTTGTGGACATTATTTTATCTGGGGATGTGGACATGTTAGATGGTGCAATGTTCTATGTAGCCTTCTGAACCAGGCAAACCTCGTGACTGATGTGGCTGATTACTAAAAACCGGGGTTGTCATGTTGTAGACAGAACCTTTGATCACATATACAAAAGGACAGCAAGTGAAGGTATGAGGAAATACCTGGGAATTCACACAGTAACTTGTTTATTTTTTTGAAACAATCTGCAAGTCTGCTTAAACTACACATAACGGAATTGTGGTTTGAGTTCTGTTTTTCTTTTGTGTTGCTGACCAATGAGAAAATAAATTACAAAACAGAAGTACAGGACCCTCAAAACAGTAGGTAGAGACCCCTACAACCCCAAAGAAACCTGTGTTATTTAAGCCTAGTATTTGAACTTTTTTTTTTTTAACTCAAAACTGTTTTTCAGTGATTGGAATACATACTACAGTATCCTCTATTCCTGAATTTCCTCAGGCATAGAACTGCAATCACTCTATATTCTTTATATACATTTGAACATTACTGTCCCTGGAGATTCCTGTGGGAAATATACTTTTCTCTTTTTACTTCAATCAAAATCATCTGCCATGGCATATCGATTACCAACATAAGAAATAACTCCAAAAACCTAACTAAACAACAAAAAAAGATAAAAATCATAGGAATATTTTGGTGGTGTGCAGTATTTACTGCTTCATGGGAAGTTCTCAGGAGAAGCAGACTGAAACGTTATGAAGAAAGTCTTAACATTTGCTTCAGACTGTTCGGTAAGAAACATTCCCCACCAAAAAAATAAATGGAAGTATATAAGGTAAATTAAATATTAAAAAATTAGTAAAGAATTACCAAAGCACTGTAAATAAACAATTTCAAATTGAAAACTATTTAAATTTTTTTTTTTTAATGGTTGACTTACCTGTATATGAAAACATGACAGTGCTTTTATGCACAACACTTATCAGGAGTGAATTTATTAACCTTATGTTTTCATGCCTTGCCTTGGGAATTAATGTGATTAACACAGGAACATTGCTGGTCAAATGGTAAAGGACATCTCTGGCTAATATCTAATCATCTTCACTGTTAAAAACATTGTCACAGCATCATCTGGCTAATAATTAGAAAGCTATCAAACAAAATAATTCCAATTCCTCAGAGAAGGTTTTAATTGGTTTTAAATATTCATATGTGAATACAGCTTTCTTCACCTTTGTTCCTTTACAGCTAAACTATACAAAACCCAGTCTAAAATTTCAAAGCCATTATTTCCATTAATTAGTTTCTTCATTAACTTTGTGACCAATACTTGAATTTTGGGTGACTATCTTTAGCTTTTTTTTTTCCCTGCTCATTTCTAATGAAGGAAGACTCTGGAGAATCTATTATGGATGGACATGGTGGAAGTGATCATTACTGTGGTAGTGGCAAAAGATAAGTCAAAAAAGGGAGAAATGCATTCCCCTTGAGAAAAAGCTTCTGATTCTATCCTAGGGGACTCAGTATTAGAGGTCTTGGTCTTGATCTTGATCTGAATGAGCTTTGCTAACAGTGATCTTAAAAGGTGAAAATGCAATGCAGAATGCATAACTAGCTATGATGGCATTTAAAGATCCTCTTTATGTAACACTGCTATGGGGGAAAAAAATAAAAAAAACCAGAAGACTTGGAGCATGGTAGCCAAGATAGTTTTCTTTATGGAAGTTTGGTTGTTTTGAATAATTTCTGTAATTCTTATACTGTTAAATTTTATAGAACCTTTCCATGAGATATTTTTTGACAGCGATACATTCTTCTGTTTTTGAACAATTGTTCATACATTCTTTACTTCATCTCTTTATCTGATGTTGCACTTCATTCTGAGGAGTGACATGTTTTGACAGCAAGTTCTTGTGTAACCCAATTTTTGGCAGAACACAACTAATTGTTACAATCCACAACATCTTCAAGTATCTGTCTTTACCTCTGTGTGTAAATATGTAAACACCCCAGTCTGGTTCAACCAAAATGTAACCAAATATATGCTCTCATATTAATTTCTTCCATTTAGACATGAATGCATATTACTTAGGCACATTGCACAAGGAAAATACAAAAGAATAGGATTACAGCCTGTGCTCCTAACACACACATCTTTCCTCTTCATTTTTTGACTCACTAGAGGACAAGTATTTAAATTCTCTATCATGAATTTCCAGTTATTTCCTAAGACAGATTAAGCTAAAAAATCTAAATCTAAGACCCTTGTATTTAAACCAACACAGAAAAGAAAAACTAATAAACTGTACCTCTAGCAGCCCATTGCGAATTACCTTGTGATTTACCCTTTCCACAAGGAAAAGACAAAGCTGCAATGTGGGAGAGACAAAGAAAGTAAATTGTGTGCTCCTCCACTTTCATGGATTACCAACGTGACAGAATGTGTGCAAGAATACTGTACCACGAGATATGAAGGAGTGGTTTCTTAACACTGAGAAATGTCACTGCTCTGCTCTCTTTGGTGAATATATATAACAATTGAAAAGTTTCATTTCCTAGATTCTCCAGAGTCTCTAAGAATTTTAGTCTAATCAGAAAATCTCCAATTAGAGCATTTTTTTCTACTTTAACTTTTTACATAGGCACAAAGCACTATGAAATTGTTGCTCTTGTTTTCTTTAAAATACCTCCTCCTCAGACTGAATGCAGGATAGATTTTAAACAATAGCAAATATTTGGATAAAAATATGTTATTTTACACTGCAAACTTCAAAACACTGATAAAAAAGGGTGCTCATTCCTAAAAACTGAACAGAAGATATTAATCTTTATATTCTTTCTACTTGTACTGAATGTATTAAGGTTATGGTTAGTTTTGTAGAACTTGTGCAATATCAAAGTAGTATATTTTTTTGGTATAGTCATTTGAGAAAATGGTATTTTGACACTCTTAAATAAGCCATCCAGCAAAGACCTTTGGCAGTCATGCATTATGTCCTTGTATTTAACTATCATGTCTTCAGAAATACCAAGGAATGGATCTGGGTCCTGGACCTGTGGAAGGAATGGTTTTTAGGAAGTACTCAATGCAAGACTGTGGGCCATGCAGTTGACTCTTGATGCCAGCACACATAAACACACTCTCCTGCTAAGGTGGTGAAGTAAATTGTGCACATCAAGTAGGAGGATTGGCAAGAAATTTCTCAACAAAAGTTAAAGAAATCTTCCCTTATATGTCTGTCCCTCTGAGAATAACCACAAAACAATCTCATGTGGCTTACACCTGTGATTCCTGAGAAAAATATTAAGATATCACAAAAAATACTTGAGGAAACTAAATTAAGAAGCTATGTAATAATCTCAAATTTCTCATTAAGGAACTTATGCTAACTATTCTGGGTAGCTATCTTGTGCTCTGCAGGATGGCACAAAGATATCTCAGCTGGAGGAAAGCAGTCCTTAAAACAACTAAATGTATATTGCTATGAATCTGAAATTGCTAAAATTCAAAGCACATCAAAACAAGCAAAGTATGAAGGCTGGTAACAGGTTATCAGTTTATAAGGTTTTGTCCACATCTAAATATACCATTTGTCCAAACATTAAAAAATTAATTCAGATGAACAGTTTAAGAATATCTTCTTGTATTCCATGTCTTTTAAACCTACATGTTGACTCCACGTTTCTTTCACTACCTCTTCAGTTGGCAAGTTATGAGTTATAACCTTTCCACTTCTAGCCATGCAAATTATTTAATGTGATTGATTGGTGTAATTAGGCTGTCTAGTGGAGCAGTGGCAGTTTCTTGTGCTGCCAAGCAGGAGGGACCTTAATGCTGAACTCCCACAGCCTGGGGTGGCCAGCAATGGACCTTCCATGGAGAAGCTGGGCCTGACCTTTGAGGAAGGTGGTGGATATGTCACTCAAAGTGCAGACCTGCTGAATGGGAGCAGAAAGCAACTGATCATGAACCTCTGATAGCTGGATACAAACTGGTAGTTGCATAAACCTCTAGTTAAATGAAACAGTGATGAGGTGAGATATTTTTTTAATTTGAAGATAGGCTTTTTGGAGCAGGTTGGAGGAAAAGATAATTCTGCATTGAGTTTAAAACTCATGTCTTCCCTACTACGTCATTGCATATGATGCAATGTGCAACGATAAGAAAACATATTTTAAAATATTAGAGCCTTGAGTAACACTCTAGCCCAGTGGTGTTACCTTGTCCCATACCCAAAGATTCAGACAGATCTTTGGCATTAAGATATGTTCTGATCAAGAGCCCTCAGGAGATGAGTGCTTAGCAAAGGAGTTGTCTTAAAAAGATGTTCCAAAATTGTAGCCTAACTAATCCCCTAATTCATTCCCCTGAATAAGGTATTTGATTTTGTGCATCTATACCTTTTATATACTTGTACATAGATACATCAAAGCTAGCACTAAAAATATCTAAATTAGAAACAGAACCCCCATATTTATAACTCTTTTCATGCAATGTCTACATAGGCAATCATGTTTAGTATCAGTCTTCACCCTTTTATGTAGGTTTTTTGCTCTCTTCTTTTCTGCACATTACAATATTCATGCATATAAAGTGATGGCATATATTCTTATATGGCCTGAGAAACTAAAATAATTCTGAATCTATGTATAACAAATGAAAATATCATTACCTTGAAAAAAAAACTCCATAACCTCTATTAAGTTTGTTTTACATGTAATTTAGATTTGTTGTTTCAGTGGTTCTTAATTTTACTGGTCTTAATTGTTGCAATTAAAAGCCATTGCACGAGCAAATCAAATGTTCGGTGGTTCTAAACAGCGGACAGACACTAGATGTAGTCCTTGATGCACCATCCTAATTAGAAATGTAACCTATTTGAAGAAATGAAGGTTAAAATAAAATCAGGATGAGTGAACATGAGTCCCAGAAACTAAACTGTCTGTCTAGAAAAGAGTCACTGGGAATATCTGGAGAATCCACATAATCTTGATGAAATTCCTTTAAAAAGGGTGCATATTGAAAACAGATTAGGGTTATTAAGGAACCAGACATTAAATATTTTTGGCTGATAAAATCTCAGAGAAGGATAATTATTCCTTTTTGTGCAGATAGCAACAGTAAACTCCTTCTCTAAAAACCGTGCTAAAAATTTCCATATCACAGCTGCCCAGAGTGCATAACAAGGAGAATATTAGTAATGTCCAGATGCACATAAATCTACAGGGATGCCTCTTGCCAACAGCAAAATGAAAGGGATGACAGTGTCAATCACATCCAATAGACTATGTTAATGCTTTTCAAACAGTTCTTTCACACTCAAAAATAGTGCTCATTAATAATGTATGGTCCAGTATGAAGAAGAAGGAATGTTGCCTCCAAAACTGATAGAATTCATTGTTCGGCTCTATACCCATCTGAACAATAAAGCCCCATTTCTGAAGGACAATTTTTCTTTTGTCTTTAGGAGTGTGCTGAAATGATTTCAGACCTATTATACTAATTGGCCCCTTTAGTTTTAGTTCGTGTGCTGCAAATGTTTCACTTTAAGAGCCTTCTCTCCCCCCCTGCCTCTGTCCCCCTCTGCTCTGACTGGCATTCCTGGATTGTATGAGTAACTCACCAAGCTTTTCAGAACTGCTGGGTGGGTGATGGGGCAGAGTTTTTCTCTGCTCCCCCGCTCTGTTGTTTGAGCAGCTGTCAGGAAGGTGGGCCTGTGGGTTTGTAGATATATTTTGAGACTAACAGATTGTAAGCTCACACACGAGAACAGAAGAAATACTTAGAATCTGAAAAGGTTATCCACCCCTTGGAGACTAATCTCCTAATATACTATTTTTGTCAGAAAGTACCTCAATTGCTTCTCAAACAAGCCCATTATTTTTTCCTCACAAACTGTTCAGAGTGATGTTTAGAATGGCCTGCTTATAGAAAAAAGGTCCTTTTATACCTGTGTGAATTCAAGATTTATTTACTTTCAGTCACTTCCCTTTGTTCTATCATCCAAAGTGACAGCCTATATTTGAAACAGTGACTTGTAATGTTCCTGCCCCAGAGAACAACTGGACCAGCAAGAGATAAATCAGCACATTTTCCTTCCTCGCTCTTAAAGAAACAGACAGAATAGGGAACACTGTCAAAATCCTTATCTTTTTTAGTCTGCTCACCACAAACTGTCTCTTCATGGTTGCACCAAATGTGTTAGATCTCCTTTTCCGACTTCCCAGATATCTTTTTCTTCCTCACTTTTCCACACCCCAATATACACAAATATGTGTAACACCAAGGGTATCCACCTGATGATCCCAACACCTTCTCTCTACAACCTGAGAATAGCAGCAGGGGTTCAGGTTTCAATGCCTCCTGATCTTTCCAGTCACTGTAAAGTTTGGACTTTAAAAACTTCTCTTTAGATCCATTTGCAACACTGCAACAGGAAGAATTGGTAAATGTTGTGGCCTGGTAGCCCCCAAACTCACAGTTTGTTTTCATTTTATAAAGAACAGAATTTGCATTCTGATCTCCTTCTGACATCCTTCATGTCTCATCTAATCTGTGAGAACTCATAGCTCCTACTCTTCCTTTGGCACAGTTAAAATCCGTGGCTATTGCTAAGTCAGGTACTGCTCATTTAGAGCCATGCTGTACCAGTTTACCTTACTTGTTTGTTTCATGTATGTTTTTATTTTTTTTCTAAAGACAAATGCTTTTTCAAATTTTTAGATTCTTTCACACGATGCTTTTATGAGGTCCAGTGAATGAAGTCTCAGGTCAGGGACTGCTTCAGTGTAGGTATTAAGAAATGTTAACTTCTTAATTAACATTCTTAATTCCTTATATGTGCTCTTTTTATAACTTTTTAATATTTGTTTCTTTGTCTAATATAATATTTTTATGATAATTTTCTTTCGAAGACCTCAAGTAATACATTAAAATATTTTGACATTATAAGCCTAGAGAAAGGACTATTTGAGGTGAAATGTAGATTAATTTAGAAGATATCAGTTAGAAAGCAAATATAGAGCTCTCCAGAAAACAATTACTGAAAAGATACTTTCAGACATCAGAAAATTGTACATTATCTGGTATACTTGGGAACTATACAAAATTATGGTCTTTTGGCTTCAGAGACTCATACTCAGTGCAATTTCAAAAGACATAAATTGCTAGATATTCATTAGTTCCATTTTTGAATGTTTATGAATGCTTGAATTAAAAGTCACAATGATACTCCAGAATTTTAATCTCAAAGATGATTGCATACAGGATAGTCAGCATTATTGATATATTCCTCATGAACAAGAATCCCATCAAAAAAATGAGGGCTAGATCCAATAAGGGTTTTATACACCATCTAAGACAAAATGTGTGATGATGCAGATGAAAGCAAAAATGTTTGATTCCCCATAGCTATACTGGATCAAATAAAGGTCTTCAGTAGGGAGTGGAAGGAGGTAACTCTGAGCAAGGTGAGGGTGGCCAACAGAAACAAGTCCACACAGCTTGTAACCGGTCTGGCTACTCAGCAAGAGTGAAACATCCTAAACAGCAGTTGTATTTTCTCTCCCCTGTCCAGCACAGGTGGAAGTGATAGAGTGGCTTCAGTGGACACCTGGTACCCAGACAGGTCAGCCCACCACAGTAACCTTGCTTCCACATTTAGATTCTCCCCCTCAATCTCTGCTCATACAAGGGCAGGACTTCAGGGTCTGTTTATCTTCTATCCTACTCATCAGAAATATTCAAGGACTAAGACGCTTACTGTCTTCCCACCCTAGGCATATTTCTCACCTGTTATATTAGGTCCATCTGACTGCCATGAACCCAAAGATGCAAAGCTCCAAAGTATGGTGAGTTTTTTAAGGAGCTGTCAATGGGAGGAAATACCTTCTTTTATAGTTCCTACTGAAAATGTCATTTGATGACCTCTTCATGTTTCTAGAAATTCAGAAATGAGGTAGTTTATTTGCCAGGCATATGTCCAATCAAGGGCAGCTGGATATTACAGAACTATCTCTGTAGGTGGATGTTTGGCCTCATCTGAAAATTTTTGGAGGAGAAATATCCAGAATACACAGAGAGTAGGTGAGGAGACATAATGATAAAAAAGGAATATAAATACTTCAAGACTGGTAAATGTCATCAGAATTTTCCTCAATGTTTTTATGTTCTGTTTGGTTCTTCATTCTGGAAGAGACTTGATCCTTAAGCATCCCTGTCTATGTATTTAAATAGTTACCTGAATGATTCCTAAGCAAAAAAAAATTGAACAATTCATATAAGCAAATATTTTGATGCCAGATATTTATGAGTCAGGATAGACTCATAAACTGTAGTAGAATGAATTTAAACAGGAGGAACCTGTATACTTGGAATATAGAAATTCCCTGCCACAGTGAAAACATCACTTCAAGTTGTTGGAAAATTTAACCTGGAAGGTCATAATAAAAGTTCATTCATAGAATACACTCTGTAATATCCATCAGATAGCTGTTTGACATAGAATATAATCATGATTATATTTCTTTAAACCTTATTAAACTCAGCTTTATAAGGAAATCAGAAATATACCATGGACCTAGACTACAAAACAGCAGAAAACATATTGCATTAAGAAAAATACGCATACACAAGCTATCAACATATTAAAATAATAGAAAAAAATATTCTTGCTCTCCAAAGGATTTTATATAACTAATTTAAAATTGATGGAAATTATACTTTAACTTCTGAATATATTTACTGATTGTTGACTTAATAATTAATTTCATGGAAGAAAAATGAGGAGGTAGAAAAAAATGTAGAAATGGACAAGTCTGACCGAAACAGCATCATATAAGAAAAGCATATAGAGTTTGCAGGACAAAAGTAATTTACTAGATAATATCTGGTGCCAGTTATGGACTGTCTTCATGGGAATGCTGATGTAGAGAACTGAAAAATAATGAAAGCCAATAACATTGCAGAACACCATCTCACTTATGGCTGATAAATGGTCAGGACTTCACTTGCAATTTGAGCTGAACAAGACTATTTTCAACTTATGCATTTATAGTTCTTCCCTTCACCACTTATCTTACGTCCGCAGGAGAACATTTTATCTAATAAAGAAGGAGGAAGATTCACTGGTTTGGAAGTCTGACTGTTGAGGGAGACTTCAGAAGAGCATTGTAAATGCATAGTGTATTCCAATCTTGTTAAAAGCCATGCAAATCTACACCGAGTATTTTGATTCCTAAGGCATGTTTGCAGCCAGGGATGGATTTTATTGCAATTTAGCCATTTCCTGTCACAAATCAAAGCTATGCAGGGATTCAAGGTTACTCATTACCTTGTGTATATCCCTCATCATCCCTTCTACATGCCAATTCTTCCCTCTTCCCTTACCAGTGCCTCTCTAGGCAACCTCTGTCTGTGGTGCAATTCCATACCTTATTCCTGTGAAACAGCAATGACTAGTAGGTCATGTTTACCTCTTTATGGAATCGGAACTAAAAAAAAAAAAAAACAAAACAAAAACCAAAAGCAAAACCAAAACAACGAGCAAACAAAGAGAAAAAGGAAAAAAGAAAAAGAAAAACAAAAACAAAACCAAACCAAACAAACAAAAAAATCAAAACAAAACAACAACAACAAAAAAAACCCCAAACAAACAAAAAAAACTGAGTAGTTCACCTTCAGTGAAAGACATTAAAAAAGAGATGGAAACTGTAAGAGTCCTTTTTCTTCTTCTTTGGCACACGGTGTGAATTTTGTTGAAGTCAAAGCATCTCACAATGAGTTGAAATGCAGCTGCGATGTGTCAACAAGATCTGTCTTCTCATACATTCTACAGCAAAACAGTAGGTGTATGACAAACTTTTTGGATTCAAAAACATGCATGCCACATATCATACATTAGCTTAGCTATCTCTGACAGTTTGTATAAACATTTTCCATCTTTCCAAGCAATGGCATTCATAATCTGTTAGGAGACAAATTGCGCCCATTTTGTTACCTTCTAAATCTGCAGGCTTCCAGAGGAGAAACAAATACAAGGATTGTTTGCTTGCTTGTTTCTTGTAGAGGAAGGTTGTTGGAATTCTTCCTGGTTTGATTATTTTTCATAGAACTATTCAAATTTGGTAACACTCTCTGAGAGCTACTCTGAGCTCAGTTTGACAGGAGTAGAAGAAATGGCCAGATTCTCTAAGGGTGACTCACAGAGAGAACATTCCTGATTGTTTTCTTTGCTGTTGTGGGTGGGGGTTGAAGAAAGGGCAGAAAAGGCAGAAGGAGGTAAATTACTGCAGTACATGAAGTCTCTTGTGGTGAGCTAATAAAGGACAGGACTGGTGCAAAAGCTCTGCTGACTCCCATTTCACGTTTGCCTTCCCTCCATCTGGAGAGTGAACTTGTTCAGAGAGTGGTCATTGTGCCTTGTTGCAGACTTGATCCAGCTCCAAGGTGCATCTTCGTGCACCAGTCAGATGGAAAAAGTATGAGGCAAGGGCTTTGATCATGCTGCAAGACCAGTGTTAGCACAGCTGCACAGCAGGGAAAGCTGCCTTTGTAGACGACAATGCAATACATGACCTTCCTGAAATGCAAGATATCAAAAAGTGTAAAACATCAAAACTTATCACTTAAAGCCCTTGTTATATCAAGAGTACAAATTTATCCTAAAAGACAGAAAATGACTGAGAAGATTTTAGGATGTGAAAATGATTTTTTTCTTACTTTAAACTTTGTAAATGGCCCTACAAATTAATTTACTGCTAGACCGGGAAACTACAAAGAAAAAAACCTGACAAGTATTTGCTAATATTCCTAACAATGGGTATTTTATGCACTCTTTTTTTATTTTTTATATTATTTTTGCAAGTTTTTCACTCTATTTTTATATGTTAAATGATTTTTTATTACTGAAGATACAGTTATGTGGAACTGAAAAAAGGATTCACAAAATCACACCAACTACCACTTGAATTGCCAGTAGTGGGGCACTTGGAAAATCAAGCAAAAGTAAATTGCTTTTAGCAACATTTCTATAAGAATTAAGCAGAATGGTACTGGAATTAGAAAATACGTTGAATATCATCTAGACAGTGCAGCAGCATCTGATGCTGGAATAGAGGTCATGGGAAAAAAGACAAAGAATACAGAATAGATATCTTTAGAATATATACACCATCTATAACAGTAAAGTTTCCACCTTTATAATCTCACAGTTTATCTGAATTATATGAGCTACCTACAGTGCAATGTTTAAATTTTCAAGTTTATTTACTTTCTCAGAGTTCAGTATTAGTAGCATATTTTTGATCTGTGATGATCTGTATGTACTTTGTAGCCTCCAGGGCTAATTTTATAAGGAAAATACTTGTGTCATAAATCCTTTTACTAAAGACACAGCTCTATAGTCTGTTTACCTGCCCCATTACCATGTAACAGTTCTATATCTGACCAAATTTAAATTCTTATTTATAGTTCACAACTTTTCTGTAGCGGAAAATGTTTTTAAATATCCTTGTGCGTTAATTGAAATCAACATTTTTTTTAGTAACGTTAGTTGTCCATAAAGATGTTTTTAAGATGAGTAAGGGAAGTTTGTCATTCTACTTTATATCAGTCAGGATTAATTTTAAGCTAAAGAAAAAGAAAAATTTAAATAAGGTTGCTCTAAGAGGAGATTCATTTCTAAAAAATCTCAGGACTATATTGATTTATGGACTATAGCTTTTTCTGTCAACAACACCTCCAGCAGCATAGCAGGGGCTTACATATTAGAGGTAAGGAATCAGATGAAAACACCTTTTTTTAAAGTGCATTTGAACTAAAAGTCTTTGAGCTCATAATGACAAGCCATGAGCCATGACTTTGTTTGTGCCAAGATTCTTCTTGACAATAATTAATAGAAATGAAAACAGAATTGCAAGAACAGTTGTAGAAAGGAAACGTGTCTTGCATACAATCACCTACTTATTTGAACCCATTTTATGAAGTCCTTGTGGGTGGGAAATAGAAGGGAGTGAGCAAGAATAGCAAGTACTGGATAGGGTGAAACTATTGTTGCAAGCACCACCACCTACAGTATGTATAGCAAAGCTTCACTCCAGGCACAAGTATTTGGGCAGGAACTTTGCATACTTTCAAAGACAGGCAATTTAAGCAGAATAAGATTGAAGAAAGAAGAACATCACAGATAGAGGCCTGGTGAAAATGCTTTGATGTGCAAAATATTGTCAGTCTGGAACAGAAAAATTCTCTTATCCGCAAGTAAAATGAAGAATGGAAAGCCATAAGGACCATAGAACTGCTGCTACATACAGCAATGAACGGAAATCATACAGCAACAACTGACTGATGATCAGTCAATCACTGATGATAGGAAGCAAAACAATTTAAAAAGTGGACCAGAAATCACTTACTAGAATAGGATATACTATTAGGTAAGATGGAATGCTACCATGTCTTCAAACAAACAAACCCAGGAAAGAGTATCACTTTTTTTTTCCTTGAATCAATTGATGAAAGGAGAAATGCAGAATGAAGAGTGTACTGTTGATGAGTAGAATTACGTACATTCATGCAAGTGTTTGCAATAGATATTGAGATTCACGTTAGAAAAACAGTAAAATATATCTGTGTAAAAAATTCAAGATTTTTTTAGAATCCAAAACAATATTTTTATGCATGAATTTTGAGCTTTGGAATTATCATTACTTTTATTTTTCAGGAAGCTGAAAAAAGATGTTGTGTACATCATCCTATTTTTAATGTCAAAGTGGCATATCAAATTACAAAAAAAAAAATTTAGAACGAACCTGAACACACCTTTTCTTTTGTAGAGGGTTTCAAAATATAGCAAGGATTTAAATTCGCCAAATAAACATTTTCTTTATGCAGTTTATTAGTGCCGTTTACTAATGCAGCCCTTAATTTTTTTAATGTGTTCCACTCTAAAAAGTCATTATTTTGTGCAGTGTTGAAAATGCTCAATCACATGAATACCCACATATGTGGATCTCCACATATGTGAATCTCTCCACATATGTGAACAGCTATGATATTCTCTTTCAAAGAAACAACCAGTATTTGCTTGTACTAATCAGTACATTATATACAGGAGAGCAGAAAGATGAGCATGAGAATTGTTCTGTTTGAATACACATGTAGAAGTTATGGCCAAGCCAGTGAAGTTTTTAATCCAAAAAAATTACATAATGAATGCATAATAGAAAATCCATTAAACAAAGAAAATGGTAGCCAAAAGTGGGTACTAGTCCAAACTTCATCTTTATTAACTAAATATATTTAACATTTTGTCAGTTTTCTAAATTTGCAAGTGTTTATGTAAGTGGTCGTTTTCAATTACTGACTTGTAATTTACTACAATTACTTGCCTTTTTGTGACCAACATTAGATATTCTTCTTAACAGATTGGTTTATGCTTGCATATAATATGGGCATTTCAGATTGAATAAATCCCTGAGGCCTGACCATGAATATAGCCAATAAACAAGGTCTTAAAATCTGTTTTAGTGTAATAAGTATGGATTTTCCTGTACTATACAATCTTAGAAGCTAATCCCTTCAGTATCTGATTAATCAATAATATAAACATTAGCTGCTACCTCTTGTCTCATGGCACTAGAGCAAAAACAAATTTTCAGTTTAAGAATGAGGGTCTAGCTCTCTGAAAACCTGTAATTAATGTAGGCTCATAGACAAATAAAATAATATTAGACATTAATATATATATGTGCTTTAAATAAGTCAGAAACAAAGAACCAATGATTAGTATGGATAGAGTGCAAAATATATTATTAGGATTCAGTGATGTGATTATAAATTTTACAGTGTAGTGAATGTAGGAGAAAGGGAAACTAATATAAAGGAAAATGCTTTTCTAGAAATTATGCATGTTTAATGTAGAACAGTGTTTCAAAATTATGGGGATTCTGCCTTCTGTATGTTTGTGAAATTTCTATTTATGCAATCCATTGTCTACAGGCAGACATTGAAGAGACAATGTGGTCCTGCACTATTTTAATTTCTCAATTTACCTTTTCAGTGGCACTTAGTATAGTAGCATCTTAGTGGTTCTAAGAATGCATGCCATAATAATACCTAATTTAATTCACAAAGAATGTTTGGGCAGTTCCTGTCCGTTCATCTATCATTGCAGTCCCAGTGAAGTAAGTTAGGACCCCTCTTGCTTCAAGGGAGATCTTTTTTCCACTGGGAGTACAGTGCATCAGTGCCCATTCATTCACTGTGAAGATGAACAACAAAGCTTAGCTCATGTGCATTTGAAGAAATTCCTTTCCCCCAAGAAAATGTGTATATATACGCCTTAGATGTCTGAGGTTTTCCTGGTGAAGGTGAGCCAGTGGATGTCAAACCTATGCAAGGAGTTGTGTTAGGGAATACTGAGGACACCAGCCAGCACTTTAGCAAGAGACCACATCCCATTTTGCCTACCAATGCTGATGCAAAGAGGGACACCAATCTACAGCTCATCTCAGTGAAGAGTTTTATTTAACCAAACGTACATGAGATTTGGGCAGCTACTATGGATTACCCAAAAGGCTTCTCTGTGGGTCAGGAATTCTCTTGTGCATATTGCTAGGCCATCCTTTACCAATCAAGGATAAAGGACTTCTCCATTTCTTTTCTTTTGTAAGTATCCATCAAAGAAATACTGAGACCATTGCTTGAATATTCCTTTTACGCCCCTCAGTAGATGCACAGGCTGGTCCCCTGTACCTCTCTCTGCCTATTAATTTATTGAACATGGTTGAAATTTGCTATAGATATATGATTTGTTATAGCAATGTAGTAATGATGCCGAGGTTATACAAATGGAAATTCAATCCTTTGCTTCAGATGCTAACAAGTTGAAGCAAAACTTCCACCTTTTCACCATTCTCTTTGCTTTTTGATTGGTTGTATTTTAATTTTTATTCGGTTTGGGTTTGTTATTTTTCCTTCAAGAGAACACTAGAAGCTAAGATGACATTTACGCCAGTTTAAACTTAGAGGATGCAAATCTTTAAATATATACAAAGAGTTCCCCTTTAATATGCTTCAACCTGTCATTTTGCTCTAGGTGATATTCCAATGTGTTCCATAATAATGAAAGTGATTCTGAGATAAAATATTCAGCAAAAATTATCAGATAAGTTAAAAGGAGTTGGTTTTTTAAAGATAGTGGCCAGATGAGAGATAATATTTCCTTTGTGGTGGTGTACAGACACCTGAATCGTTTATAGCTCTCAAGAAATAAGAGGTGTGTATGTTTTGGAGATAGAAGAGTAGCTTCACTGTTGGAGATAATTGCCTTATTCCTAAAAAAAATAAAATTTTAAAAAAATAACAGATGGATATTTTAATGGACTGAACTGAAGAGAAGATAACCTGAGCTGTTCAGGTTTAGACCATAGCAGATAAAAGATCTGTGTCTACATGAGCCATATTGGATTCTGTGGGAGTACAGTCTCAGATTAACCATTCTGCACCCAAACCAGGCTATGAAACATTTATCACAGGAAGATGATGGCATTGCCCACCCCTTAGTGAATTCAGTACTCCTGGAACAGTGCCAATAAGTTTCTTTATTCACTTCTGAACCACAGGAACTTTCCTCCCCAAGTGTCTTCTACCTCAGTGTGCTCTGTAATTGCTTAAGTCTGTCAAATAGGCCCAGAGATAATTCTCCTTCCAGCAAGACAGCTGAGTTAGACAAGCATCTCTCAACTGAAACTCACAAAATAGTTACCTATTTTGTGTTCTATACTTATCTACCCCTGATTAGACAAAGCACTATGACCATAATGGCTTGGTATTTACTGTCACTCAAGTACTGAGTGATATGGAGCATCAAGAGCAGTATTTCTGTCCATGGATATGTACCATGAGTACATGATGATGAAACTAGTGGAAATGCAGAATTTCTACCAGGAACACAAAAGTTGCATTGCTTTCATGAAGATAAAATTTGCCATGTGACATGGCTAACATGTTAAGTGAGGTTCCTAAGCTATTTCAAGAGAATAAAACCTCTGCACTCCCTAGATACACTGTACATTTTCTTTAATTTTTTGCTTCACTTTGATTTGAGAATCAGACATAAAGTGGTGTAGCAGGAGGAAGGTTAGATTTTTATTTTTCATTTGCAGGGCTTCAGGAAACAGTAGTACTTTGGCACTGAGACAATATAATCTGTGAGTTGCTACTACTCATAGTGATGTTCAGTAATGACCAAAATCTTAAATCGTATTGTATATCTCCTGATGCTGTTTCCACACAGAACTTTAGCTTTTTTCCTTGCACTGTGGATGCCTCACATTAGAAGGCAAAATGAAGTTAGCAGTTTGACTTCTTTTGAGAAAATGCATTCTGACAAATATCTCTGAGTATTCTAGGGAAAAAAAATGTCTCATGTCAAGCACATTGATCAGTTACATTAACACACACAATGCTGTCAAAATTCAAGACTGCAACATACCTCCTTACAAATTGCCCAAATCTTCAATGTATCCATGTCAAAATATTTTGGAATGAAAGTTTGAAACTCAGACTCCAGTGCAATTATTTCTTGCTGCCCAGATAACAGAATGAGGAAACACTTCCCTGTTATTTCCACAAGCTTTTCTAGCTCTTCTTATTTAGTAGTTTATGGAATATGCATTACAAGGGCATGTCAAGTTTGGTAGAAGATCCAATTCAACAATAAACACATACATGCTATTGATCAGAGGAGACATGCATGACAGTAAGCCGACCAACAAGTGAGTATGGCAGGTAAAGTTTAGGCTCAAATGAACGATAGCATCTTTTCTTTAAGACTAAATAACAAGAATTATCATAACAGTAATGGGAATGACAACTACCTAACCATCTGATTAAATTCTGAAATTGGAACAGAAAATGTAAAGAAAATTGAAATTTGAATTTCATTATAGGTTTGAGTGATATCAAAAATCTTATCTTCGGATAAAAAACCCCCAAACATTAGAAAGATAAGAATACAGAAACTCAGCTGGTATAAATCATGATCAATTACTGCCTTCACTGATTCTGCTAGCTGGGAATCAGTTTCAAGGTCATTAGCTGTACTCTGGAAAACCTTGAAAATAAACATCCCAGAGCATTGAAGCAAAGAAAGTCCTTTTAGTATGAATGATTAACAAGTTCAAAGTCTTCAGATTGAACTGTCAAAACCATGGCCATGCTACCTTAGTTGCCTACTAAGGCAACAGACAGCATTTCTAGACAACAGAAAGCATAGTCCCATTGCAGTCCTACCCTCTTATTCACTTAGTCCCAGGATGAAATGCTGAAGGCCATTACAGCTTTTGGTGCTGTCAGGCAGAAAAAAAATTTTTGTTTGTATTGTATAATATTTCTTCCAACATAAAATTTTTTTCATCATACCAGTAACCTACATCTGTGGGAAATACCACTTTGGTGTCATTTTCCAAGATGGTTGTTTTCTGCATCTTAGTGCCACCTGCTGAACCTCTATAAAGTTCAACCAAGGCTTGGTTATACCTCAACCACATCCATGGATTTTAAAGAGCTCCATGGGACTACATTTTCTGAAGAATCTATATAATTTGGAAAGTATACCCTTTTGAGATTACAAACTTATTACTAAAAAAAATAAGAAGTGATATAATCCTAAAAATTTAAAGTGATTGTACTGCTAAATTCAAGTTCCTTTCTGCCGTAACTTTAAGGGTATTACGACCTTGAAACCACAAGTATTGTCTTTGGGTACCTTTATTATATTAGCTTAGTCAGAACAAAATATGCAACAGATATGAATGCAGGCATAGGATATGTTTTACAGAACCATAAGTGTATAAAATCTGTTCTCTGAGAGGATATGTTGAAAAAATAATTAAAAGAGAATTTTGCTCCTAGTCTTTCAATTAACTGATATGGTTTATCATATAGAAAAAAAAATGTTTAAAACCCTTTATAACTGCTTATAATCCTATCCTTATAATATTAAAACAAAGGGAATCTTTATCAAAATATAATTAGTAATTTGTACTCTACAAGTGTTTGGGAATAGAGGAAAACAGTACTTAAAAGGATTGTGAGGAGAAATCCTGTAGTTTTAAGCTTGAAGTCAGTAAAAATGCCAAGCTTGAAATAATATGTGCTGATTCTGAATGGGTTTTATTTTCCTCACAGTGTCTAAGTGTTGTGTTTTAAATTTGTACTGAACACAGGGTTGATAATACAGAGACGTTTTTGACCCCAACTAGCCAAAGGGATATTCCAGATAATATGACATCATGCTCACATAAAGTGGGCTAAGAAGGAGGAAGGAGGAGATATTTGGAGTAATGGTGTTTGTCTTCCCAAATCACCATTAGGTATGATGGGGTCCTGTGCTCCTGGAAATGGCTCAACATCTGCCTACCCAAGAGAATCAATGAATTCATTCCTTGCTTTGCTCTGCTCGTTTGCTCAGTTTTTGCCTTCTCTATTAAACTGCCATTATCTCAGCCCAGGAATTCTCTGGACAAAGACTGGAATACATTTATGAGTTTACTTCAAAATAAGAAGAATGTTTAGCTCAGAACTCATCTCATATCTGACTCACAGTTACAATATCTAGATGTCTATAACTGAAATCCTGAACTGAACTTTTAAAGGGTTTTGTTACAGTTTGGTAATTTGGCAAGTTGTCTGGAAAATAAGTTAAAGGAAATATTTTTAAATGGGAAAAGTCTTTCATTAAAAACTAGAATTAAGGATAAGTGAAGCTATAGTAAATGGGATTTCTTCCTGATGAGGTACTGAGTGAGATTCTGTTCACTTGAATGAAGACGGACCATTGAAAGAACTTTCGTCCTACTTAAAGCAGCAAACGCTGGTTTTCAGCACCCAGTTGAAGCTACCCAGTTTTCCAAGGAATCTCCTTGCCCACCCAAGGGTTCAGCTCAGTCTTCCATGTGTAGATGTGGTCCCTGATTTCAGAAATATAAATGTGTAGAATAAAAGATGAAAGAAAACAGGCAGGATCCCAGGAGGGGAGACCTGTCTTTCCTGAGTGTAATTGAATGTCCTAAACCCTAAAACTAGGATCAAGCTACCCTTCTCCTGGCCCTGCAGCTGTTGCAGAATGGCTGTTCAGAGCACTGGGAGCATTGCAACCTCAAGGCAGGACAGGGCCAGCTCTCCAATGACACTCCTTGATACAGTGCTCAGCATGGCAATATTTAAAATACTGTGGATTTTTGAGCCAGCCTGTTATCATCTGAAGTTGCAAAGCCATTGATCACTTTTAAATATTAAAATTAGTATCCTGGGTTTCTTCTTGTTCCCCTTGATATAAGTTTTTCATGAGAACCAGGCTGTCTGGAAAAGAAGCTTCTATTTTATATTGATCCACAGTGCTTATAAAATAATTCTTTACTCCTGAACTGCAAAGGAACTAGCTTTAATGGGAGATTAAATCTAATAAAACTTTACACAGTGCAATAGCTCTCTGTTACTTTCAGTATTACTGTTTACACTGCCACTATCTAAAGCAGACATTTCCTGAGCCATTTTGGCTCTTTTTCAGTATTGTGTTACATTTAACATAACACTTATAAGCTGAGTCAATTTGGCGAAGCTGAATTTCCTCTGAATGTGTTGGTTGTCAGGGACCTACTTTTCAGGTCAGTAGTTTTGTAAATACAGCTCTGAGAGGGTAGGCATGGCTGGTTGTGAAGGTACTCACTCCTAAAACTCCGTCTTGTGCAATCTGTACATGTGCAGCACCACAACAACAGTCACATATGATGGATGCTGTGGTGGATTCTGGAACAAACTCCTTGTTCTGCCCTTGTTAAAAGACCCGTCCGCACATACCAGGAAGATTTATTTTTCTGGTGATTAACATCCTGCCAGAGTTTAGCCAATGACCTAGGCACAAGCCTCCAGTCCCAAAACATTATCCAGTAATGTTAAGAATAATTTCTCTACCTTTGATGTTCTGTACTCCACCTCTGTGGAGTACACATCCTAGAGTTTCTTTTTCCTCCCTTTTACTGCTTTTCTGAGACTGTAATGCCTAGGATTTTTCATGCTGAAGACCAATTCATTGTGTCTTTCAGTAATCTGATTGTCTAAGAGATTATCTTCCTTAGAATTCATAGGTCCAACTCTTTCTCCAAACCTCGGTAGTGCTTCTTAACCATGCTTGAGGTTTTCTACTTATTGCTACTTTAGGCTTCCCCATAGACTCAGGTGTTTTTCTATTCATGTCTCAGGCTTTTCCTTTATACTGAACACCAGATATGAAAAATTTCAGTCTAAATCGTCTAGATATGAGTTGTATTCCAGCATAACTTTCAGATTGCTTATTCCATTCAGTCTGTCATCAAGCTTCAATCTGTATGATCTCATATACCTTGGGTCATAGGTTACCCAGCTTGAAGTGTTAATTCTGCTTGCAGTAGAAGAAAAAATATCAACTGAGGATATACTGTCAATTCATCAACAGAAATAAAATGTAAGGAACCATGTGTTTTTGATTCCAAACCGTTTTAAAAATCATTGAGTATCATATATGTTTTATATCTATTGAAAATGAAAACCTATTAAAAGTGCTCATGCAGATAATTAAAATTCACATATCTAAAAATTAATACGCTGCAAGGTAAAAAGTAGGTTAAAAAATAACTTTTAGATTTTTTACCCAACACTTTTTTCCCAGCATTCTAAATTCACAGAAGTAAACTTTCAAGTTACATTTCTCCATGTAACTGAGAAACAATGGATCATTTTGTGAGGGAGCAAAAAAGAGAGACATAGGGAAAAAATGTTTGTATCCTGTTGGATGATTTTAGAGAGGAACATATACATTTTAAATTAAGGACACATAACTATTATCTGGTGCCAAAGTTATATGTATTTACAGTATATTTTTTATAGCAATTCTTTCGTGTCAGTGCTAGAAGTGTAATTTAAATCATAACAAGTGCATTAATCTTCCTTTGAACTTGAAGAAAGGTGTGCCTATGGGTATGATATATTCCTGCATATGGAGCAGTTTATCCTTTTGCAATTGTCATATTAATTTTGAAAACTAAAAAATAGTCCTTAATTTAAATTTCTCCACCCATAAGCAAAGCAATAAATAAAATAAAATTAAATATGTGCTAGTGAGTAAGTAAATTGTATTGATGGAAGACTCCAGTAACTGTTTTTTGTGTTTTAATAAGTTGGTTTAGAATTCAGAAATAATATGTGAATTGTATCTATTATATTAAAACAAAAAATAAAATATTTACAAAAAATAAAATATTTAAACAAACTGACAAAACTTACATATATTTGCTCCTTTTCTCATTACCTTAAACATTTTGACTGCACTTGATCTAATGTACATCTGCTTGGCTTTAGATGAAGCTGTAGGCCTGCACATCTGGATTTCATTGGAAATCAAACCTGAAGTCAGTTTTTCATAATTAAAAAAAAGTCAGTTTTTCAATAATTAAAAAATTATTGAAATAAAATTTATATTATCTATATTCTTTTTATGGTGGAAAAAAAATCTGTTAAAAAACAGAAAAAGCCCCTAGTTCTATGTTTCTGCAAAATACCTAAACCTATTAGTGTTCTTGTTATTATGATCTGGTGAGAAGGAGTACAGATGTGATGTTTCATACAAATCCCTATTACAACATTTTAGAAAGCTTCAGAGCCTCAAATAGTTCAGATAAATTTTGATACAAAATGAATTTGTGAATTAAAAGCCAATGGGCTTTGGAATCTTTTAGTTTAAACTAGCTGAAGGTCCAGACATACCTGCAGTTTAATACATAGGGGTCTTTCTCTCCTATATTTATTAATTTTGCCTGTTGACTAAGTATATTTTTTTATTCTTTTACGTCTTGAGATCAGGCATACAACTTTCATTAGACATACTGAAAACACAATTTTATTGTTTATGCCATTAAAAAAACCACAGAGTGAAATTCACAGAAAACTTGCAGTGTTCAGAGAAAACACTCTGTGTTTTTCACACACAGAGTGAAAAACAGAAAACACCTCACTCATTCAGAGACTTTGCAAATTCAAAACTGTACACACTAGGAAGTAATACACAGAAGCAAATTATAGAACACTTGTAATTTCCCATCTGCATGTACCTGTCACTGTGTATGCATAATAGCCGACTCCACGGGAGAAGAACACTTGTATGCAGCCAGAATTGAGTTATCAGGGAAAATACAGTAATATATTTACAGAAATACTAACTCTGTGATAATTGCTTTATAAAACTATCATGAATGGTTTGGAATCTTTTGTGATAAACATCTGGTTCTCAGTATGTTGAAGAGCACAAGATATAATTGTATGAGCTGATGAAGTTCAGAGTGGAAAATGGTTACAAGGTTAGTATTTAAAAATACTAGATGAAATAATAGTAACACTAGACGTAGTAATGACAAATAGTGAATCATTCAAAAAAGTTACAGTTTTAGAGAAGATACAGGGCTGGAGTGTTGCCTAAAGATGCTTCCACAGTGTCCAATATATCTTTTTTTCAGTTTCAGGCAACTTCAGCTTCTCCATTAGAATTATAAAATTCTCCTGAATTTTAATTTCAAACCATGGGGCCCATATTATCTCTGAATCTGTCTGTGGAATATCACTTAAGACGGTGTCTTTCCCCAGGGAATTTTAGTATCTGCTGTCACTCACAGTGATGCTGTCATTCCCACTTTGAATGTATGAGGCATAATTAGTCACTCTTAGTAATCTCTGGTACCCTCTGGTCTGTCACCGTTCTGCTTCACGCTGCTTTACTGTTTTCCTTTCACAGTTGGCTGCAAAAAGCAAAGAGGTATTATCCTTGTGCTCTGGGTGTAGGCACTTGAGCAATGACTATATGTACTGCAAATTTTCCCTTTGTGAAGAAACTACAGTGTAATTTTGGGAGATCACTGAAAAAAATCATAATTTCTTGTTTCCTGACAAGCTACTGCTTTCTCAAAATTATATGCAAAGGCAATTATCAATCAGTGCTAGCCACATGTCTACAGAAAGTATCATATCAAAGATGAGCACTCATGACTTCAAAAGCCTGATTCATACTTCATACAGTTAAATCAAATCACAACCAGTTGGAAAGTTTAATCAAAGTTGTACAGTAATTAAAAAAGTTTTTTTTGCAATATACTTCTTATAACCATGTTGCATTTGTGATGGCTTTTTAAGAGAATGAACAATCCTCCTATCATTAAAATGGAGGAAATATCTTCTGGTGACACTTTAAAAAAGCTTGAAACTTATTACAAATTGAAATATATTCCATTTCTGCATTTTATATTGACTATTTTGAGTTTTCATTTAGAATTGATTCTTTGAAAATAAGTCATATTTCAGTATGTAGCTTGAAAAATTCAGTATGCCCAAATCATATTCATATTAACATATTAGCATATTCGTATGAGCGACACTTTTTGATCAAATCAAAATTGATTGTTTTTTAATAAAAATGATAACTTTTTTTTTTCTTTTTTTTTTTT
>VWZS01004848.1:424544-688485 GCA_013397075.1 Rhabdornis inornatus
AAAAAAAAAAAAAGGAAGAAAAAGAAAGATAAAAAGACAGAGGTATTAGGGAAGTGGCAGTTCTCAGAAAGACTGTTTTTTTCTTCGTATGTAAAATTGATACCTTGCTTGAGGCAAATTAATTGATTTTCTGAGTTATTTTTAACATTTGCTGTTATAAAGTTACAACCGCATATCCAGGAGGCTTTTAACATACACTGATGAGGAAATAGAGAATAGTTTATATGAAAATGTAGAAAACATGAAAGAGCAGGGTACGATTTCAAAGTAGTCAAGTCCTATTTACTGTGAGTCCCAGGTAAATTTACGCACATGAAACCACAGAGAGACTTGGTCTGCCACATTTCCCAGCTAGAAGCCCGACTGTCTCAGACATGTCAGAGGATTATTTTTTTTTATTGGAACCACTTCTTGTTCTGTTTCTGACCCTGAGATTAGTTTAGCTGGTTGGAGTGTGGTGCTAATAACCACCGTGTTGTGGCTTTGATCCCCATATTTATTCACTTGAGAGCTGGACTCAATGATCCTTGTGGGTTGCTACCAGTTCAGAATATCCTGTGATTTTATTAGGAAATGGGCATTTTTATGGGTGCAACCACTTGCATAATTAGAAGGAGAGAGCTAACGCATTTTAATTAGCCTTGTCTGGGAGAAATAATCTTAGCATCTCTGAAGTTACATTAGCTGGTACAAGAAGAGAATCTTTTTATAAAACTTTATTTTAAAAACATAGATGGTGCTAATATTTTTGGAAGACATGTCTCAAGATTCACACATTTGTGATTTCTTCTGCACTTTCAATGACATCTTCTAGTAATTGTCTGAAAATGAAAGAAAATGCAATCATCCTAAGGCTTAATATTGTGATAAGGAATTGCAAAAAGCTGCAGCAAAAAGTAAAATATATATTTGCATACATGCAAATGGATATGCACTTATGTACAACTTTTTAAATATAAATATGCATATATTTTTGCTTAGCCAAAATAAGAAGATTTACCATGTTTAAGAAGATTCATTTTCAATCTGTGGTTATCGGGACAAAATATTCCACTTTCACTCACTGCAAATGTATTTGTGATATTAACCAATATAGTTGATTTATATGAAAGAGGTATTCTTAAAGCACATTTTGTAATGCAACTTTTTTGGGGAAAAATAGACAAAAGATTGAGGACTCTTGATTGCTCAAAATATTTTACAATCTTTACAAAAGATTGCTCACACCATAAACAAGTCACATTTGTGGTGGGAAATAAAATTCAGCCTTTGCTCTCTGATTTTCTCTTTCCCCTCAAAGTTTTCTCTTACTCCACTCCTCCCTGCCCACATTCAGACTTTTCTTTAACAGTTCAGGCATTTAAGACCTTCTGAAGCTAATCATAGTTTATGTCTCCCATGATACACAATGGCATCTCTGTGGAGCTGAGAAAGTGCATTCTATTGTTTTTATGGGGCTTATTTAGATGGCTTCCCAGAGGAAATCCTTAGTCCAATAAATTTCTTAATCACTTTGAAAAACATGTTTCATTTGGTTTTGTTTGGTATGTGTGGGGTTGTTCTGGGATTTTTTACTTGTAAAGATGTATAAAGTCCTTGAATTTGCCCCTGGACCCAATAGCCACCTTTAATTCTCATTTCTAATCCCTGAACACTCTTAGTCAAATCTTCAGTAATTTTAATTACTCAACATCTTATTTAGGATTAAAACTTTTCTATGATTGTAGTGAACACAGATCAGTTATTATCCATTGTATAATCACAATTTAAAGAATAATCCCTTCAACAAAATTTAGAAGAATTTGAACTACCCAGTATTTAAGAGAACTAAGTGACAGAAAAGGATACATATAGCTTGGCCAAACCACTTGGAAGTTAAAATAGATTTGACAGCATTCTTAGGGAAAAAGTAATTGTTGGGATAGACCAAACACAAGTTCATAGACTATCTCCTATTGTGGCCAGTTGAAAGACAACACGAAGAAGATCTAGGAGCACAGAGCAACAGTGCATAGAAAAATCTGCATTTGTACTTAGGTTTCTTCCTGATCTTTGATATCACAGAAAACATAAACCCTGAAGCCTTAATGTAAGGATCCCTGCAATAAAATTGTCCTCTATAAAAATCCCAAGTACTCTTGTTATAAATCCATAAATTTATTTATTTTTGATTATGTTTTTCGAAACAACAGACTCTGGTAGGAGCAGGATAACCAGGCAAAAAATAAAAACTTAAATGCATGGTAAAATCAGCAGTAATGAAAAATGTGTGCAAAAATGTAGTGTCTCTAAATCTTTTTTTCCACTCTGACCCAAATGTCACTTTAGGAAGGTCATAAGTTAAATTATCCTTAGGTTTACAAAAATCAAGCATCTCATCTTTTCAATAGAATACTTCCATATATTTTAACTCTATAATAAGTTCATTTATCTGTGAGTTATTGCAAAGATGCTTGAAAATTATCATCTAGGTAGAACAGTTGAAGAGCGAAAAAAGATGAATTCCAAAGCAGCATGTGATGAACTCATGTTCCCCTCAGAAATTATTAATTATTCTTTTTTTTAAAATTTCCTACTACTAAGGCTTAAGAGATACAGTTAACCCTATTAAAAAAAAAAAATAAATAAAGAAAAAAAGGAGCTTTAATGCAAAAAATCCTGTTGCAGGTTGTTTAGTAAGATTAATGGTGGTCAAGTTCCACTACAGAATGTCAAGATGGTTAAATAAAGCACTGGTCCATTGATGCTGCTGTCCAGCTACCTGTTACTCATATGGGCAGCTTACATTCTCATCCCTGTGAGTACAGGTTTCCATAGTCTGAACGCAGCATGTGCTGCCTTTGCATGGGCTTCGGGTAGTTTTCCCTTCCTGCCAAGTGTGTAGATATTTTTGGCAGAGATAATGCTTCAGACAACAACAATTTTTCTGATTTCACCAGCAAGATACTTTTTGTGTCTCAATATCTTTCCTCTTCTACTATGAGCAGTAGCTTGCATTTGGATTTTCTGCATTATCTTACCCTTTCCTGGATTTTCCACAACTCTCTGAAAAGCAAATTTTTGTGACTTCCCTTTCAAAACTGCTTTTTGGTGTTTTTCTCTATTTGATCTAATTAAACTGCAGCCCAGTGACAAAATAACCTGAGGAGGAGGTATTCCTATTTCTAAAAAGAAAATTGTCCAGTGTAATTGGTTGAGTGTTTTAACAAAGTTAATTAGGAAAACATACTCTGAAATTCTCAGAACACACTTGAAAAAAGTCTTTTCTGTCAAGGGAGGAGTGGGAGGAGAGGCAAAAGAAAGGAATTAAGCCATTCAGAGGAGAGTTTCCTAGCAGGTGGCTTGATTTGTGCCACTTCAGCAAGTGGAGAAAACAGGCAAAAACTTACAAGAGCACTCAGGGTGATTCATTAAGTTATATTTTCATTAATGTTTTATGACATCATTAAAACATTAAAATATTGAGACATTTTCCATGTTTAGACATTAGCCATTGTATCACGCTGGGACATAGCCTAGCACTGCCCTCTGTCTTACTGGGAGTCTGCTTAAAACCATCCCATGTTGTCTGTCATCAGTGTTCCGTGTGGGACTTCCTGCAAGTTTTCAAAGACAATAGTGAAACCTGAGGGTTGTATCCTTTAGAGCAAGTGAGTCATCAGAACATCACAGATGTTCATTACCATATGAATTTAGCACAATTTCTAAATCCCCAGGCCACTGTTATCTCTGAATTTACCCTTTGTAGTGAATGGAGGATAAATTGTTATTTTATTTGTCTGAAAACTGCATTGTGATAAGCAAAGTGCTGGAAATAATCATGTGTTCAGTGTAGACTTTCTGGTAAGGAAAAGAAAAAACCCAATAATTCCACATAATAATAATAAAATACATAACAACTTTTCTTTGTAAAATCAATAATTGTAATTGCTACTTCTGATAAAATATGGGTTTTTTTTTTCTCTCTCATGAAAAAAGTTAAATTTATATGGGGGAATAGCGAATGCATAAGATGTCCCATCGGTCTAGGTTGGCACTGTGTTTATGTTCCGTTTACTAGTGAAGATGCTAAGGATGGTACCTATGCAGTGTTTTGAAGGCACATGTGAGTCCAACTAGAAAGCACCTGAGGTGGTCTAATTCCAACCTCAAAGCAGCACAGGTGAGAGAGGTTGCAGAGCTGTACCTGCAGCTCCACAAAAGGAACTCAAATCACACATCATTATCCTCTCAAAAACACTCGTTCACTTGTGGTCTCACATTATTAGCCCCAATTCCTGAGCACTTTTGGCTGAAGCCAGCCAGCACTCCCTCCTCCAGGTTTCCTGGAGACAGGTCAGTAGCTACTGCGGGCCAGAAGTTCTCATTAGTTAGGTAGAGATTCTGGTGGCATGAACACAAGCTGTCCTGTGTCAGCTAGCGTAGATAATGGCTCCATTTAAATAAAAGCCATGATGATACCAAATAACCTCAAACATATGTTTATCACTTGCTTTATGTATTTCTCTTTCTGCATTTTTTTCCTTTAAGCCCAGATAAGTATTTTTCCTTTTAACAAGTTTCCCGTTCCTCTGTAATGAACTTCTTCATCACACCTTGTTTTTGTTTATACTGATTTGCTTACGACTGTATTTCAAAAATATATTTTAGACGAGGAAACAGAAAAAAAAATGTAGAATATGATGAGGACTTTAGGCAGGGACTTTATATCAGGAAACTCAAAATCACTGAAGAAAAAGTTTGTATATAAGTCAAGCAGCGTAAAAAACACAGGATAAAAATGCAGATTATCCATTCTGGGTCCATGATGTCACATAATTCAGTGTAGAGGTAGGCACAGCGTGGAAAGCATCCAGGTGGCTGGAAACTTGAGTACCACATAAAGGAAATCTTTTTACAAGTGCCAGGTACAGCTGAAAATCCATACTGAGATTTTGTAGAATAAGTATACTGATTTTTACAAAGTTGAGCTTGATGTTTCTCTAAGGACTAGTGTAAGAAGAAAAGCAAAGGGCAAGAAAAATTAACTGATGAACACACCAGTATAAAAAGACATTTATCTATAGTGTAAAACAATCTCTCTATATACAGTTATATGTATTTGTAATTGATTGTAGCTCCAATGTCTGCTAGCTCTCAATCTACAAAATGGACATATTTGCTATCCTCTAACTCTTCAGGACAAGGAAGAAATACCAATACATTTGAAGTGCAAGCTGGATGAGATTAAAAAAAAACAGCTGTGTAATCCCAGAGATCTGACATTAACTGATGAACCCATGGCCATTGGTTTTAATCATTAAATAACAAAAAAAAAATATTCAGAAAACCTTTCTCAATCATTCTGGCTTTTAGAATTTGAACAGAATTACTAAAACTGCAGAACCATCTTTTATGAGTATGGGGAGTGAAGTGGGGTGTATGCATCTACTTTAAATTGAAATTTCCAGATTCTATCTGTAGAGGTTTGAAAAGCTTTTGGTGTTATAAAGACCAATGGCATCCTCACTAGTGCATAGTCAGCAATAGCTAGACTAAAATAACAATTTTATGCTAACTCAGTAAACATCAGCATATTTGTTTCACATCTCTGCATAACGAGGTAGCTCAATTGAAGCTAAATGTTTCAGTGACAGAATTACTTCAGCCAGGCCATCAACCCTTCATAAGGGTAAATAAGTAAAGTAAATAAAAGTGATAATCTTTATAACTTCCCTACTGCCAACCTGTAAGTACAAGTGTTGCTTTCTTTGTTCTTTATTTATGTTTGAAACACTTGTTCTGGCAAACGACATGATCAGTGATCCTTCAGTACTTGGTATAATTGGTAGCAGCAGGTCAGCTAAGTGGTTCATCCCCACTTGTCTATATTGCTAAGGAAACTCCAGCATTACCACTTCTTTTCCTTCCCCAGGGAATACAATTGCCTAGTACCCTCACAAGTTACAACACTACCCTTTCCCCACTTGCTGAAAGACACTTCCGTGACCTATTTCCATATGAAAGTCTAGTTTCTTTTGTACTCTAGAAAATACAAAGTTAAATCCTAACCAGCTGAGGATCTGTCCCGGTTGCTTATTTTGTGTTAACTACTGCCTAGCACTCCTGCTGAGGCAAAATGCCTCACCAGTACCTCCTGCAGTGGCCTATGTCTTAAAAGCACACATTAATTGTTAATTAACAGATTATAATCTAAAAAATAAACTCCAAACAGCTCATTATAGTGACATTTAAATCACTCCATTTGGTTAAATAGGATGACAGTTTATTTAATAATGATCACAATGTTCCTCTATTCTGTTGGTTTTCTGATACAGACAAAAAAAAGATACTGTCAACAAATACAATTCAAATGGTCTCTTTATGAAACAAAATTAGTGCAAGCTGATTTGGCTCAGACTGGTATTGTTTCTTGAAGGATGGGAGGAGTGGCTGTGAGAACAATCTGTTTCTTTTAGGAGACAATTCCGCATGCCTTACTGTGTAAAATAGTAATAATTGTAAAAAATACCAGTTTGGCTGAATGAGAATTGTAGGATTCAGCTGACTTTGCAGTTTTAAGGGTATTCTTTCTTTTAAAGAATGATTGGTCATTGAAAATGTGAGGAGAAAACAACATTTCAGGATCTATTTTTATAGAAGGAAGCATCCTTCTGTATGATCCCCAGATGAAAAGCTGTCATCTGTCTTTTGAATAAGTTTTATCCTCCTCCCCTTCAATGGCAAGTTTTTTCAAGCTGCAGAAGACTCCAAGCAATTCTTTATAATTCCCTAAATAAAGACATCAGAGTACTGGCAGAAACAGTGCATGAACAGGAATAGGCAGCTGCCTCTGAGAGGAGAAAAAAAAAATTAAAGAGGGGGAAAAAAAGCATGCCTACCAGCTTAGTTAAAAGCTGTGAAATGTTATTATTGAGTGTATGTCAATGTGATGTGTCCTTCCAGTTTTAAATGGTACTTTAAAATGGTGCTTCAAGCAGAAGATTTCTCATTTATGATATATTAGCCTAAATCTATGAACTGTTCCGTGGAAAGTCTCTTACCAGTCCATCAAAGGTAATTAAAGGCAGAGAGTAAACTTCAAAGACAACGTGCAAATTGAATTGAGGGGAAAAAAAGGAAGAAGGAGAAAAGTGAAGAAGAAAGAAAGGAAGGTTAAAAAAAATTCATTTGGGAATATTTAAAAAGACATCTATTGATGACATGCTAGTGAGAAGGTTTTAAGTATGACCAGAAGTACAAACTATCCCCCAAATTTTTATTCTATTTTGTAGAACTGATGTAAAAACACAAATCAGGTTGCAGTATTAAGTGTTACATCACATATTCTTTATGGTGCCTTATTATTAGGTGGAAAATGTATTCTACTAATAGCTTGGACTTTTTTTTGCTGAAATTGTAGCACACTCCATTTCAGTTTTGCTTGGATTAGTCCTATTGCAGGTCAAATGATTCATTCTTCTTTGTACAATGCTGTCTCCTAAATAGCTGTGCTAAGTGTTCAGTCTGCTCTGTAGCACACACAACTTCAACTTTGTCTCTGCATATATTCATTATTTCAGGAATGTTATTCATAATTCCTTTAATTACAGGCTCAGATAATATTTAGCACAGTCTAATATTTTGTTATTTGTTCTCATATTTTTACCCCATTTTTTTTTCTGGGAACATTCAAATAAACTTGTACTAAATACAATGCAGTGGAAAATTTCAATATTATTGTCCGTATTTGAAGCATTAAAGCTGTTAAATAAACTTAAAAATAGGAATATTTGCATTAAATAAAACATTATCTTCCTTTCTTCTATCTTGGTTATCTTTCAAAACTTGTCAAACTTCTTGCATAAATGATCTTCACACAGAAAATAATAGCCAGTAATAAGAATAATGACAGTACTAATAAACATCATTTTTAGAGACAACAAACCTACAAAATTTCAATCTGAAAAACTGTAAATTTCAAAAAACTATGAGGTGCTATAATCAACTGTAATAGAAAAATATGATTCATTTCACTACATGGGTTGGTAATCTCCTGTTACAACAAGCAGAAACCATCTTTGCTGTCTCTAGTTAACTACAGAATAAATGTAAATTGTTAAAATACACTGAGATAAACTAATGAGCATTTATTTACCAAGTGAGACATTCTTCACAGTTTCCATCTTTTCAAAAACGTAATGCATGGAATTGGCTTTGTACCATAGTGAATTTTTATGTATTATGCTCCAAAACCTACCACCCACAAAAAACTCTTATCTTTTCAAGTCAGGATAGAGTTAAACAATAAATCACTATATTGTTCTTTATTTATGATTCAGCAGTGGGTGAATATCTCATTCCATCCCCCATGAGAAATGACCTATTAAAACTTCCAGTTTCTTTTCGTCTTAATCCAAAGCTCATCAAAATCAATAGTTGTGTTTCCACTGACATCTGGTATCATTAATACTAGCTGTTTTGGAGGGTTAGGGGAGTGGAGATATCTTACACAAATTCAACTTTACATAGAATCACTTGTACCTGTTTTCTAATTGCTTGTTCATAGTTGTGACTATTTAAATGGTGCAAGAAGAGCACCTGAACCATAGGGAAAAATAAAAAAAGGTAAGAAAGGTGCTAACAGGAAAACACAGCAGTTTTAGTTTATATTTCTACTCTGTTTTGATCTAATTTAAAATTAAATGAAAATGTGGAATGTAACATATTTCAGAAGATGAGACAGATGTCTTGTAGGAAAATAAAACTCCTAAGCACGATATTAGAAGTAGCCAAAAGTTAAAGCACTCAATGAATTCAAAAGTAGAAAAGCAGAGATTTCATAAAATTTGAAATAGATAGAGTTTTAAAATATAAATAAAACTATAAGAGAAAGGGAAAGGGGGAAAATGTGCATAAGCTGATATATTTTGATTTTTATTTCCATTGTTTATTATATTTCCTTGTTTTGTGTTAACTTACATATAGATGAGAATTCTTGCCTTTCTTAATGTTTATTTTTTACATAGAACTTTGCTAGCACTGCTCATGTTTGTGAGGTTTAACTTGTTTTTCAAAAGGATCATAGTTTAGTTGCAAATGGTTGCTTCCTTATTATGTTTTTGGAAAATTCCAGATCAAAATTTATTCTTTTCATGTAGCAAGCATTTTTTTTTTTAGTAAAAAGAAAGGGATGAAAATATTTTGAGTCTGGATCTTGATATAATTGCAATAGATTTTGATTCTATACTAAGGGCTGTTGCTTTCTAGTTTAGCAAATGGTTATAAATGGCAAGGGTTTGAGGTTTTTTTGAATGTTACTTCAACAGCTATTTAGTAACTGCCTGAGTTCTGGGCTCATCACTAAAATTTACTTCTGAAAGATGAGATGATGAATGGGGTTTTTTTCAGGCCTCTTGATAGAAGCAGGAAACACAGGGAGTAGGACAGGGACCACACTTAAAAGGCACAAATTAGTATTGCTTGGTTATTGGCTTGATAGTTTGTAATTTATGTGTGGTAAATGTATATAGTTACACTGCGTCATCTGGACAGAGCATAGGTGTGCAGCTTCTAAAATCCTGCCTGATCTGTAGAGTGGATGTCTTTTTTTCATATTTATTTGTCATTGTCTGGTAGAAACAAGAATAAGATTTCCCATGGGAGAGAAAGAAATTATAAAGATTAATTTTTAATATAAATTTGAGAAAATTACCATTTCTCTACCATTGTTTTGTGAAGAGCTTGGTTGCTGGCCAGAACTTAACACTGTGTGCTTAATCTCTGAGAATGCCGCTTGCAATGCCAAAGTAACAAGGGACATATCTGAACTCCTCAAAGCAAAAGTCTGTGCTCGTTTTCACCTGTTCAGTCTTATATGAATGCCAATGGCATCAGTATATTTCTCAGCGCATGAAGATTCACCTCCAAACTCCAAATAAAACCAAAAAGCCTTTAAATCTCCTTCAAGAAGAAATAATATATTTATTTAACTGTCAATCCATGTTTAATGATTATTAGGGCAACCAATTAATTAAAATGAGCTACATGAAAATGAATGCAATTAAAATGAAACGAGAAATGGGATTACAGCCTTTGCATTTATACTGGTCTACCTGGTAGCTTTTATGTCCTCGGTGATCAGTTCCAGTGAGGTCTGGGAGGAAGGAAGAAGGAAAGGTAGCTCAAAGATATGCATGTTCTAAAACTTTTGTGAACTCTGGAGACAGAGTAAAGAACAGAATTTATTGTTCCCTCTGAGGAAAGAACAATTATATCTTGGTCAATTCAGAGAGCTTAGGACAATGTTGAGAAGACTGGGGGCTCATATCTGTGGGTTCTGTGCATTTGGGAGAGGGCATGGAATTGGTTAGGAATACAGGATATGGTCTCATAGGAATACCGGCTTCATTAATTCTGCTAATTTAACTTAGCTTTAATTCCTAAGCGCAGTAACAATGAGGTGAGAGTCCTTATATGGGTGAATGCACATTCCAAATTGGTTATTGCAATCCTGATTTATAGACCCATTTAGATGTATATATATGCATATACAGATACGTGTGTCTGCTTATGTGCACATGTAAATATGTAAACATGCATGCAAATGTGTATATGTACTTGTATTAGAGAAGGTGCCAGTAGATGGCACTCAAGAATGTATAACTGATGAGGTTTTTGGCTGCCTTTTCATGAAGAAATCAATAGGAAATCTAATCAGTACATTGAAACAATGATGGCCTCCACCCAAGGCAAAAGCTAACAAAGTCTCTACTTGATACTAATACAATGGTTCTCTCCAAAACCTCCAAAGCCTTTCTTTTCACTACGGGTGGTTTGCACGTACTAAGGCTCAACTGTTAACACTATGACTGCCTCTGAAGTACGAAGTAAAAAGATTCAGATGAGATTTATTTCTGTCTCTGACAGGACCTGTCCTGGTGTGATGCTTAACTCTCAAGCCAAACTTTTTTATCACTTGAATTAGGGCAGTGACATCCAAACTGCTTGACAGGAGTTGACCCAGTCATGCTATCTATTGTGCATTCTGGGCATGGAGAATGACTCACCCAAGGAAAAAACTCTCAGACTTTTATAATAATTTACATAAACACTCCGGTCCTTAGGCCTGGTTAATTTCTGAATACAGGTCTTTTATTAATGTTTTATAAGTGGCATTGTATTTGCAAAAGAAATAATAAAAAATCCCTGTGTACTAATGCACTAAAATCAAGAAGAACTGTGTGGGACTTGTTCCTGGAAAAATGGATTTGAGAAGAATTGTAACGTCAGTAGGCAAAGATTTCTTCTTCATTAATCCAGAAGTCTGCTAGTCTAGAAAATACAACTGTGTTCAGGCAGCACAGGCAGAACAGGCATACTCTCTTATGTCGAGTCTTGTCACTACTACTACATGTGTGCATGTCAGAAGACCCAGATCTACACTATCCTCCTAAATCTCCAGATTCTTCTTGGGAGGATATTTTAGATCAGGAATGAGAAATAAACTGTACCGCAGAGCCATAGCTCTCCATGTCTGGACAGCTGGGAAAATAGAAATACCAGCCCCTCCATCCAGGCACAAACAAAACATAAAATTAGAGAAGGAGGTGGGGTGAGGGGTGAGGAGGAGAGAAGAGGAGGGAAACAGAAAGAGAGATCATCAGTTCTTGCCATTGGAAGTGAGATGCTCAAGAAATCAATAGTGAAAAATGACATGCAGTCTGGAAAACCACATGCTGGATAAAAGTGGTTTGAAGACATGAGTAAAGAAACGCTCTTTGTTTTTGTTTGGGTTTTTTGTTTGGTTGGTTGTTTGGTTGTGTTTTTTTATTTTCCTTTACTGAAGTGTGTTCAGTAAAATACACACTTGTTCTCTAAGAACAAATTACATTTATGAAAATTTATTTAAGTTCTGAAATTCTCCTTGTATGATACATCCCTCTCAGGTCTGAAATCTTAATCAGACTGCTCAAATCTCAGATGATGAGAGACAACACTACTGTGCAGCCTGGGTTTGGAAGACCAAGGTATGTGTTTCTTCTTTTCTAAAGTTCTGCAGCTTTACAGCTTCCCCATCCAACCTTAAAAATTAAACCTTCAGCGGGACCTACTTTAGGAGCACAGATGTTCAAAACACTCACAGAAGAGCAAATTTATTCCTCGATATTAGTCAAGCTTGAACTTGCTCCTTGTCAAGCTTATTACACTCTACTGCCCACCCCCTGTATATTCATTTTCCTTAAAAAGACCTTGTTTTGACATTTAATTCTTCTGTGGCATCAAATGAAGTCAGATGTACTGTTCTAATTTCCATGAATAATCTCATTCAGCTACAAACCATGATCACATAACACACTTGCAGGGGGAGGAATATGGGTATTTATTCCACAACAGAAAATGTTTGGATCAGCCACAGTTGTGTTCCATGAGAAATATTTCTGCCTTTCAACCACTTTAAATAGAAAGAAAGAGAGAAATCCTCAACAAAATTCTGAAAGGCTACAGAAAAATCACATTTTTTGTGTTGTTGACTTCTCACCAATTAAGTCTTTTTTTTTTTTAACAAATTAAATAAGTCCTGAGATATGCTACACTCATACGCAACTGTCATTCCTGATCTAGGTTTGACAGATCATTTTTCCTTCTTTTTCTCGGCTGCTATAAAAAGTCTAGTAGAATCAATTGAGAGAAAAGGAGAGGTGAATCTGTTGAGAGTCACTAATGACTGCTTACCGCAGCATTATTTCCACGATGGCTTAATTAACCAGTATGGTATATATCTGCTATCCTTAGTGATTACTTATTAAAACTTTTATGTATACTTGCACATGCAGCTTTGAATACAGCTTTTAAAATACAGGGGCAATTTTTTTCCCTTTTTTTTTTCCATGATGCTTTTCCTCTAATTCTCTTAGCAATCAGCTAACCCTAATTATATTTAGTCTACAAAAGGCTGCTGTATGCTCTTGTAATATGTCACCTGAGAGATACCTCCTTGAAGTTTGGTAGATTTTAATAAAAAACTAGTTAGTGAAAGCAAAATCCCAGAAAGAACTAATGCCACAAAGTCGCTTTTGTTACGTGGGAATTCTCTCTTTGCAGTACAGACACGTGCCACTCTTAAAAGCTCTAAGTGGTTTGATAGATTCTTGCTTATTGCTACATTTCCTGTTCAGCTACAGTTGCTTAAGAAAAGCTGTTTTAGGTTTGTAGAAGTTTTACAGGTTTTACATGAACTGCTTAGACAACTTTGTGCAAAACGAGAAGGTTTATTCCTTCCTCTCTCAAAATAAGAAAATTAATTTCATTCTTCTCTTACATCCTAAACAACAAATTACTTAAATTATTTAAGGAAATACCATGTTTTTATAATATTCTATAACGTATAATATGTAATAAAGCATAAGATTATTTTAATAAGAATCAAGTTACAGATACAATGAATATTAGTCATTTGCTTATGTTTTCTGTTGACTCACCTATTGCAGGAATGACTAAACTAGCCTACACAAATATCATAAGTGAATTTCTTATGACATAAAACTCTAAAATAAGGATTTGGTATGCAAAACAAGCATTTCATCTTCCTTCCAGAATTCTCCTATTCCATATTCCCTTCCACTGGACTGGGTTTTTCTGCATTGGACAGCTTCATGCATAGGCTGCATGGCAGAAGAATCACACATGAATTTACACCGAAAGGCCTCTTTTTCTTCAGCTCATGAGGCCTTTGTGGTACAATGTCATTAGTCTGACTGTAATTTCGGAAGGCAAATTACTTCAAGTGGTCAGTCACAAAGCGACAGCCACTGCCATGAACACATTACCTTTATTGCCTTTTAAACATAATTTAAATTATTAGAAAATTATTTTTGGGAAATATAAAAGACTAAGTAATGGCCCTGAGGTGCGATTGATGCAAGCACCTGCAACATTCTAGAGAATTGTTTCATTTTATGTTCTTGAGGACTGAGAAAACTGGTTGCTGAAGACATTTGTTTTTGACTGAGATTTTAACAATAATTCTTTTTTGTGTTAAATACTCTGTGCACTAGTACTAATGTTAATAAACAAGAAATGGGCTACATGAGCCTGTGCAAAGCCTAGCTAAAAATTTCAGGCATTTCAGGTATTTTATTTATATAACTAAAGAAAATATTTCAGCTCTGCCCTGTTTCAGGTAAGAGGTAGGAACCTAAATCCTCGATATTTTATGTCTACATTATATTTTTTTTCCCAGGGTGTATCTATACTCATGACTATCAAGCTGTGAAAAGGGCACTGTGCTCTTATTAAAGGTAAAGCTGCAATCTTAAGTAGGTCAAAAGAAAGGAGCACCTGACAGAACACAGCTTCCAGAGACTATAACTAAAAAACAAAAACACCTCTCTGTAGTGGCCTTGCTAATGACAAGCTAAACCTAGGTGAAAAGGTTTCTTTCAGGAAAGAACTGGGAGGAGGGGCAGTGCAATAAATGCAGTAGCACATGCCTGCTTGCCTGAAGAGTTTCCTCTCGCTCAGCCCTGATACCCCTCCATCAATCACAGCTGATGCCTGCATTACATTCTAATTCCTAAGACACATCTTCTGTCATCTGCAAAGATCAAAAGGGAGGCTTGCTCAGGGACAAGAGAACATGCTAATTGCAGTCCCACCCCTTTGTTTGTAAATCCTTTGCAAGGTTCCAATTGTAGTGAATTAATTATATTGGTTCCCTCACAACTGCATTGATTCTACCTGCTTCTTTCCTTTTTTGTTTGTTTTTAATCTTTTAAAAGAAATATACTCTGTAATACAGAGCCAGCATTTCAAGGATATGAATATGATCTTGAGGCATTATGATTACAGAGCACTGGGAATCTACATGTATTTTCTCTCATACGAGAACTGCATTAACATTTCACTTACTTAACCTCCCAGCAGAATTGTGAAGGTATCATTTATAAGAATTGTATAGGTAGTATAGGAAGAAGAGAGGATTGATTGATTCAGGAGGGAAAATCATATTTCTTTCAGGCATATTCTTAAATTGCTTGACACACATTTGCTTATATGTGAAGGCTATACTTGAAGGAAAGCTGATATCTGAGCTTGGGTAAAATAAATTTCAAGATAGAACTGGGAGAATTAGTAAGGAGACAGCAGACTGTGCAAAGGTTGCAAATGCAAACAAGACATTTTCGTTACATTTACATAAAATTTAAAACACTTTTTAATCCACTACAATGTCACACTGGTTTATTGAAGTTTAAACCATTTCCTCCAAGCTGGTTCCCAATCAACTTCAACTATGTCTACCTTAAGTCTTTGTTACAGTTCGAAGAGCTAAGCTGTGGAAAGTGAACTTAAGCTCACACATCTGAGCTAATATAAACCCCGGTACAGATTGTGTTTTACCAACAAAAGAAAATGTTCTTTGGGTTTATTTGCTTCAAGACAGTGAATTTATTACATTGATACAAGGGTTCAGTTTGATAATGACTCCATTAGGAGCACTTTGCTGATTTACTGTATTGGTATTTCTATAATGGTAGAGTGTTTCTAGTATAGATGTGCCAATGTATTAAATTGAACCAAACCTGATTTAAACCCAGAATTAGAGTATCACCACAGCTTTTCACATACAAACCCCCTGTGCAATAAAATGAAATAAAAAGAGTTTGTTAATCCCAATATAGACTATTTAAAAAATAATAAAAAAAAATATGATGGTACTTCGGAGCTAAAGAGCAGAGAAGGCCATACACATACCTGCCGAAAATCATAGACTGTGCCTGAAGTTCAGATGAACTCCAGAGTGTATACATAACTGTATTAGCTTTTTATTCTTTTTACAGGTATGATGTATTTACATCCAGCTTTGAAACTCTATGAAGAAAGGCAATCGAAACAGGATTTGCAGAATTATTTAATCAAGCAACAAAATTGAACATGTAAAAGTTAAGATGTGAAAGGACAAAAAAGAATCCTCAAGGGGTACATTGATGATTTGAGAGTTTAAAGCTCTTAGGGAAAACAAAAACAACAAACAAACAAAAAACCCAAAACAAAACCAAAAAACCCTTTAAATAAAAGAGTTTAAAATAATGTCTCTTGCTACTGTGTTACCTACTACTGTGTTACTGGTAGTGGCATTTCAAGAACTGATTCAAGATCTCTAAGTCACAGGAAAATTAACATTATCTTCAAACTTAAGTTCTTATATAAAAGCAATGGCTATTTCTACACTGTGACTTTTCCAGATTTAAAAGGCAGTGTAAGGCCTTTTAAAATTTCCTTGTGTGTGCATTTGAGGGAGTGAATTTTCTTGTGTTTTATTTTGCACATCATATTAAAATTTTATAGCTTATATACATAAATATATAAAAAAATAAATTTGAATGAAATTATGTGTCCATTCTTACCTTCCAGAATTCTAAAATAAAAACATCAGTTTCATATTTTTTCACTTCTGGGCATCAAATTATTGTAGTCTACCATTAAATAGTCACCTATTTGACATGGGTGAAAAAATCATGCCAGATGAAAATAGCCCACTTCAACACAAAGGCTGAAAATTTTAAAAAGTGCCAGAAGGGGAATACAGCACACTGAAGATGTTTCTCTTATTTATTATTTTCATGTTATAGCTGCAAAAGTAGGTGCAATGTGATTTAGACTCTTAAAAATTGTTATCTTGGTAAAAACTTGAGGCTATGTCATGGAGCCCTGAAAAATAAGAAAAGAAGAGAATGTGTTCCTTGAGAATTTATTTAAATCCATGTCTGAAGGCATTCCTCTTGTTCTGCACTAAAATGTAGGACCACATATGGTCTTGAAGCCTGTGTCAACCCTCATGTTTAGCGGGTAGTAGGCATCTGTGTCATAGTGTGCTCCATGTTTTAATATGTTACAGTCTGTGACCTCTGCAGGTCCTAAGATGGTGAATTCCACTGTTCTTCAAACATATACCAAGACAAAAAGAAGTCCTTTAATTACTTCTTAATTGTCCCTTTTCCTCAAGGAGGACCTCTGTGACCTATTTCAAATTATTACATGCAGTTCTGTGAACAGAAATCAAAGCCAGTTTAATATAACAGTTTAGGTCAACTGCCCCACTGCAAAGACAATAAACTTTAAGAAAGGAGTAGAATGAGCCCTGGGAAGTAACTTCAGCAGGCAGATCCCAATTTTCTACAACACTGAAGTAAAAAACCTAAACCCTTAGGTTGCCAGTTCCAGCATCAGGTTTAAAAGATCTTTGGAAGGGATTCATCATATCTGACTCTGGGCAGCAGCAGAATGGAAAAATACTCCAAGCTGTACACAGTGGTCTTCCTTTCTTCCAAACAGAGGCAATCAGTCATTGTAGAAAGTACTTATCTTTGTGCGTATTAGTTGACTATTTTAGAATTAAATTCTAGAACTAGTCCCAGAAAGAACCTGTTTATTTCTGAGGATGAAAAAATTAGCTCAAAGATATCTTCATAATTAGCCCAAGAATTCATATATCAATATTTGTGAACTTTTTGTCTGTTTAGTTAAACAAATCCTACTCCTTCTGTTGGACTATACTGTGGTTTTAATCTTAAGTGTTTGTACAATGCCTAAATAATCCATCCAAAAGATAATTTTGAAGGTATTAAGTGTCTAGATCTGTGCTGCACAAATAAGTGTAAAATGGTCCTGGCATGACTATGCACACTTATAATTTTTGTCTTTATTACTTATAACCAGCCCAGCTGAATAAATGTGCTTTGTCAGCAAGCAACAATACCTACAGTTATATTTGAAACATGCATTTGAACTTAATCAGTGAAGCAGTGGTAGGAGCATGAATGTTTAATGTTCCACCAAATAGCTTCATGTGGATCTTTAAATTGCATACCTAACACAGAAATTGAAGTCCAAGAGATATTTAGGGGGACTGTTTCCTCTCAGTTATCCTATTGTTAAAGCCAAGCCACTTCTCAAACTAACAGCTTTCCTCCCAGTAGTGGTATCTGGAACAGAATTTAACACAGGAGAATCTGCTTGCAGTCTAAAATTTTATATTCTGTATCATTCTCAAATCTTTAGGTATTTATATCTAGATGATACATAGCCCTAAACTTGAGAGTGGAGATCAGATTCAAGAAACATTACCTATATCAGTTCACAGCCCTTCACAGCCATTTAAATGTCTCCCATTTTATACACTAATTATGAGATGAACATGAAGGACTGATATTTTTCTCTCTGGAAGATAGAGAACCTAAGCAGTCAATTTCAATAAAGTTCATTTTAAATAGCTATGGGATAGATTAATCTTATTTTAGGTCATCATTTCCCTCTTTATATGTAGCCTGACTTCTATAAGACTGTAGGCAGAGGCTCTTTTCTGAGAAAATGCCCCATGTTCTTGTTCAGCCTCTTTTCAGTTCCAAACCTATCCAGAGGATTGTGCAGTAAGGCTCTGAAAAATAGGTGTTCCATCCAACTGGCAATAGTGCAAGGCAGTCACAAGCTATTCTGTGCTGATCTTAGTATTCTGCTTAAATTTAATGAAAAGAATTGTGTTTGTGTCTAGAAAGCCTCTACCAACTGTCTTATCTCTTCAGGGCTCCCAAAAAATGCTATGTAGTAGTCCTTAAAAGCTCCATCTTCAAGGGGACTTGACAATTAAGAAAGGGCAGAGGGATTGTCTAAGTTGTTTTGAAATATTGGCTTGCTGCCTACACAAAACTGAACAAAGGCTTACTCGGCCTTTTAGGTCAAGCCAATACAGCCCAAGCTTGAGCTCTGATTTGCCCCATACGAGGTAATATAATGGAGTGGAAGCAGCAGCTACTTAATATAGGAGTTAAAATCACCCATGACTGAAGTGAGCACATCAATCAAAAGTTTTGGCATGTAATGAGCTAGAAAAACTGGTGTGGCAGGTTTGGGGGCAGGAAAAGGCTTCACTTTGCATTCAGCAGTTTCCAAATTACCATGACATCCCTTTGCATAAACCACCCGACTTCCAGCAGGTGGATTTTACAGGCATTGTGCTGCCAGCACAAAGATGGATCAAGAGGGAGCATTCAAGATAGCTTCCTGTTTTGTGTTCTTAAAATCAGAACTCCATGTGGTCTGCCAGATTTCTTAACATTTTTAGAAGCTAGACTATAAAAAAAATAAAAGGGGTAGCAAAGCAAGAAAGAAAAATGTTATGAGTTTGATACATTACACAAGCAACAGTGCTTACTTTCCCCTGAAAACCCTATTTTTTTTAATGTAAAGACCTACACTAAAAGGAATCAGAACTATATGCCCTAATCTTTCTGAGGTGTCTTCCTAATGCATGCATATCATTCAGAGCTCATTGCAGTAACTCACAGCATCTCCTCTTTTATTACCTGAATGCTTTTTGATTTATTATTCCTGTCCTGATTTTTTAGAAGAAGATACTGACATGTTTACATGTCTAAAACCATTAGCTAAAAAATCTTTCCTAAATATATAATGATGGCAAAAGGGTACTTTGGAAAATATCAGATGCATATTATGACACTTTTCTATAAATGCCTTCCAGGCATCTATATATAGGGATTCAAATTCTTAATTCAGATTCCCACAAGGCAGTGTGATTTGTGTAGGAAATTCGTGCAATCAGCCCAGCGAAGATCACAGGCAATGCAGGCAGGGCTTTAGAGTGTGCTTCTGAGTTGGTCCTTTGGAGGGTCTCTATTCTAGGTGAGGTATAAAAGCAGATTATGTATTAGCGGTTTCTGTGCTCTTTGTTTAACAAAAAAACCCTGTTTTGGTGTATTTTGCAGGCTGTATTGAAACATGTTTCTCAAGGAGTGTTGGATGTTCACTCTGAATCACTGCAAAGTGTATAAAACAGAAGTTCATAAAACTGCTAGAAAAAAAACAGTGCTCAAAGGATTTCCAGCTGTGTGGAATGGCAGTCTAGTTTCAGGAAATGCTGTGTTGTGTAATAAAAATTACAGTTTGGATTTGGATTTTATTTCATTTGGATTGTTGGGGTTTTTTTTTTCTTATTTATGTCACTGCAGGACCAGACCTCAAGATTTCAGCCAGGAGAGGAAATAAGGTTGAAGAGAAGGAAGAAGAGAAGAAAAATTGCAAACCTACAAGAACTGCATGAACAGACACCTTTTGCAGGCTGATAAGTTAAAAACTTAATATAGTTGTTTTCTAGAAGCAGAAGAAAAGGCTTTCATCAACAAGGAGTTTTAAAATAAATCAGAATATATCTTGAAGAATGATTAAATGTCTAGTGTTTGAGCTGGACACATCATTGCTAGCTGGCAAAAACTCAGATGAAAACTAGGTTTCATGGCAATCAATAGCTGTATGCCATTGATTTCTGTGGAGGCAGGATTTTCTCCCAGCCTCTTGACATCGACGTATTACTGGAAACTTCCCCTCTCTTTTTGCTTTCTAACACAACAATGCAAATCTCAGCACACAAGAGACAGTTTCACCAAGTTCAGCTTTAACTCTTAAGTTATATCCCTGTTTTCCTGTCCTCATGTCATCTACTCATATTTTCCTCACAAAAAAGTTTTTATGAACCCTTTTCTCTTCTTAAAAATAAATTCAGTAGCAAGGTCAAAAAAACGACCCTCATCACCTCCGGTATTTGTGGCACTATGTGTAAGAAGAAACCAGGGATAATATTTTTTGAAGTGCAGGATTTTAAAGAAATAGGAACATTAAAAAGCAAATAATCTACTGGATTTACTGTTTTGCTTTTTATCCTTTAAAAATTGTTCGTTAGAGAGCGTGTGCTTGAAGTCTGCAACTTAATTGATATATACTGGCTCTAGATCAAAAGGATGACTCTGATGTCTTTCCCACCCTCCTCAGTAACTAAATCCACAACCCCCTCACTGACCCCATCTTTCTCCTTTCCTACCTTTAATAGAATACATTTTTCTGAACTAAAGATAAAAAGTGTTTTGAATTTAATCTGTGGTATTGTCTGTGTCTCCTTTTAAGGACTGACAGCAATTTGTTCTTCTGCTTATTTCGTGCAACTCAAGATCAAACTCAAGCATTTTGTTAATTTAGGTTAAACATCGGAATGATGGAGTTGTTATATCTGCAACAAAATCCTGATCTAACAAAAAATATTTCCTGGAACTTCAGTGGTAACTGTATCAAATCTTGTGTTTCTTGCATCCAAGTTTGTGTATTCTCTTTTCTTTTTTAGAATTACATAGAAAGTGTAATTCCCAATTTCAGAGGAAGCCTAAAGTTCTTAGATCATTGTTAAATTACTTACATTCCTTGGATACTGTATCCAGTATGTTCCTTTTAAAATTGATTTCATAGTCTTACTAGTCTTACGCCTTTTCTGCAATGGTAGGGAAGGTCATGACTAGGCAAAATTGTGGATGTGAATTTTGCTTAAAGAAAATAGAGGTGGAATACTTATTTTTCCTACTAACCAGGAATAATGTCTCCTTAAGCTAAAGGAATTAAATGTCTGTATTTATCCGTCTTTTCCCCCTGCAGTACATAATCACTATCTGTCACACTTTGATGTCATAATCATCCACTGAAGCTTCACTGTTAAAGAGTAAATCTGCTTAACACACACACACCCAAAAAAAAAAAAAAGTACTTGCTTTTTATTGCCTCAGTGACAACAAATTTGAATTACAGTTGTGTGGTACTATGTCACTTTGGCCTTATTGAAACCATTTTGATAGTCAAAAGTGCATTTTTAAAAGAATACTTGTGGTAGTTTGACCTGGGGAGGAGAAAATAAAATAAATCAGTTCAAGCAGTAACTAAAACTCTTTGCTAGTAAGTAAGCATAAAGAGTCCTTTCTTGTGTGTAATGTATGTGAGTAGCATGACCTCAGTGTCAAACAGTGCTTCACAATATCTTTTTGCAATCATTTTTCCATTAAAGGGAAAACATCTAAACCTTGGTATAGATTTCAGTTGTGAGTTAAATACTCTTTTATGTATTTAGCTTTTCAAAAAGATTGGTTTACATTTGGATCAGCTGGCCCAAAATGAAGACAGTATCCAAGTCATTTCTGGCATGAAGTTGCCATCCATTTCATGTTGTATTACTTTTTTAATGCCAAATCAAAGTGGCAGCTCCTGTTTAAATTCTTCTGCTATTTATTTGCCCCAGTCTCATTTCCTATGTTGTTATTCTTTTTAGTTACTGCCCAGTTTTTATCTAACATGCTGAGCCATTTAATGTATGATTCACTGTATTCTTCTGTTAAGATTAATTGCAACACTCAATGAAGAGAAAGGACTCTCTTATTTCCAGTAATTGTTGACATTCTCCTCATGGACACCATATTATTTGGTCACCTATTGTAAAAGGAAAAAATAAGAAATCAAGGAGAGAGGACAAAGAAGAATGGGACAATCTGTGCTCAACATGAGTCGCTCACATTATTTCTTTAGAAACTTTTCCATTTCTGTAAGACAATTCCAATTCCCCTACAAATGTTGACAGTGAAAATTTCTCAGTCTAAAAGTATAAGTGAATAGTAACAATCAAGCCTTAGGGAGCCACCTCTACCATACAACTTATTTTTTCTGATTTTATCTCTGATACATTACAAATAAACCTTTTTTAAAAAATAATCCTGATAATATTATTAACAACAATAGCGACAAGAATGAATTTACAACGTTATTCTAACACAATGTTTTTGGCAAGCACTCCTGAACTGGTACTAATTTTATATAGTAGGTCTGTAGAGAAGCTGTAGCCAGATGCCAAAAATACCCCTTTGCTCCATAGACTACTCAATGCTTTTTTTATTATGTTAAGGAGTTGATAATTTCAGTTTAATTATTTTTTGGCAGAATAATATAATATTTACAGTGCAAACTGCTTTCCCTGTTATATTTCTCAGGTGTTTTTCTGCCTATTGGGTTTTCAAACAGTATTTCTCTGTATAGTCCAGGGGTAGAAAGATGGTTCCAATATATTTACATTCAGTGCAAATACTACAATATGGAATCAGTTGATTCACTCAACAGGCCAATATCATGTAGCAATTTTAACCTAGTTTAGGCTTTATCTGCCTCAAAAACAGTCACAATAGCTAAGGAAAAAGAGGCTTATTTTTGCAGTCCCCACATATGATCAACAGCACTAAAAAACTAGGAAAGGATTCCACGTGAAGGGTTGATCAAGGACTGCAGATAACATGATGTCAAATAAAACTGATGTTGAAAAACTCGAACTCACCAATGAAAATGTGAAATATCTTTCCTTACTGCACTCTTAATGGCAAAATAAACCTAATGAGAATATATACACAATGAGATTCTTGTAAACATAGACAATGAAGAGATGCTTTTCTTAAAATGAAGAAAAAAATGGAGCCATATGACAGCATCTTTGGGATCAACAAAAGAAACACTGGCTGTTATCGGTAGAGGTGCCTGTCAGCTTGAAGATGCTTCAGTTTCTTTTATAATATTGTGAATGCACCAGTTTAATAACACTATGGACACTTTTATGCATAACAGTCTGTTAAAAAAGGAAGGAAATAAATTACATGTGGGTGTCTTTTAAGATCCAGCAACTATTGTTTGAGTTTCTATGCCTGTTCTTCCATTATCCTAAAATGAGTTTCCTTTCAGAGACAGCAGAATGGTTTGACATAACAAAACAAATAGCTCTCCTCCCCCTCCCTATTCGACTCCCAAGCCACGTGCAGGTCTGGTCTGCTGCACTAAGCACCGTGTCAATATATCAGTCAATTCACACATCTCCACAACAGTAGACTCAGCTTAATGGTGCATGCTACTTTTAAATGTACAACTTTTAAATTATTTTTCCCCTTGGCACTCGTAAGTGTGAGAAGCCAGTAACATCAGTTCAACTCAAGCCTGCTTCAAGGAACCGTGTCTGAGGCAAGCTCCATCACTGCAAAGCAAACACAATTCTGATTCACAAGGTGTCTTCTGGCTTTAGGAGAAGTTGGACCATGAAAAAGGAGACTGCATTTGCCTGACAATTTGAGGCTACATAAAGCGTGCCTACTCCCTCTTGGCTTTATAAACCTGCTTTGCCTGCAACCACAATGTGGAAATTACGCCCTGACATGCAGGTATTGCATTTTTGAATAATTATAAAGAAGAGAGGTGATGGCCACTTTACAGGGCTGCTATTGACTTTCTGTTTTAGAGTCAGGTATAAATTAGATGGCAATTCACAGACAAAGCATGACTATATGCATTTGAAATGTAAAAATCTTTACTGATTCCATCAGAATTTTTGTCATCTTTAAGTTGTAAGTTAATCAAGCTATGTAGAGAGAAGTAATGTATTTAGACAAACCCAGTGATACAGTTAGGGAAAAAAAGACAGACTTTCAAGTGGAAAATCCATTTCTGGTCCAATTACTAGTTAGTCTAATGAAACATCCCTCCCTATAAACCTTACTTTCTTTTCAGAACCTTGGCCATTGAAGCTAATGTTTCCCTCCATTTCTAATTTTAGACATATATTTAAGACTCTATTGCATCTGAGACTCAGCGAAAGCTCTGAGATATTTGACAGTAATTCAAATGAAAACCATCTTACACATTTTCTAAAGTTAGTACTGATACATCTGTATTCCAAATCTGTGTTTTGGCTCTAACTCTTCACTGAATGTGAGCATCAGCCATATGATTCCAGCCTGATCTGAGGTGTGGTAGTGCTCTCAAAGAGTGACTTTGATTATTGTTATTGCTGTGAACATGTGTTAGTGCAAAAGAAGAATATCATCCATGTGTTAATTTCTATTACCAATTCACCTTGCTCACTTTCACATGTGTAACTGGTTAAAAAAGGGAATTGGGAATAGATCTAATAGAAGAAATCATTCAGGTTATCATACTCCTTTCTAAGAAGCTTTGGGCTTTGAATTGCTTCATTCATCTCTGAAAGATCTAGGAAAGATACATAGAAAGATAGAAAAGATGCTTACAGCTATGGAAATGTTCTACATAAAGACTGCCTTGGAAAACAGGACACAAATAAACATAGTCCTAAAAAAATAAACATATAGTCCTATATAACAATGAAGTTTTAGGAGAAGATGAGTGGAAAATCTGGTTTTTACCCCTACAAGAGCTGGATAATATTTAATTAACTGATCAGGCAACAATATTCAAACATACAAAAGAAATCACATTTCTCAAACTGATCTATTATATTTGAAATTACATTATATGGATATAATATGACTTGTCACAAAATCAAAACACTATGTTTAATGTTATAATTTCTAAAATACTAAAAAATAAATTAGAATGTGTCATATTTCTGTGGAAAAAAATAGATTCAAGGGCATACCATTATAGGTTTTGATTTTGCCATTAATTCTCTAGTATTCTCTAATTCTATAACTATTTTTTATATGTGTTGTTATTTGTGTCTTGACACTATATTAGGTCAAAAAGTAGAACTATTACCCTTGAAAGGAAAGTTTAAGAAAGCATAATACATAATACTTTTGACATTAGATAGTTGCTGCACCCCAACAAGTGCTTCTGGTTTACAGCAACTGCTGCTTGTTCTTAATTTTAGAGTTTTTATATTCTGTATGCATAAACAAACAGAAATGCTCTAGGACTAGACCATTAGTTCAGAACACAGGACAAATATTACTAAACTATATCTGAAAGATGTTTAGCTAAATTGTCAATAGCCTTCAGTGATCTTACTTGTTTATTTTAATAGGCATTTCGATTTTTTCCTCTCTCACAGGCATAATTTGAAAGACATACATTGGAGGCCAGCAGTCCACACCATACAATTTTGTAAGAAAGCAAAGTATATCTCTTCTGTGAAGCCTCTTTGCAGATTTCTGACCACAAGGGAAAGAGATTTTTTTGTCATTATTGACAATATGAGTGCATGCATCAACCTCCCAAATGTAGAATTGCATATCTCTGTTGTACAAGTGGAAGTTATGGAGACAGGATTGGTCCCATAATCCAATCTATCTTGAAGTCTTTGCACTGCTTTGCTATTTTTGTCTTTCTACACACGCTTTATTACTCGGCTGAAACATCACAGTATGTTTTCCCCACTGGAAAATAATTATCTTCTAAGTAAATTTCAGGTATCTGAAACTGATCTTTGATTTTTTTTTCATGATGAGGCTCTTTTTACTTGAAATTTTTGCTGCTACACAGTGATGCCTGATATTAAATGATAATGTTGCCTCTTGCTCGCTATTAACATCCCCATGCTTGTAAGACATCTCAGTACCTAATCCATTTTACAGGGATGTATTCTATCTACTTGTAAGAAACATATTCTGAAAGTTAGCAAAAACAGATCTTTCTTCATTTCTCCATGTAAGAGTCCCAGAAAAATATATCTCAGACCATCTAATTTGCTGAAAAAATACATCTGCTGCCTGACAGCAAATATTTTACATCTTGTGGACAAGTAGCAATAATCATGCTTGCTTTTGTTGATTAGAATTTTGGTGACCATGCAAAGTTTAATGTCACCACCATTTCCCATCTACAATTGTTGAGTCTTGCTGTATTTACAGGTGTTGGATTAAACAAGCAGAAAACCACTCTTTGATTTCCTTGGCATTTATTTTCCAGAGAATAAGAATGGTACTATGTGGCCACTGGCTTTCTTTTCTTGTTTACTTCATTTAAAACTTCTGTTTTAAAGCCAACAACATAGCTCTGTATTTTGAAAAATATGTCTTATATGCCAAATGATGGTACAGTTTATTACCATGAATTCTACTGTTAGAATTAAAACAGGACCAAGCTGATTCCTCACTGATTTTGCTCCAGTCTCCTGATTTTGCATCTTTCTAGAAAAGCAACCACCATCAGGACTTGCTTTGATTCATGTTTCATAAGTATTTCCTACTTCACATCATGACCATCTGGAAAAAAATTAAAGAACAGTTTCAATATAAGTCCCTCTTAAAGACCCAGCATGACTCCTTCAGGCATTACCAGGAATACACAGGGTTCTTGCAAAAGAACCATGGAAAATAAAGTTATATTGGTGTTGATGCTCTGCAATAATGAGAGCATTTTGGAAATTATGATTTACCTTAAAAGCCTCTAATCAAAAGGAACATCTAATGGCTTTTTACTGATGCCATAATTTTGTTTTTGTGAAACATCCCCTACAGATCAATTTGAAAAGGTTATTATAATTTAAAATGCTTGTTACAATTAATTCAATATCTAATAACATGTTCTTACAGAACTGGAAAGAGTTTGGCTCTGAATACTGCACTCAGAACTCATAAGTAGTTGGTGGTAGATGTCTGGTAGATTATAGGTACTACTGGTATATCAGTAACAACAAGAAAATTGATGAATCAGCTTTAAATGTATATTTCAATGTTTTTGGAATAACTTCTTACATTAATTTCTAAAATTAAGAAAGATTGTATCCCTAAATTTAGTATATGCTACACTACTGACCCTTTTAGTTGTTATGTAACTCCTGTTTTCCTTAGCTGAAGAACACTCGAAACACAATAACTCCCCATGTTTAGGGATAAGACTTCTAAGTGAAGAAATCATAATATTTTTTAAAAAACCCATCCTATAAATGGAAGAAATATCAGAATATTATTTTTCCTTAAATACAAATTATTAACCTTATATAAAACAACTTCAAATAAAATCTGTTTTTTGTTTGTGACTGGATTTTGAATGGTGTTTAATGCTTTTTTCATAAATGAAATTATTTTCTCTTGTGTGATATACTACTCAATTCAATTTTTTATTTTGATGACTGGGTGGTATTTATTGGTAGTTTTTCTTGCCATTCCCGTAAAAGATCTTCTTTGAGCATCAGTTCCTGGAATCTACTTTTACATCTTTTATTCATTGCTCTCTTCCCTTCTTCTCCAGGTAAGAGAGAGACTTTTCCATATCTAAATACTGGAAGTCATTGCTGGTCCTTGTGTAAGCATTAAAAGCATTGTCCTGGAACTGACATGTAGAAATGACTGTTTATTGTATCAATCATTAATCATTAATCTTGCCTCTTTTTTTCTTCCTTTTATCTGCTAAGGCTTTTATTATCTTAAGGACATGAATTCTTTAAGACATGGTCTGTCTTTTCCTTTTGTATGTGTACAGTGCCTGTCAGAATCAAATGAGTTGTATAAAAGTAAACTATAAAAATAGAAATAGCAAAATATGGCCTTGAATTAATGGCTAAACAAAACACATTTTCCTCCTAAAAGAACAGAAAGGGAATCTTCACTGTCAGCAGGGAGTGAGAACACACAATTTCACACAGAACCCTGCTTCCCTTTCCCACAGTCACGAATATAGGCATAGAAAAAGGAGGGAGAATGAAAAGATTTGCTCAAGATAATACAATAATATCACTATCTACGGTAATTGACCTGCAGAGATATCTTAAATTTTCATTTTATGGACACTGAATAAATAAGCACTTGAACAATATTCCTATGACTCCAAAGCATAAGGCTTTACAGGAGAACTGACAGTAAAGGAAAAACAAACTCTATAGTGATTTGATGAGTTTTACCCTCTTCATCTGAACAAACTGAAAAACTCTACAAGTCAAAGCCTATATATAACACATTTAAAGTCATTCTTGTTTGTTGCACTCTTAATTTGAAAATGCAGGGATTGCAACATTGTGGGCAGGAACCTAATTTTTTTAATAAACCCATAATACTGAAAAAAACCTACAATATTAAAATTTGTCAATTAGCTCCATATTGCAGAAGAAATTCAGCTTGTTTAGCAGACAGTTTCAGTTGAGGGAGTTCATGGATGTACATGCTAATACTGAGTTGGCACTGAAAAAACCATAAGTTATGTGAAGTGCTAATTAGAGAATTCCAGATAGATGCAGTGGTTGCCCTTGCTCATTTTAGCTGGTTGACATCCCTCCACCAAGGGCTGCTGCGTGGGAACAGAATAACTCCAACTTCAATTTGTGCTCCCTGTCCTGACATGCTATGGTGTCAGGCTTGGTGCTTGCACAAGTGAGAAACAAAGCACCCAAAGATACAGGTTTATAAATTCCTGATGAGGATGGATACTTCATTCCCCAGGAAGAGTTTCCGCTGGGAGATAACAGACTTCCCAACAGGAAAAGCTGAAGTGAAGAAAAGGTTTGGGTAAGCCCTCCCACATATACATCCAAGAAAATGCACATTTGTGCAACTTGCCAATTCACTTCTGAAATATCAGTGTGAAAATAAGGGCTATGTAATAGAAAGACATGTTTATGTATCTTATGTATTCACACAAAAGAGTTCATAAACTGGACTCAGTACTGTAAGTATGATACTATTTTTACAGGGGTTTTTTTTTGCTTTACAGAAAGACTAGGCTTATCATGAGCTATAATAACTGTTCATCTGGTATTCCTAGAACCACTTCAACACCAGAGTCAGCAACAAAATTACCAGTTATTCTTCAGATAAGAACACATCTAAAGGAAATGACTATGATATGTGTGTGTGTGTTTGTGCTTATCACTAATGTAAACATGGTCTTGTAAACTCCTGCCTTGAAATACGTAGTTATTGATGTAAATGCTGCAAGCCAAGAAAACTGATTTATAAAATTACTGATAGGTATCTTTGTTTCTTTCAATTAACTAATCCTGGAAAATAAAATCAATTTAGTCAGAATAAGAAAGAATATTTTTTCCATAACATAATGTGTGTGGATTCATTGGGATTCAAGTGATTTTACCTCTATTTGTCTTGATTGCTCATTATAATTAATTAATTAAATAAATAAATAAATATATGTATATATATATGAAAGCAGCATTTTCTTGTCAATTTAAGAAATTGAAATACATGTTAGCAAACAATGCTGACTGGTAGCATTCTCTCATGAAGTATAAAAATTATAAGCTGGATCACAATCGTGAAATAATGAAGTTTTTTGTGTATTCTGACTGCAATTCAGAATAAGCATTGAATTAGGAATCAAAAGAAAAGAAGAAGAAGAAGGAATATCATTTTTTTGACTAAACATTTATAAGAATTCACTTCCTCACCGTGGAAGGCCTTTTGTTTAGATTTATCTTTTTTTAGTGGAATTGTTTCAAATCTTAAGAAAATTAGACAAAAACAATGCATATGTTTTTATAAGAAACAAAATTAACTGTGTCATCATTTTCATGATTGCTTGCAATTCTTTAAGAATGAAAACAAATTGTCCTCTCAATTTCTTTCCTGTCTTCTGAAACAATAGGGTCATTAGCTTTCTGGGACTTTGATTATAGAGAAATGTTTGTGTTGGCAAGGCTTATATCTAAGACAATGTCACCACAACATTTTATGTCCTCGCTAAACTTATTTTTACTCACTTACATAAAAATGGACAAGATTACTGAAAAGGTATTCTGTGTCCATGCAAAGAATTGAGAAAAAATTTTAGTAGTCTTACATTAGAGTAGCCAGAAGGACAACAATTACTTCATAAGTTGCTTTGCTCTTAATAATAATTTTTTTAACCCACATCTTCCCTCTCCCATATTTATTATTTTCTACCCTGATTACCTCTTATATTCTAGGCCAGGTTTATCCACAAGGAGGAAGAATTCTTTCCAAGGTTCATATGGCTTCTTACAGACACCAGGATAGCACAAAAATAATTGTGCCAAATAGAAATGCTTTGTTGTTGTTATTGTTACTATTATTATTGTTAAATTGTTTGCACAAGATGAATATACTAATTATTTTTGAAGGCAGAGATTTTCTCTTCTAAACTAAGTAATTCTTTCAATTATTATTGTATAAATAGTATATATTTATATCTTCTTCAGTTGCTAAAGAGCACTGATTCGGCACTGGCTTGTGGTTTGGAGAGATGCAATATATTAAAAATTCGAACTAGATTCACACATACATTATGTACTTTGCCACAGTTTATAAGCATGACTCATCCCATGTGCTGTGCACAATCTCTTTGAGATACTTCTTAACAAACAACTATATTTCACAAAGAAGAAGGGCTTGCAGGCAGGAGTATTATTTTTTGTTTAACAAATAGATGTGATAGGGACAAGAAGATGAGTTTGGGAACATGATTTCTTCATGGGATCCCTCATCAGGTATGTTCTATCTGTGATATTGGTTGCATCTCCTTAGGGTTGGTATTTCACTGAAAGAGGAAATAAAAGGATGAAGTATTATCACTAAATAAATTTCATTTTTAGCAGCATTTCTACTTATTTCTACTAAAATATCACTAGCTCCAGTCTCTAGGATAGTTTGGGGTAGGTACACACTCTGTTTTGGAGCTGAAGATATGTTAATCAATATTATTTTTATGTGTGGGAAAAACAAGTAAAAGAAGATCCATTTCTGTGTATTGTATCATTGATACATACGTATGTTTAAAAATTATTTGTCCTCATTATGAAAGAAGACTTTCTCAGTCAGGGTCATTATTTATTGTTATAAATTATTCCATTAACATTAATGAACATTTTGCACAGTAGTTCCCAGCGAAATGTGTAGCCACACTTTAGAGGATATTCAGCTCAGTAAGAAAAATGAGGAAGAAAAAGAAGTGTATCCATTAAAGTTGGAAGGATCATGACTGAGTCTACTAACCCAAATTATGTCTACTAAGTTGGCCATTCTTAAAACCTCATTCTTTAAACCTCATATCTTGAGGTTTAAAAGCAAAGCACAGATATCTTAAAGAAAGATAGATATCTGACCTGCGACCAGGGATCTGTGAGGCCTACACTGATAGTCTGAAAGAAGTAAAGAAAAAGTCCTTATACCTAGGGCAGGCTCATCATCTGTGAAACACTGCAAAATATTTGCTACCCTATTCTAAAAATATGAGTCTCCCTCTGGCTGTAGGCAGGATGCCAATGTGCCTGGATGTGCCTGGATGTCTCAGTATCAGTATATTCAGTAGATGTGATACAAAAGTGATTCCCAGAAGAAATGATTGATGCCTTTTGTACTACAGGAAGAAAATGGTCCAATATTGGAAGCACAGATGATTTAAAGCCAGAACAGACAGCTCAGTATTAGTCATAAATTTATTTTTCAATATTCAGGCCAATGTATTAGCAAACGACAAAATGTAGCTCACACAACTATAAGAACAGTTTTAATGAAGAATTTTATTCAAGCTTATTTTGCTACTGTTTTCTTGGTAGTGTGAGCTGTGAATTAAGTTGAATACAAAAGGTTTTCGCTGCACTGAATTACCTGTTTCACCTTGAAAAGCCACATGAAATGAAGCTCTTAAAGCCTTTTGAAAATGACCTTTTTCCTCAGCAATGATTTATCTTTCCCTTCGAAAATCCCTTTTACAAAAGGGAGTATGATTAAAGGAAGCCAAGCAGCACAAACACTTGGTGAAGATCCTGCTTATCTGGAACTCACTTGACAATGTATGTTTTGGGGGTCGGGAATGCTGCAGGTTCAAGGGATAATTCTGCCTTTCAAGCACTTCAATTTATTTCATGCCTGAGCACTGTCATTGTATGCAGACAAGATGAAACGCATCGTTGTGTAAAGAAATTGAAATGAAATCCTACTTGACCCAGCAGGATGGGGCATTATGTTTGACTCAGTAGTGATTCCTGGAATAATATCTAATTCCAGGAGGAAAATTTCTTGATATGGCCACCTGCTGTGAGTGTCTTTGTCCAGGGATCACAAGTTGTTCTGGGTGACTGGGCTCAGGACATGCCTGGAAGAAAGCGGCCAGCCTCCTGCTGGCATTTAGATCTCTTCATTTTCTGTATGCTGCCATTCAGTCGGAATGAGTGAATGAAGAGTGGGAACAGCTGAAGCACTTCCACAGGAAGACACATGCTCCAGTAGAAATGTGAGCTAAAACCCATTTGACCCAAGTTTTTCATGCAGCCTTCTTGAGGAGAGGAGAAATCCGAAATTAAGTCATTGGTTTTTTACCTTGAAGGGCAAATTTTAATTTTTTTTTTTGTCACACAAGCCAGTCACTGGGATGTCATTTCCCATTCAGTCCCTGTGAAGTGCTTACTTTGAAACGGCTACATACCACCAGATTAAATAAAATAGGAGCACTCCATGTCTCACAAGAGGGAATCGAGCAGACGGCTTTATTACTTCTGTCAGAGAACAAAGGTTTTCCCAGCATGCAGGGGATTATTAGGCCAGCAGCAAATAAACGGAATGCACAGTGTCAAAACTTCAAATATGACTAACAGAGATGGGGGGGGGGAGAATCCATAATTGATTTGTCTACTGCTACAGTATGAATAAGATTATTCAGGTGATACCACCTAGCTAGTTTCACTGTTAGGGTAGAATCCAATTTTGGTGAAAAAATTACATAGTTGTCACTAATACAATTACCACAGAAACTGATAGTTATCTCCTCCCTCAGACAGTCCATCTGTATAATATCAAAATATCTTTATATACATTAGAAATAAAAAATATTCAAAATAGGACAAAATATCAGCCTTTCCTTCCCTTCACTGTTCCTTTAAGATGTATGTTCATTAGAAGACCCAGCATTTATTTTTTAATTGACTAAATAATTCTTTCTTGTTAATACATGTTAATGCAGGTAGTCTGGTCCTTTTCCCCTCTATTTCTTTTCTCCCTTTTAATAATTTTTTAACAGGAAAATCCTGCTCTTATTCTCCTTCTTTTACCATTTTCTCTATCCTTAAATGTTATTACATTTGCCAACTGGAGTGGAGGTCAAGGAATTTTCATATATTCCTTTAGTCTGAGATGCCATATTTTCTGCATTGGCAGCTTTATACAGTGCAGCTGAGAGGATTGATTGCACAAATACTATCTATGCTATGGCATGAGTGAGTTTCTGAGTATCATGAACACTGTAGAAGGTCATATCTTGTAAAAAACATGTTGTAATCATAAGCTCTACAATAACCTGGTAAAGAACAGCAAAGTTGTGGAGGATGCTCTGACCGACAGCATCCTATCTTTTATAGTGAAGTAAAAGCAGCTCATGGTTATAAAAAAATCCCAACATTTTTAATTAAAAGCTAGAGGGAGAAAAAACACCTGAGCCTAGTATTTATTTTTTTCATATTTTTTTCTGCTTTATGTTGCACCCTTGCACCAAAACTAGTGGGAGTATCCCAACCTAAACACAGTCCTGAATTTACCCTTTGATATTTCAACTGCAGACACTGCACTTAGGAACCAAAAAAAAATTGCTGCACTCTATTACTCAACTTCTGTACACCTCCCTTGCCCTATACTATAATAGTTCATGTTTTCAGGCTTCGTACTAAAGCATGAGAAGCTAAGTACCAAAAATGTAATCAGAGACAGGATAGGCTTAAAATAATTATTTTTTTAAATGCCAAGAACAGTTTAGAGTCATGAACGCCTTAGGCCATGAAGCAATCCTAGTGCCCATAATGAAAATAATTTGTCAGACTAAGACATGTCAATTTTCATTAAAGCAAAGGAGCCTCAATCACAGGCACAACATCCAACAGTTAGGACCAAATTCTGTTCTTTTTCAGATCAGTAGGATTTTTGTCACCAACTTCAACAGCATAAGGAACCAAACCCTTCAAGCAGTATTTTTAGTGCCAGCTTCCTGAGCTTTTATGGCACAGTTTGGCACTGGCAATGAATTGTGTATCGATTACGTGGTCCTGCAATTAATTATCAGAACAATAAGATAAGCCAGGTTACAATCCTGATTCAAAGCCAGGCTTTAGCATGCTACTAAAATATGACCAGTCATAACAAGAGGCATTTCTTATCACATAAGTCAAAAGTTAATATTCGACCTATCAGAATCCAAATGACACCCTGTATGTGGCACTGTGTTTTAATTTCCAGGGGAATAATCCCTGGAAATGCTATTTGCCAACTGAAAAAAAACAAAAAACAAAACAAAAACAGCTTTGTTTTTTAATCCAACTGATACTTAATACAGCACATATTATTCCAGTGTTTTCTAGCTGGTAAGATTTTACAGTTAGGAAAGGAATAAAGTAATTTTAACAGTGTTAAACTGTCTGTTAAACAGTGCATACATATTATTGTAGAATATAGAACACTAATCAAACTATTCACCTCTTTGTTTTTAGTGCAAGCTTATGTCAAGATAGTTTATCTATCCTTACACTCCTTGGTATCTAATATAACAATTGGCATAAACTGAGAATTTTACAGTGGAAGGAAAATATGGTAAAATCTTTTCTGTACTTGTATTTTTATTACAATTTCATGCACCCATTTCTTTTGTCTGCCTAATCTTGGTTGCTGTCCTACTGTCAAAGAGATTTAACTACAAGAAGTAGTTTTTGGGAAAAGTAGGGAATATATTCTAGTTCCATTCAGGTCTACTACTATATACATTAACCTATCTTTAAGTAATTAATAGTAGTAAAGAAGACAGAAAACATTACAAGTCTCTTATCAAGTTTGGAATTTCTATCCATTTTTCTATTGGATAGAAGATTTGAAAAGCAGAGCCTAAAATGAGGGAAATTATGTAAAAATAGGACATCAGTTCATATTTAGCCAGAGGGATAGGAAAGAGAAACCGTTCCATGAATAGGAAAATTGAGGGAAGTCTGGAAACAAGTTGCAATTTCATGAATTATTTTTTCTATATGAACATGTAGGTAGGGAGAGCTTGTTACTTCATTTCCAGAAATGACAATAGACAATATATAAGCAAGAATTAGAAACAGAAAAGCAAATGGAAGAGGAAGGAGCTGGAGTGGGAAGTCCATTTCATATGGAACCAAACAGTATGAAAACCTGAGATGGTAGAACTAGACCCTACCTCCCACAAACATGGACTAAAGCTTTGCTGAGGACCCTTCCGTGTTTTCTGATATAAAGTTCTAATAGTAATGAGGGAGAGGAAGGATATTTATCAGACACATGCTGTTGGCACAGAGTGATGGAGAATTTTTTTCCTGTAAAAGGTGATTGAAGACTTCATATCACTTAAGCAATAAGGGCGCCTGAATTTAAAAGATTCAGAAGTCTGATTCACCTAAGCATTCAAAATTCAGGCGTGAATTTAATCAGAGTTCAAAATTCCCTTGCAGGAAAATGTTCTACCTGTTGTTAAAACCTGGTCCAGAGAGTTTGAGAACACAGTTGTCCTTGGATGTTCACTGACACTTATTGCCACTTAATATGATCAGTCACCTAGTTTCTGGGGAGCATGGAGGGAAAGGATTATGCCTTTAATTTTGGCTGTACATCTCTATGTATATTTTTGGCACTATAAGAAGATAATTAATAAATACATCCCAGATCTTCCCAGGTGATTCAAATGCTTCAAATTACACAGTGTGACTCAGAAACCCCAGAGTGTTTCAGATTTGAATGATTCCAGGGCTTCAGAGATATGCCATGTGCTTTGAAGCAAGATTAAAAAAGAAATGCTTAAAGCACCACGAAATTTGAAAGGCATTGCTGCAAAATCCAACAGAAATGCTCACAGACCTGCTTCAGTATGAGTGATGTCAGGTACAGAGGTGCAGGTGGCAAGGAAGAATGATTCTGTCAGTTCTGAGTACAGCTGAACAACTGCAACAATAAAAATCTCAGCTGTGAAAGGAAGATGAACCCAGGGGACTTTTCCTCACAGCTTTGCTGGATGTTGCCACTGCTATTCCCCATTTCCAGCTCAGTTGTGTGGCTGAGCGTGTACTCAAACCACACAAACACACATATACACAAGAGAAGCATGTCAGGCCAACACAAGTAGGATCATCTCAAGTAGGAGAACAAGGCATTTACTGGGAGGCACATCAGACTAACAGCACTCATCTAAATGTGAAGAATGCAAATGGGCCCACGCTCTTCCTTGGGTTTGATTGATCAGGCTTTAAGTTTGCAGGTTGGTACATTTGTATACACTCATTCTAAAGATTTACAGACATGAGTCCCTCAGACCCCAGACCAGGCCTTAAGGTAACATTCACAGTTCATGTCCAGACTCTAAGCCTTTTTAAAATCCAGTATCCAGCTCTGATGCTGAACCTTTCGTAGTTTTGATTTCCTTCTTTTCCAACTCAACAGCTAGTCCAGTGTAAACTGCATTACCTGATGACCAAACACACACAGATTGCATCACACATGAAGTATAATTTAACAAGAGGATAAGACAGAGTGCAACAATTAGATGCAGGTCTTGACCAGAGAATTACACTGAAACACAGTTTATGCATGACTGGCACATTTTGTCCTTCCTCCTCCCCATTTTCTCGCACTTGCTTCTTCATAGTCCAGTTTTTGCTCTCTTTTATTGCACATGTGAAAAAAATTCCTAATACATTTAAGAAATTTTGCATATCTCCAAAATCCTCTTAAAACATCCTATTATGACTTAATATTCTCATGAGCTCTATGATAATTTAATTTTTCCTTCTTGTAAACACGCTGTTCTGACTGAAACTCTCTGAGTTTGTGCTTGAGTGGTTCCCTCTACAGCCCAAAAATTTCACTGGCTCAAGTGACTTAGAATTTCTCCTCTCTGGTATTGTCTCCTTCCTATTCTGCTTTTCATGAGTTAAATGTAAGTTCTTGTACAGAAGAGAGAACAACATCTTCCATATTGGTAGAACTACCCTGAGGTTAACTGACTAGCTGGACTAAATTTGGCCTGTCAAATTTTCTTTTTGTTAAGATAGAAATCTCGCACATGGAGGTCAAATTTACCCATAGCTTTTGCTTTTGCTTTTGATAAACAAGGCTTTCATGCCCTCTTCTACAAAATAGGGCAAAACCCAAGTCCTGTGTTACCTTCTTTCATATAGTCAGGTATTCTAAACAGTACCTAAACTCAATATTGGAATTCAACCCCAAAATAATTGTTTTCTCTAAGGTACTCTCTTCCTCTCTTTTACTTGCTTGATAGAAGTTGGTTTCATAGCATTGGCCTGCCTTTACATTCCACTTAAAACTAGTTTGATTTATCTGATAGCATGACTCAAAGACCTACCCAAAGTTATAAACTTTAATTTTTAAATGACTGAACTAAATAACCCTGCCTCAAAATGTAGCATCTTAGCACTGCAGGACACATCATTTCCACTGAGGAACTATTTCTCGTCACCCACTTCATGAAAATTTCTCTAAATTTGCAAAGAAAGGGGTAGAAATTATTATCAGTTTTAACTTTTTATGATGTTTAAGCACTTTTAGTACCAGCAAGTTATGGCAAGAGGGCACTGGAAACTTCCTGCTTATAATTATCACCTATCCCATGTCCATCATTAGGTATTTACAGCTACTGTTGATATGTGCAGCTAATGTACAGCAAAAAGATAGCAAATTCAACCCAAAAATGAGGAGAGTGAGTGTTTTTTAAGATGACTGTTCAGAAGGATTACAATGAGAAGCAGTCCTTGAGAGTTTTACTATTCAAAGACCTACAATAATTGTCATCATTATCCTTAAAGTTTGAAATATCCAGTGTTTAAATTTTCTTGTTGTCTTTTTTCCTGAAATTTATCAAAAATGAAATTCCTTATCACAGTTTGCTTATTCTTAAAATATACAGATGGAGTAAAACATGGAAAATATTTTTAGTTACAGCACCAGAACTGATATGCTCCCTTGTATTTTTCATTATCTGATTTTATTTATTTTTTTAATTGCTTGCAAGAGCTTAATGTTCCAAAATCACACAAGAGCAAATGGACAGAATTAATGGTATATTCTAGTTGATTCAATTCCAGAAATAGTGTTTACAGTCTCCAGGTACCTAAAAGCATTTTTCTAAGACATATTTTCTATTTCTAAACAAGAAGCCACATCTTGGATGCATAAATTACTTGGATGCATAAATCAATCTTGTGTTACATTATCCATATATATATATGAATACATCTATACTTGGTTCCTAGATGATGTTCTTGTAAAACACAAAAACGCTTCATTTTGCTTGGGTTGATATTATATTCAGATATAAAAAAAGTTTTTATTGAAGATAGGGCTGATAATTAAAACATTTTTAACACTGCCTGAATCGTGTCCATATAGCATTATCTGAGGAGATGGAAGTGGAAAAAGTATCCTGAGTCCATGAGAAAAGTAAAAAGGTTGCACAGGTTTATGCGTAGAACTGAGAGTGAGACCATTGCTGTGGATAAACCTGTAAGAAACTATGGTATTACAGATATAATATATTCAGCATATTAAGTAGCCTTCACACTTAACAAAGAATGTGAGTGCATGCAAACTTCAAGAGGGGTTCTTTAGGAGTTACAGTTTAAAAGTCTCAGTAGGTGTTTGTTCTCATGATGATGATTAGATTTTAATTAGCACAAGAGCAGTCCAACTCCCAAAGCCTCAATTACTTACCAGCTTGGACACTGGATGCTATTCATATCAACAAGATATAACTGGAAATCTGAATTCATGTTGGAACTAAAATTAACATTTTCAAAACCAATAAGTAATCACCCTATTTCTAGCACCCTCAGAGGGTATAGATATCCTTTGCAAAATGTTGTTAGACACAGAAACCTCCAAACCACAACAATCAACTCAAGATTCTTGGTATATGTTGCTGGCTCTTTGTTAATTTCCAAAGAGTTCACTGCTTACCTTTATAAACTGCAGTCTATATAACACAGCAGCATTCTACAAAGATTAGGCCCTAGAATACAAAGACTAACTTTTAGTTATAGCATGCATGTAACATCCGATTTCAGCAGATGTTTGCCTATTTTTTTGCAAAATTTTCCCAACAGTTTATGGATGTTTTTTTAGTAATGTAGGTAGATAGACAGACACTGAAATGCTCATAGGCTAATACAGGCTTAATTTGAAAAGGCCCTTTTATGGTTATTTAGTTCAGCCCTCAACCCAAAATGATGAATAGGTTGCTCAGAAGCACATCCTTGGAAAATGTCTAAGGATAGAAGTTCCATAACCTCTCTGGTGAATCTAATTTAGAGACTAAATTGCTTTATAACTATTAAGGTTTAACCCCAACCAGCAACCAAATACCACACAGCTGCTCACTCACTCCACCAACAGAATTGGGAAGAGTCAGAAGAATATAAACAAAAAAACCCATGGGCTAAGATGAAGACAGGTTAACAGGTAAAGCAAAAGCTGCATACTCAAGAAAAGCAAAACAAGGAATTAATTCACCCCTTCCTATAGACATGCACTGTTTGGCTGTCTCCAGGAAAGCTAGGTTCCATCACAAGTGATCTTGACTTGGGAAGACAAACTCCATAACTCCGGATGTCCCCTCTCTCTTTTGAGATGGTGAAAAGACACAGGCATTCTTAGTGTATAACTCATCATACAGCAGAAATTGTTTAGGCTAGAAAATATATAAGAATGTAATTTTTTTATGAAAATCAAGGTAAAATGAATTTTAAAGAATATATTCCCAAGATTAATTTTGATTACCACATGAATATTAATTTTGTTAGTTTAATGGAAATTAACAGAATGTACAGACAATGACAACATGTACACTAGATGTCATTTCCACGTCTTGGGATATTTTTAGAAACATCTAATTACATCAGTGTTTCTGGAGGCCCAACTTTTATTTATCTGAAAAGAACTGCATTGAGATAGAGACGCATGCTTTAAACATTTTAAAAATATATAGCCTAATTATTTTCGAGGATGGTTGTGTTCTAGGTCATATAAATGTGTTTTAGTGCTTCTTCATCAGCTAAAAGAAGCTATGGTTTCAGCAGTAATGGTCTCAGTTATAAGCCTGAGGCACGTGGCTAGCTCTTGTTCATAAGAGAAAAATACCTCTTTGATAAATCAATGAGTTATGTTCCCAACAACAGTTCGTTGGAGGGTCTTTGGATTTCCTATTATCTTACTATCCCAGTTCATTTTAACTTATAAGAATTACAGCTGTGAACAAATTATGGATGGTTTATAACAACTGTCAGAAGTGTATATTTTTCTGTATATACATGTACAAATATACATATATACATATATACATATATACATATATACATATATACATATATACATATACATGTACATGTACATATACATATACATATACATATACATATACATGTACATGTACATATACATATACATACGCATACGCATATATGTGTGTGTGTGTGTGTGTGTGTATGGTGAATTTATCAAATGCTAACTAATAATCTAAAATAAATTACCAGTTAATGAGATTATAAGAATCGCTTTTGATAGACTTAAAGATAGAGGTGATAAAGTTTTTTTTTACACATTATGTAGTTTGGGATTTTTCCATTTGATAGATAACATGACCTTTTAAAATGAAAATGTATACAGTATTATGTGTGTGTGTGCATAACAGAGCTTAATTTTCAAAATACTTTGATTAAGAAGAAGGAAACATCTATAAATTAAGTGTAATCCAGTGTTCAGAATAAAACTATAAGACACAAAGAGATCATTCAATAATGATACAATTAGAATTTTGGTGTATTATTATATGCTGAACTAAAACTAAGTTTTAAATGCAAATTAGAGATTTTTTAAAATGTTGTTTTACTGTGAAGGGGATGACAGAAAAGGATCTTGGCTGAATATGAGTGCAGATGAGAAAAAAAGCCCTTCATGTCAGGCAAGAAGCTGAATAGGAGAGGAACACCTGAAAATTTCTACTACCCATGCCAAAAGCCAAACAGAAGTGCCACAGTAGAAGTTAAGGAACCTCATGCAGTGTAAGAGGAATTAAAGCTTCCCTGCAGCAAATGAGGGAAAATTATTTCCAATGCAGACTATCTTTCCAGCAGGATATTAACTAATTGCCTCTGACAGAAAATTCACTACAATAGACACGAGAAACAAGGCTCATGGAGCTCTAACATTTTCTAAGAACAAAAGATGGCTAAGTTTTGAAAAAATAGGCTTAAAGCATGTCTCATTACTACTTAAATGATATGGAAGGGCCTTTTTCAACTTGAAGATACCTAAAACGTTTCCAAAGTGAACCTATACCTTCCTAGAAGTTTTACAGTTGAGAGGTAGATATATATGTGTGCAGGTAGATGCACATGGTACATAGGTATCTGTTAACAGTTAAATGCCTACACAGCCACTCACTGACCCCTCCTCTGCAGCAGAACAGGAGGATACAAGAAGATGAAAAAGCTGGTGTGCTCAGAGTCAGAGACGTTGTTTATCAACTACTGTTTTAGATGTAGAAGACTTGATGTGAAGAAAATAATATGTTGCAAATTAAAAGAGTTCTCTGTCATCTGGAACAGAAACACAAATGTCAAACCACCTGCCATCTCCCTTCTCCATGCTTAAGTTTGCTCCTTCACTGCAGACATCTCCACCTGCTCCTCTAAGTAACTCAAGGGAGTGCTGTATGGCCAGTACACAGCAGTTCCCCTTTGCTGTTCCTTCCTTCTTACTCTGTTCCCTGCTCCAGGATGAGTCCTTCACATTCTGCAGGAAATATTTTTTCCACCATGGAACCATAGAACATCTCTTCTTCCTTCCTTCATCGCTGACTTAGGCATTCCCAGATGTCTGCCAGTCTCTTTTGGTTTGTTGGTTATTTTTTTTGTTTGTTTGGATTTTGGGGGTTTAGTTGCTGGGTTTTTTCCTGTTTTGTTGCTGTTGGGACTATTTTGACCCTCTGTCTCTGCCTTTGTAGCATTTTCTCCTTTTGTTAAATATGTTTTGTCACACATTTTGCTGATGGGCTCAGCTGTGGCCAGCAGTGGATTAATTGTTGAACCAACTGTGTCCAGCACAGGGTAGCCCAACCTTCTTGAACAGGCCATTCAGGCAGACCACCACCACCACCAAAAGCTGCAACCTTGGCAAAACACATGCAGTCCATACGAACTTGCTTTTCATCACCAGCTTTGATAGAGTCCTTAAAAGTAGTTCATGGATCATTAAGGGTCTTTTCTCTGCAGACAGAAAATGACTTCTCATATTCTTCCTTTTCACCTACCTTAGGAAATTGTTATTTTAGTTTAATAAACTGCATGAACACATATTTACACTGGCCAAGCCCAAGGATGTCTGATGTAGAGGCTTCTGATTTACCTTCAGCTAACACCAACTCAAAGTGAAGAGGTCTAAACCATATCGACCCAAGATGATACAGCCACAGACATCAGTGCCACACTGGTTGAAAATGTGATTGGGTTACCCACCTTAACCTTATCACTTAACCACATTAACCCAACTGTATCACCATGGATAGTGATAAAATTATAAAATATTTTAAATGCCCTTTTTTTCATTTTGGTCTCTTGGTAGTAGTGGCGTGCCGATACAATATAATGTTTTCTTTACTTGAGTGCAACCTTGAACATTACTTAGTGATGCACCCAGTCTAATGAAAGATATCCCTGGCCATGGCAGGGTGGTTGGGACTAGATGATCTTTAATGTTCCCTTCCAAACCAAATTATTCTGCGATTCTATGTTCTTTCTAAACCAGACCTGTGTTTCTGCAGGAACCCATGTAGAATAATTGCTTACACTGCCTGGCAGTACAAGTATCTTCAACTCTTGCCTTTACAATAAGAAGCATTTCAGTCAGAATTACATATAGCTCAGTGTGGTGCAGTTGTGCTTATTATAATAGAGGCTACATTGCTGATAATGTGTCCAAATTAGACACATGGATAACCAATCTTTTATTTGCTAGATGTTTGCTTTACATTACTAGGTGGGAAATAGCATTTAGGAAGTGGCATAGTCTGATGATCAAGATGAAAACAGCCAAAAGGTTCAACCTACCTAGTAAGAAATCCTCTTACTTTTTGCAGTACTGACACAGTTGAAATGAGCTTTAGTAAAAGTGAGAGGAAGCTGATGGCACTATTTTTTTCTGTGGGGGGTTTTAGGATCAATCCCCACATGTACTGAACTAGGCCAAATCTATAGACATTGAGGACATATTGCACATGTCATTTTCCCAAATGCATTTAAAATTAGGTTAACAAGGGGGAAGGGAGACTTGAATTTTCAAATTGTGAGACTCACTGTTGATGGATTGTACTAAATCTTACTGCTTCACTTATCATATTAAGATTTTTTTTTAACAGATAAGAGCACTAAGAAGACCTAGACAATGCTTTAAAGCATTTAGATAAAATAGAATAAATAAATTAAATACCTCATGGTATATCTTCAAACTTGAAGTGACTTGATATAGAAGCATACTACCAAAAAGCAAATGATAACAAATGGAGATTTTTAGGAATAGTTAGGAGAGAAAAGAACACCAAAACCAAACATGAAAAAACTTGAGATAACACTTATATCTCCAGCCTAGGAGTCTTATAGAAGAAGAGTTGTATAGTTTTCCAACTAACTGACAGTGAATTCCCCCTGTTATCTATTCAATGAAATAGAGTCTCTGTTTTTGCAGCAAGAATGTGTTTCGTGCACTTAAACCCTGTTTGGTAGTTGATTTCAAATGTCATGACTTGTCACTTTTGGCTTTTGGCAGAATACTTTTCGCAGAATATACTCCCTAAATGGGTCAGTGGAGCAGAGTGAGCATTAGAAGCATTAAATACATTACGAGTATCTGGAGATGGCTCTGCATATAGTCTACATCTTTGTGCACAGATATGGGGCAATACTGTGTAGGGAAATACAGAAATAGAAAGGACAATTCTGGCTCTGCTTTGTGTAGATGAAGTCAATAAGATTTTGGGTTTAGACAGAAAGTTTGACATAGTTGTAGATGCAAATGTAAAACATGTAAAATTTAATCAACTGATGTAAAAACCAATAAAAACAACCAAAAAAATCAGTCAGACTTCTGGAAGGCCTTAGAAATCCTTTATACCACAATCAATTTGTCAGTGCTTGTATGGCCCAAAGCATCAGACAAATTGTTATTTTTTTCACTTAAAAAATAACTCTGGTTATTAAGACCATGATTCCAATATATCAAATTTATTTCTTATGTGTTGCAAGTGTATTAACATTGATGACAAAGGTATAAAATCCCACTTCTCAGACAATGGCCATTGGTTTTCTTGCTGTGGAACTGAAGGGTCTCTTGCCTAAGACTACTACCACAGCTACGTTATGAAAGACAGATGAAATGCCATGGGGAAAACACAGTCCCCACCTTTCTCATTCTCCCCACTGTGGAGCTGGCACTTCTCACTACAGGGATTGTCTTTATGGCATGGCTACTAACCACAAGGATGCAGAAGTTGATCATCATGACAGATTTCCTACCAAGCAAGAGAGCAGTGTATGTAACCAGCACACCAGAAAATAATATGTGACCGTGGAGTTTATAAGGAGAGAAATTTAACATAAATCTGACCCAAGGCACCATAGCAAAATTTGACTAGGCATTCAGATCCAAACTGCAAATAACATCTCTTGGGAGTCACAGGTGTGGAAATTGCATGTCATTTCTGCACTATGGGAAGTAATTGGATTATTATAGTACAGCACTGTGCATATCGACTGTTACTTGTTTTATTCTTTTATTCAGACTTAGGCCAGTGTATTGGAAGATCTGCAGTTCAGCAGAGTGAATTCAATGAAAACTATTTTCCTCATCACATGACTTGAGTCATTGTAAAATTAGTGTGAGAGTCATACTTTACAGAAATTCTCTCAAACAGATTAGCTTTTTTTGACAGCAATTTAGTTTCAATTTATTTTTATTATTTGTATTTATGTACTATATACGCAAATAATCACATCATTAAGGCCATGCCAACCCACACCATTCTGTTTAATTAAACAGTTAATGCCATTATCAATCTGGTAGTATAATTCATATTTTACAAGAGAGAGATTAAGCATAATTATTCATAATATTTTCTTATATTACTTGGAGGTTTGAATAAGGAGCTGGTTATAATCAGCAAATAAAGCAGGAAAAAAAGGTAGAAAGTGCTTCAAGTTGCCTAAGAAATTCAGTTGTGGTTGCATACTGGTTTTATGAATGAATAGAAAGCTCATTTGCTTAATTTTTTAGTATGAATATTTAAATCCTTAAATGAAAAGAAAACGGCTAAACTGCTGTCTAAGGAGGTGTATCATAAAAACAGAATATGGGGAAGAAACCATAATATAAAGTCAGGTTTCACCCATATGAGTGCTCTACCAACTTGCCATATGCTGCTTTTTGCCTAATGAGTATTCAGAAAAGTGAGACAGTGTAGACAGATATAATAAATGTACCACTACAATGCAGATATACTTTATTTGGAACATTTTTTCTGGGGAAAGGAAAAAAAAAAAGAGAAAAAGGAAATGTGACTTCTCATGTCCGTAGGGCAGAGAAGAGACTGGATCTCAACCTATCTCCTGTGTCTCCCTAGGAAATATTCTAATCACTGAACTTTTCATTATATATATGATATCTTTTAGTTATGAAAGATGAACAGAGGAATGCCTAGCAGGGAATATGAGTGAGAGAGAACATTTAGCTGCTTATACCTTTAAAGAGGCATTCCCTGGAGCAAATATTTCTTGGTTTAGAGAATTTTTGCTGAGAGAAACCAAGCAAAAAAAAAAATTAAAGAAACTGAGCATCTACAGAAAATATATAGTACCAAAGCTGATGTGTTGCCTGAGCATTAACTGGATAATAACGTCTTCTGAAAATTCACACTTTTTAGTCCCTGCATGATCTAGTTGATCGAATATGAAGCAAATCCACATGAGGTCAAGGAATGATCAGGGCTTCATATCAATGCTCCTCTGTCTAGACTCAGAGGCAGTGCTGGCCTGGGTCTGAGCAAAAGCATGCCTGAAATATTTTTGTAAAAGTATTCTACTGTTAGGGTAAAGGGTTGAATGAGTTTGCTTTCCAAATGATACCTAATGTTCTCCCCCAGATATTTCCTTGTGTATTGTAACTGCTCTTCCTCAGTTTCAGAATCTTGTAGGGCAGTGGTGCAGCGTTAGAGCTTCTGAAAAGGTGCTTCCTTTGAAGACACTAAAGACATTTCTTCTGGTGTTGCAAAGTGTGCAGGCTGCTGTGCCCCTTTGGGGCTGCTAATGAGAAATCTGAAATGAAGCTTGTAACTCTAAGGAGTTTTTAATCAAACAAACAGCCAACCCAAACAAAACACAAATCTCAAGCCAAAACCACAGTTTAAAGTATTAGAGTTTGGAGCTGTTAAAGGAGGAGAGGTTTTTTTTCATAACCTTATCCGCTGGCTAAGATAACCTCCTAAAAACTATTAATCAGAAAGTACCAATGGGTGTTAGAGTTCTTGAGATGGCAATCTCCATACCGAGAATAAAGAAGCTGCCTCAATAATTTAAAAAAGCTTCCTAGTTTAGTCAAGTTGTTTTATATTCCATCTGGAAGGTAGTCAGTGGTGAAAATGTCAATAAGTCTTGTATTATCCTAGACGTGCTATTATATGTTTCACATTAAAAAAGCAGACACAAGCTACTCGTGGGTTTGTAAATGCCATACAGACTTAATCGTAGGTGTCAAGAATTTCTTCATGGGAACCAGACAAATCAGGGTAATGATAATTAGTGAAAGTATAACAAAAATAAAAACTGAGTTCAGAGGACATTTGAACAGCACGTAGCTGATGACTTGTGCTTGGCAATGGCAGGTCAAGCTCCTATCGGCTCTGATGCAGGCTTAAAATGATGTGTAAAACTCCTTTTACAATGAAAAATGAAAATCAGTTTCTAAAATAGCACATAAATAAAATTTAGATTCCCGGATTGTAGGTCACAGTCCTAAGCACACCAGAAGAGCAGCTGTCTAGGTTTTACTAATGTAAATCTTTGTAAGTGACAGGGTTTCTCATTTGTGCATCTCAGTTATGACAGAGCTGAGCAATGGACCATCTCTCTGGATCCAGATACCTAGACAGTCTTCTGTCCTTGTTATCCAAGAGGCTTGATGCTTTGAATGCTCACTAAAGTGATTAATCTCAAAAGAGAAGGTAGAAATTAACAATACTTAATCATAAAAATTTAAAACACCTCCCCCAATAAAACCAAAAATACCCAAAACAGAACAAAACAAATAAAAACCAAAAAAACAAACAAACAAACAAACAAAAAAAAAAAAAAAAAAAAAAAAAAAAAAAAAAAAAAAAAAAAACACAAAAAACGAGTAATATGTCCAGCCTAGAGAAAATGCAGTCCAGAGAAAATCTTCCTGCAGATCAAGAGGATAAGAAGCTCTCTAAGCACTAGTAAAGGGGATACTTAGAAAGTATTATTTGTAATTCTTCTATTAAAACTATCACAGAACAGATGCAAATTCTATGATGAGAGAATGGAGGGAGGAAGCACAAATCTTTTCAGATGGCGACCATTTGTCTTTACTGTCTGATTGCCATTTCTGTAGGTTTTTCTATTCTCTGGATTTTGGTCTAAATAATATTGAATTCTCTTTCATACAGAATTTAGCATAAGAACTATCTGCCTGTCCTGCACTAGCTTCCATTCCACTGTCTTTATGCCACTTTCTGGTAAGAACAGAGATATGGATTTGAATTTATTCATATAGAATAGGGAGATGGATTACCATTCTTGAAATAACTGACATTGACTGGCCTATTGTATAAAGTAAAACCTTTATTCAACATCTGTTGCTTTAAAACAACTTGCTTGAAAATAAACAAACAAAGCAGGACAAGAAAAGGATGAGCCTTGAACATCGTTTGAAAAGTTTCTTTGGGACAGCTATTCAAGGCAAAATCAATTTAAGACTCTTCAATAATTTACCAGGTGACTTTTGGTAGTTCTGTAATTAGAAGCATTGTGATGTCATTTTGAGTTCCTAAGAGATCCTTGATGTGTTGAACAGACCCACTAGCAGCATGAGACATCAAGGACTTCATTGCTAAACTTTCCTAAGAGTTAAAGTCAAAAAAATTAAATTCTAGGTTAAATGCAGTTCCAAAATGGATGGAAATGAAAGGTTTGAAAAGCAAGTTCCCAACGTGTGACAGAGGAAGTTTTCTTTGAATCCTAGAGAGATGAATACAGTTCAATGATTGCAAATGCAGCCACATTTTAAATAACAAGAAAATAGCTATAAGAATGTGGCAAATCAAGGTTTCTACCTAACCAAGCTTCCAACCTACTGCTTAGCTAAGTAGGGTAATGCAGTAACCACACCTTATACCTCAAGCAATTCTACTTCCAATTTTCTACAATGCCACTGGCATTAATCAGTTGCATGGTTAAAATCATTAGGGAAAACAAATTAAACAGTACTTTAAATTGAAGTTAAATGTACAATTTATGCATTACACATCTCTTGCTATAGCTTTTACACCCAGGCTTATCTGAGGCTGCATTTCAGTGAAAATTGATGCCATTTTTATGGGTATATAAAACCATTATCAGTTTTAAAAATATTTTCATAGCAGTGGTGCAAAAATCATTAGGCCATACTTTTACTCAGCTATCTAATATTGTTGGTGGTCTAGAGACCTGATCTCAATTTGAGTCTTTCTAGGTTTGAAGACATTTTTCTGTGACTGCCTTATTATTTGTTTTGCCCACCGGCATGAATAATCAGGATTTTCCAGTGCTAGAAATGTATGTACCAATAGAGAAAGCTTGCTCTTATTACTGAAAGTCAGGAAATAAGGATACTTATTCTCTGAAGACTAGCAAGGGTTTTAATTAAATTCTCCCTTAAAAAAGCAAAACCCCCTCAAACTAAATTACTACAGTGCGAAAGGTAATCACAGGGTTGCAATTCTGTGTTTTCTACATATATATCAACAGCAATGATGTAAGATCCTCACATATGTATTAATTATAATAACACAGTCTGAGGAACTGGAGATCATCTTCAGCAGCCAAGGAATGAGTAATGCCATGAACTGCTCTCCCTACATGGGTAATCTAGAAAATATAAGAACCCTGATTTGAAGAGGACTGCAATTAAAATTTCTCTCACTGAGGGAGAAAGAGGATTGTTGTCTGTGTCACAGCTGAGAAAGAATGGTGGTTTCACTTTTTAGACCCTGTCATCAACTTCTGCTTAGAAGTAAGAATCCATCAGTAGTTATCATAAATTAAATGTTGCCAAAACCACATGTGAAATGCTATCTCTGTTGCACCTGAACTCATTAATTCTCTGATGTGTTTCCTATCATTGATTCAATATGATGCCTGTGGAAAAGTGCAGTATCCATTAAGTTTTTGAATATGGAACTGTTGATTTCCTCTTCTATGGTTTCTTTCATCAGAGGAAAAGCCTGAAATTATACAGACAACCAAATACACTTCAGTAGCACACTTTTGATGTCCATTGGAGGAGTGTGACAACAAAAGTCCTCCTGATGGTCATTTGTCCTCCTCTAGTTGTGTCTCTCCAAGGATGTGATTTCTTGGTCACTCCTTGCCACTGCAAACTGACAGCCTCTTCTCAAAGCAGATGAGAGTCAAGACAACAAAAATTCTGAGACTTTTAAATAGATTTTGAGCAAAATTTTGATTGTCTGATTAACTCTGTTGTGTTGTGCCTTAAAAACATTAAGACTTTGGAGGAACGAAAGTGAAATGGAAAACATTACCAATCTACTTAGTGATCACCTTAGGTTCTGCAAATCCTTCTTCAACTGTGACAGTTTTTCCCATTAGTGATGTGGTGTAGAATAAAACACCTGAATCAGAGAAGCTAGAACAGGATCATTAACTTTCTTAATGAAACAAGTTTTCTGTAGCAGAAATCATATGATTTTTTAAACAGCTCAGTATTCTTGAGAGAAGCTGATGTGACAATTGGTCAATTATATCCTATGTTTAAGGTTAGTCATAACAACTGAAATGGCACATAAATCTTAGATGGTCAGGGGCTTTCTTGTGTTTCTTTTCTTTCTAGATTATTATTTGCTGATGTAACTGAACAAACATTGATGTATAACATTAGAAGTATGGTAGATGTTGCTGTCCTAAGATGCAATCTGCAATGTAGTTAAATCATATGGCAGAAGAAATGTTGCAAACATTTCATGCTTCTGCAATGTGTGAAGCAGCAGCCCAAAATCTGAACCACGCAAGAGTTTCTGTGTAGCTGTCTCATTGTGACCTGCCTTATGCTTGGTGTCTGACTGAGTATGAAGAAATCTTAATTCTAATAACCATTTTTTTCTTTGCTTTTTATTCATGGTTGAATTCTGCTCTTTTCTCTAGGGCAGAAGAAACCTTTTTCTTTTCCCAGAACACAGGAATAGATAAAATATTAATGCAGTGCCTGACTTCCCTGCTCAACTGAAGTGCATCTCAGTTCACTGCAGTTAGAAAGGTATATAGTCCAGCAGCTTGAAACAGCAGTGCTTTCCCAGGAATCCTCAAGAACAGAGTGTGTTTTTCAATGTCCATTACAAGGTGGGTCCTATGATCTATGCTTCATTTCACTTTTATTCCTCAAATTGGGAAACACAGTTCTGTAATTATGCTTTTCCCTTGAACAAGACCTGAAACTATTTGGATGAGCTAAATAATAAAATCTCTATCTTTTACATTACCCCTGAACACTAAATACTGATGGGTCTAATTTTAATGTGACAAGCATTAACCCATTATTAATAATTATGATAATTATAATTATTATTTTTATGCTAATAATAACATTAATAATTATAGACAATTAAAAGTGCTTACAAGTCTACCTCTAAAAGTAGGCCACTGGTTCAGTGCCCCCTGATATTCCTTGAAGAGAGATACATTGGCCATTCATTTTCAGATCTTTACAACAATCCATTTTTCTCTCTCCTTAAACTTCAAGAAATAAGGAACAATGGTAGGTAACTCTCTTCCCACCTATCACACTGACTGAAATAAAGTCTATTGTGATCTTGTCTTTCCTTCAAATCAGAGAGAATAATACAACTAATTTCTTTTCTTTTTTTTTCTTTTTTTTTTTTTTTTACTGCAATCAATCCATCTTTGAGAAAATGTTCTGAATTGTAATTGTCAACTGCAACTTACTCTTTGCATAGATAATGACCAGGGTTTATGAATCTTTCCTGTCCTGAGGGCAACACTTCCAAATCTTACAGCCACTAAACACTTAAATTACGCTTTCAGAAAGTAGAAGAAAGGGGGAGCTCAAGGAGTAATTTGTACAGGAAATTGGCAATGGCTTTTTATCTTGTCATTGGATAATGTCATGACTGCATGTGAGTCTCAGTTATTCTCATGATGGAGCAAATGTTGTCCAGCCTTGCTCCTAATCTGCTGGTTTATGCCTCTGCATGCAAGCTCATGAGCTGTACTTAGCCATGCAGTATAAATCAGCTATTCCTCTTGATATATTCCATTTGCTTAGAAACTTCATTATCCAGTGAAGATGTTGAATTGCTTATCAGAGGAGAATGCAGTTTGGCATTCAGATCTCAGGTGAGCTGATAGAGATTGAAGGTTATAAAGTGTGAGTAACACAAAAATGATCTGGGTGTCATTAGGAAATACTGAACAAAGAAATACTATTCTACTGTCATACTCAGTTTTCACAGGGTAACAGAACATTTATCTAAATTAAAGCACTTATTCCTTGCCCTTGACAACGAGAACTTTTGTCCTGACACCAGCTGGTCACTGGTTGATGTCCTGGTACACAAAAATGGATTGTTTTTATTTTTGGGCAATTTTGAGTCTTACAAAAGAATAATCTGATTTTATGCTTGTGTTGGAAACTCTGCTAGGTATTATGTGTGAGTTCCTTGGGTTAATTAACTCTTACAAGAATGACAATGGCAGTTTTAAAAGTGTTGTTTTTAGCTGTCAGACTAACATCCATTACCTATTTCATGGAAATAATACTAGAACACACAGTATAGATAGAGATATTTTTATTATCTCTCCTTTTTTTTTTTGCTGTTTTGTCGTCTGAATTCTATTAAATTCTTAATCTCTAATTACAGAGAATATACAACCTGCTCAATCACCATTACCTGGTCATTGCTGTTCTATAGACCTTTCATATTCATGCAGTTTTCAGGATTTGTGTAACGACGGAATCAAAACCAAGAACAATATCCAGGCCATTTCTTCATTCCCCAGTCTGCAATAATGCCTAAGTCTTTTCTGTAGGGCCCCACTACATAAAGTTTTGCTCACAGTACATTCCTTGCATAAAGTATTGCACCAATGCAAAATCTATGTGTCATTATTTAAACCTCATTTTTTTTCTATCTGAAATTAGAAATTCATGAAAGTATTAACTTTCATTTTGTGATTATTGATAAACAGAAATGATGGTCTCAATGTATATAGTTTTCCATTATTCCTATTTCTACTTGAAGTCTGGAATAAAATATAGGAAAAATAGGACAAAACTTTAAGATTATAGCTATTTCATGCATCTTGATTCTGTTGCTTTTGGCTTAAAAATGTCGCCTGCTGGTCTGAACAACGGACTAAGTCTCAAAAGCAGACAGCTGGCTGAATATCTTAAAGTACTAAATCCCATTGACATAAGTGTTTTCTTTCTGAAGTAAAGACTAGCAGACTATTATGATAACAGATAAAAAGACACTAAAATATTTTAAAATTAAGAAAAATCGAGCTGATCTGAGTCAAAGGCATTTTCCCCTCTCGTCTACTCCCCTCCCTGTATGAAATTTGAGTAGTAGGATTTTTTTGGGAGACTCCAGGGGTTTGAAGTAACAGAATTTATTGCCACAATCAGTGGGAAAGGTATAAGGTGGCAAGGCTTCTGGACTGCCTATAACTTCTTTGACTGAAGATTTCAGGCTAATGGAATCTGTACTAGAATAGATGTTATTATAATGCTGGTACCTGTAGGCATTGATAAAGCATCTTGGAGTCCACTCACATTTATGGTGGAAACAAAAAAAAAGTCATTTCCATGCAGAAATTACAAGGGAAGTACAAAACGACAAAGTTAAAAGAAAAAGAAAAAAAAAAAAAAGATTTGGTAATCTATCTTACCTGTTTCATGCGTTAATAGCATATAACATCAATTTGTCTTTTTGTTTGGGATTGCCTTATTCCCTTCCATGGTTCTCAAAATGAATTTATCTGAGAGCTAACATGGGCTGTTAAGATACAGAGACCATTGTGTGAACCCTGCACATGCATCTGAATCATCCCAGCTCTCTGGTGGTTGTAGCACATTGTATGTGACAAATAACTTGGTGCTAACTGGGATCTACTTAGTCTGATAAATTAGATGTATTTAATACAGTCGCCTTAGGGAATAAATGAAAGATAATGTGCTTTTAGTATTTTCAAAAATAATTCCCAGTTCTCAAAACCCTGACAGAACAATTTTCTCCAATTTTTCTGGCAGCTGAATATTTTTTCACATGGTTCTAGTTGCAGAGATCTTGGTGAGAACAAGAAAGCACAGATTTATACCTCAGCAATTATGTGAAGGTGTAATCTTCTCGGAAGAAGAACAGATGGTCAATAAGCATTTGAATCCAGTCTACCTGATTTTTTTCCTGATAAACACCTTTTTGGCACGTACAGGCAATTGCTGGGCAGAGAAAGAAAGAACAAAAGAAAACTAAAACCTCAGACTTTACTCTCAAAGGCCCAGCAGCCCTATTAATGTTCATGCCCAGCTCAGCATAAACCAGAGGGGCTGCCAGCACTGGCAGCATTCCTAAAGTGGTAGATCAAGGGAGAGCCATTTTGACGAAGACTACTTCATAGCTTCCATTACAATCTCCCTTGAAATGGAAAAGTAACCTCAAGTTCCCTTCAGTGTACCAGATAACTCAATTTATCTGCATGTTTGCTGTTGAGATTTAGTTCTATAGATTTAGATCAGCTGTTATTGTAGACCCTACCCTTAGAATTTTTGGGCATCCAGAGACCCTTATCCTCTTTTCTCCCTAAATTTAATGGCATTGCTTTAAAGAAAATGACAGAAAATAAAGTTCAGTGTCAAGCAAACCAGAATTTTTATTTTTTTACTTTTTTAATTCCATAGTAAAAAAAAATAATTAAACCCCAGAATTCTTTCATTATCCTCCAAGAGTCTGCCTGAAGTCACTTGGAGAAATTTCAGTGTCTCAAGTATTGCCAGACAAGTTCAAAATCAAAATGAAAGCAGATTTTTCAGATGAAATCTGAAAGCTTAGTCCTGAAAACATTTTACCAGTAGTTTCAATCCATCCTTTACTCTAATTCAAAGATTATTACTGATATTTCAACAGACTGTAAAGTGACAGTCTCTTGGTAAATGTAAAACCATTCTGTACAATACCACTCTCTCAACATATTTGAATTAGCTGCAGGCATCTCTTCTCCTAAGTAGACCTCATAAGTTACCAAAATACTTATGTGGGAAACAACTCTATTGCAATATTAGGAAGAGTTGGGGATGATTCTGTTATCATGACATGAGCATATTAAATTTTTGACTTAGCATGTGCTTCGTCTGAGGTAATCTGACATTGGGTGGATACTAGATATTAGGTGGATACTAGATGAAAAGTGCCTTTGGATAGAAACATTTCTCAGACTTTAACATATCTGCAACATCCACAATTTCATGGATGTGCATTTCCACCAGCCAGAACAATTGAAGTGCACCTTCAGGTGGGAGAAAGGCAGTAGGCAGCGGTACCATGTTCAAAACATACGAGATTGAGGCCCTGAAGCAAGAAGAAAAAAATAAAGGGAAAGAGTTGTTGTCATGTCTAAACTGTGTTGTGCTTGCCTGAGATGATTTTAGGGCAGTTCTTCTGCCTTTCACACTTATATGAAATAGAATTGACTGCACTGGAATAGAAAAAGAGTGAAAAACAAGTTGTAGAATCATAGAATCACAGAATGATTCTATAAAACATTTAGACTGTTTAAATAAAGTTGCTAACCTTTTATTGGAAAAGTCAAACGTGACTTTTAATTTCTCTACCAAGATGTCTTGCACTCATCTGAATTTTAAGACAAACTTCTTTAGTGTCAAGACCACTTTACTATATTTTAAAATTTGTGCTTCTAAACAATCCACCTTAATTCTCTAGGCACTCCAGAATATTTGGGAGAAGATGGGGAAAAAGATGATACTCACTAGACACATTTTTTTTTTATGTGACAGAGCTACATTTATTTAGAGACCGTGGCTCAGCCACTTGAACTCTTATAGATAGACCTTGACATTTATGAGGCAAAGAGAACAATTAACAAGTCAATTGCCATAATAAATTAGCAATAAATGGAATTGTTATAATCTGCCTTTATATTGTAGCCAGTATTTCCAACTGCTCTGTTCCAGCTAAAGTTCTGTAGCATTTACAGTAGATTCCTTTAGACCATTAGCACTATTCTGGCTGCTACTCTTACATGCCAAGCAGGCAATCTGAGGAAGAAAAATACAGTAAAAAATAAAATTTATAAAAGTACAACATTTCAGCATACTATTCATAACTGGCAAGTACTGCATATGATGAAATGCATTATCTGTGTCCTTGGAAAATGTCACAGCTATGCAAGACATTAATAACCTCATGCATGCTTCCTTATGATATACAATGCACCAAATAAATCAGAATGATTTTTCTGCGATAAAGTCAGCTATATTATACCTAGGGGTAGCCAATTAAGCAATAAGACATGACACTGGGTATATTGCCCTAATTCATCTTGAGCTTGGTCATGAAAGGTGTTATCTCTCTTGAGCTTTCCCCAACCCACTCTCAGAACTTTAAGTGGAAGATGAAGCTATTGAGCCCCCAATAATTTGTATTTTGATCTTTTATATTCTCAGAGAATTTCTCCAGATACTTGGGTACCAGTTTCCATTCAGTTACTGGTTTTGAGTGGAGAATTATGAACTGCCTTCAGCATTAATCACTCTTCTTTATGTTTGGCTTGAGGTAGAAGTATACATTTCACAAGTATAAATAAAGTTAAAAATATGAAATATGTATGCTTATGTCTGCGTGTTTATAGCTACTTAAATACTTGTCATTATATAGTAAGGGAACAAAAATATATAAAAATAAGGTATACATATGTGAGACTGCTTACCCTTTTCTAAATAATGTTTTTCCCCATTTTTTATTGATACATGCATGTGTACATGATATGACTTGGTATGAATGATTTACTTTGCCTTAAAACTAGAGTTTCAGTTGAGATCTGAAAGGGGATCAGATCTCAGTTTGGCAGAAAGGCCTGTTTAAATAGCTAAAGGGCTAGAAAGGGCTACGGGAAATTGTCTGCAGGAAGAAATGTACTAGTGAACTGATCAAAAGGTAGCTGCACAGCTATCCCTTCACAATTTAATAAAACTGTGGCAAAATGAAATGCAAAGTTCCTTTTCTTCTCTCCACTTTCCTTGCTGTAAGTGTGAAGTCCACCTGCTTCTAAATGGTGATGGTTCTCAAGTCCTTTTAAGTCCTATATCATGTGATTCTGGACCTGCTAATGTAGTTTATACCACCTGGTAACCCAGCTGAACCTCAGATAGCTGAGCTCCTCGGCTATGGTGTGAGTCCTAGCTGGAAAGAACTGTGGATGGAATGACGTTTTCCCAAAATCTCTGAATACCATTTACCTATTCAAATGTCTGTAAAAGCTTCAATTCCTGCTCATTATAGATAATTTTCTCTACAAATAGCATAACAAACCAGACTGGAGAAATCTTATGGCAATGATAAGAACACTACAGAAAATATTTTTAGATATTGGATTATATATATTTTAAATACAGCATTCTCATTATCTGACTGAGCAAAACTAACAAGTAGTTAATGACAGAGAAAACAGATGTAGGAAGAAATCTTTATTTAGGAAAATGACCATATACTTACTTTAATGTGTGCACTTCAGTGTCCTTATATATCTAAAGGAAGATCACTAAGCGAAAAAGTAAACATGACACCATGGATAGTAAAAGAATATGTATTCTTACAACAGATATTAAGGAAAGACAGCCAAAGTGTGATGTGCATGTCATAGTTGAAGCTCAGAGAAGATTGATAATTCAACTTCTCAAAAAAAATCTGCATTTATTGCATACGAAATTAAAATAGTTACACACATATTGGACCTCTTAGACAATTGTTATGAAATGTGTGTGGATGCAGGAATTGGATTCCCATTTACAGGAATGTTTTGGCTATGTTTAGGTTTTCTTTAGGGAGTTTAGAAATCTAAAGAACCTTACCTAATCATTCAAATTTTCACTTCTCTTTACATGTTTACATTCTTTTGAATGTGTTGTAAAGAAGTGTTTGGATGTCTTCTCCATGGACGCCACAAAAAAATCATATCATTAATGTCCTGTGAATATTTTTATGAATATTCATAGGTTTATGAAGTCAATTTAAAAAATTTTAGTTGGAAAAAAATCGCAGAACTCTGTAGTAAATTTGCCAGAAAATAAATGAATTTACATATTGTCCAGACATGCTGCATGATACCACAGTAGACAGTTTTAATTACCAAATTTAACACTCAATCAATAGGCAGAGAAATTCTGTTTCAGCCAATCAAATTTTGCTGGTTTTATGCCAGCAGAACATACAGCCCAAGTCCCCATTCTACCTAAATTTCTGCAGTAAGTAGGGACATGTAGTATAAAAAGAGAATTACAAGTTCATTAGGCAATACTACCTTTACATCTCTAAGATCAAATAGTTGTAAGAAAGAGCTGCAGGCCATGCCTGAATGCTATTTTGCTTCTCTCCAGGCCCTGTAAGATCTTATTTTCTTTTGGTGCTCTACTGTACTGATAAAAAGACAAATCTCTTGCCACCGTTTCCTTTTTTCATAAGGAAAAAAAAATAAAAAGAAATTTCTAGTGCCACCTATTGGTACGATTCGAAAACAAATAGCAAATTGGCTCATCACATGTAGGATAGAAAGTGGAAAATATGACCTCTTGATTACCAAAGGAGGAAATAAACCTGTTCACAATTATTTCTTAATTTATGTTTGGTTTTTTTTTGCAAACGAGAATTTTAAATATTTTTAAAAGGGTAGTCAGTTCTTATCAGTCAGTGCTTAGCAGAAACTTGTATCCTCTCCTGCTTCATGAGGCATTTATGGAATAAAATAGAGTTCAAAATTAGGTCCATTCATTAGTTCAGTTGAATTAGGCTAATATAGAGCCAGAATAGCTGTTGATAAAAAGGGTGAAAGAAGAAGGAAAAGTCCTCAGGAATAATAAAAGAAGGGTGATCAATGGCAAAAGAATTAAAAGTTGTAAGCTGTCACATACAGCTCAATATCTACTGTTTTGATTTCTTGCTTGGTTTCTTGATTTCTTTGGGATGCTTCCTTGATTTCAGAAGGCATAGCCAACAAAATTGAAAGCCATAGCAGAAATGAAGCAGTCATTAGTATCTTGCAGTGGTCTCATCACCCCATTGCGCTCCTGTCCATCCTTTAAGATTCTGGCCATAAGAGCTTCTTCTTTTTCCTTTACAGTCCAGGCAAACACAGCACCTTCTGAGAGCAATTAATCTCATCAGTCACAAACACCTTATCTTTGGAAGGAGATGTCTTTCTCCATTGACCACAGAAGACTAGATTATTAGTTTGGAGGAGACATGTGACTTTGAGATGGCTAATGGTAGATGAATCTGACTCCTGAGATGAGGATATAAGTTACAAAAAAGAACAAACAAAACAAAACCAAACACAAACAAACAAAAAATATGAAGTAACTGCCTACACCACCCTCATTACATAAGATATGTAAGAACATGTCTGGGTTCAAGAATGTGGACACCTTTACCAAAGTCAATTAAATTGTTCATTGAAGACATCAGAAGGGAAAACTAAATATTTACAGCAAGTTTCAAATTGTTTTCATTTAACAAATTTCAAATTGGTGTCATTTTCATTTTCCTGAAAACATTTGTGACATGCTAATCAATGGTTCTATAAAAAGTTATTAAAATATTTACTGAAGTCTGTTCTTAGTAAAAAAAAAAAAATATTAACCATTTGAAAAAACTTCCTCTGATTTCTAGAAATACTGATTAAATTTTGAAGTGAAATTAATTACAAACAACATATCTGAAAGAAATCTATGCTTGCACAGGATATTTTTTTTTGCAACTGAAGCAACATTTTAATGGAGACATATGAGACACTTGGGTTATCTTTACTATTTATACTCTTGAAACTCAGCACTAGTAAATAATTCTACTGAATTGGGATTAAAACCTAAAGTTCTATATAGAAATTAATATCTGGAAAAAGCCCAGTGGTAGAGCCAATTAATAAGTATTTCACCCACTCAGCGCAGGAGAGACAAATGGGAATTCACACAAGTATGTTAGGAGTTTAAATTCTGCTTTAATTTTTTCTGACTACTTTTCATAAACCAGCTTTGTCTTTTGATCATCATTAAGATTTACCTCCTCTTAATGTGCAATGTTTATTTTGGTTATTTTAAATATCCTTGTCAGAAAAAGAGCAAATGAAAAAGCACATCCAGGGCAGGAAAATTTAAAAAAGAGAAGATGAAGCAGCAGAACTCTCCAGGATGAAGGTGGAGAACATATGCCAGAAAATCAAAGTGGAAAAATAGGGAACAAGAACCAGACTGGTAGAAAGAAGCAGGCTGGAGAGTAACAGCCTGTTTTCTCTCCCACTGTAGTCAGTGGGGAAAGTCTTGTTGACTCAAAAAGGAAAAGATCAGACCATCTTTAGGGCATGTCTGTATTCTGCTGTCGGGGTTGGTATTCATGCTTTTATATAAGTCTAAGTCCATGACATAATGCTCCCTTCATTTTATCAAGAATCTCCTCCTTTAAGTTCCTCTGTACTTTTTTTTTTCCCTCATGGATGCTAGCTCTGCTGAATTCAGTTACACTGCTGCTTGTATATTTGATTAAAAGATAGTTGTCTGAGTTATTTGAAGTTCTGCTAGGAGAAAGACTTCATTGTTCAAGGGTTATTATTACTCTGTCTCACGCTCTATTTCTCTCTTTCTCTCCTAAGGTACTGCAGTGCCTATAATGAAGTGAATCCAAATGACTACTTTGAGGCTGGCAAAGAACCTGACATGCACACAAAATATTCTTTTAACATTGGTCTGAACTAATCATGCAAAGGGATTTTCTATTTCATTTATGGGATTTGATTCTCCCATGTGTTTTTCTTCTAATGTGATTGTACTGATGCAAAATCAGAAGCACTGGTAAAAAGCCTGGCATGCTTTCAGTCTGCAGGACTTCATAAAAATTCTGGAGAGGCTGAACTGGCCTCTAGCTGATAATGAGGGCAGTCTGATGGAGTAATAGCAACACAGAAGGCATTAGCACCTGTAGGGCAGATTCCCTCCTGAGTCCCTACATCCCTTTATTCACTATACAAATTCAAGAGGGTGTGGACTTCCTTCAGTAGGTGTAAAGGAGGTACAGTTGTGTGACTGCTTGACACTTGAGTTTCTGTTCTCTTTGTAGTGATTTATCACAAGTAACTGGTAGGTTAAAGGCTTTGCTATGAAGTACTAAATCAGATGATGATATTTTGTCAGTAAAAGAAAGCTTAGGAATAAAGTCACACAATTTAAGGTTTTAATACAAATTTCAAAACCCAGGATGACATTTAGAGTTTTCCCCTTTATTATTTTTTCATTTTTAATTTTTTTTAGCAAGTCCCCCAAAGAGTGAAATTGGCAGAGAAGCCTGAGCAGTGCTATCAGCAGAACCTGACAATATTTCCCCTGGAATGCGCTGCACTTTTTTCTGAATGTTGTGATCAGTACTGTCTCCACCTTCCACTACTTGTCACACAGTCTTTTCATCAGCCTTCCTTATCCAGATACTAAAAATATCCAGATAATAAAAAATTATTAATAAACAGTAAATAAAAAAAAATAATAAAAATTATTAATATTTTTTCTCTTTTTTTTTTTTGTATTTATTTTGTCCTCTCCATGTCTCTTGACATGCCTTTACAATTAAATGCTTTTTTTAAAAAAAGAGCATTTCCAACAAATCAACAAAGTAACATGTTGTTTCAAGTGAACTTAGACCTCTTTTTGTATGTTTTGACTTCTCTTCCCATTCTCTACAACCATTTACCAGGCAAGCTTTAGGCCTGGAGCAATGACTCCTCTTCTGTACTGGATCACAAGCATGGACTTGAGCATGCTTTTGCAACCGCATTGTGATTATATATTCTGTGTAGAATTATGCCTATATTTGAAGAATGGCTTTTCAGCTGTCTTGTACCTGTATTTTTGAGCGTGCAACCTGACATATGTAGGCTTAATGTAAGGAAGGAGTGGTACAACCTTTAGCTTTGAGATTTTGCTAGAACGTTTTTCCTGACTGAAGTTACAGCAAAAAGTATAGGAATAATCATAATGGAAATCTGAGCACAGGTCTATCCATGTCTAAGTCCTTGTGAGCTTTAAAGTGATCTAACAAAGAGATGTGGGATTTCCTCTGCTTTTTAAAATGTCCTAAAATAAGATTTCCGACCATGTGCCCTATCCTTCCCATTGTACTGACATATAATGCAACAGGAAGAGTAGTCTAGATAATTGAAAGCAAAGTATTGCAATAAATTCATATGCTTTTGAAGGTATACACATGAAAATATATGTCATGATATAAGCTATGTGGAGAAGATGAGTGAGTATTGGCTTCACATTGTTATAAACAGATCTGTGTACCTGGACCACAAAGTGAAATTCACATCTCCAGAGGATGAAACAGCTTTTGTGTTGCTGCAATAGTTAAACCTTCACTCCCTTCTTTGCCTCCCACAAAAATAATGATTAATTGCATGAGGTTTCTACCAGGCAAATTACAGTTTGAAAGATTCTAAAGTGATCTAACAGCAGAGACATCCTCTGCAGGGACCTTAAGTTGAGGCTATTTAATTTTTGCAGTCAATTCCCACTCTGAGTAGAGAGGCCAAGATTTGGTTTTCACTCTGCAGTTTGCTTCTGGATTCATAAAGTTCTAGGATAATCCTAATAGCAGGTGTAGACCTAAAACTGAGTCAAGACCAGCTCTTTTTTAATGTACAGAGAGTTCATATACACTACGTGGGGAAGGAAAAGTACCTTTGTGTTTCAAATAATACATGGCTTTTTAAACTTTCTAATAGTTTTCCCAATGAATGTTCAATTCATTTTACATACATTAGGATAATGGTGGCATACTACTCTTCCCCTTTATAGAAACACTCTCTTACACAAACTTCCAGCCTATCAAATTAAAAACTACCCCTTTTTTAAAAAAAATTGTGTTTCAAAAAGATCAAAAAGACAAAACTCTTGTGGGAAAATTATACCTCATTCCATAACTTCCTTTGTTGCTAAATAGAACCTTAAATCTCTTCAATGCCTTTAAAAGAAGCTTTGCTTCTCAGACGCATTAAACCCACCCACTTCCTCTCCATATACTATTGTCATCCCCTTTGAGGCTTGTTTCCCTGTTTGTCCTTTTCAAATGGTAGCATTTCTAAAAAGGATCTTTCAAAGACATTGTACTCAAGCCTTGATGGAAAAGAATCTTCTCATCGATACAGCTGCCCATGCTTCTTTCACTCTCTTAGAAAAGGAATCCAAGAAATAACAGATATTAAGATACCAGAATAGACTTTGTTTCAAAGCATCTTCTTTGTTCTCGTCCAACAGTTTAAAGAGGATGATGTTCTCCAGGAAAGAGATTCCTCCCACTGAAGCTGACAGGAACTGTGTTTTTAAAACAGGTGGAAGTATAAGTTGGTCTAGACCGGTTTGTACAGCTCAAGGATGTATTCTATAACTATATAGCCCAAGAAAGATTTATACAAAACTTCATGGGCAACAATAGGAAAATATTGCTTTTTTACAATTTAGAAATGGAAATAATTTTATACTTATATACCACCTACTATACCATAGGTAAAAGTCTCAAACTTCCATGTACATGCTTGCAGGTTGTAGGCTGGATTTGTAGCTCAGGTAAAGCAGTGTAAATCAAGAGTAATTCCATTAAGGTAATTAAGTTAGTGTACCAGTATAAGCCCGGAAGAAGTGTGTGAAATTGAAACTCTGTAATTTCATTTGTTTCCAGAACAGATAGAGAATCATCGATATTTAAAAGGACATTGTTCAATGAATTACTATCAAATGAAACATTGCATAAAAAAGAAGCTTACAAGATATAAATCAGTGTAAACCTCTTTTAATAACAATTTTTACTTATTTAAACTTTGCCTTAAAAATATTGAGGCTCAAAATCCCTAATAACTAGCACAATCTGACAGTCAGACCCCCAGTTCATGAGAAAAATGAAGCCAAGAAAGTTCGTACAATTTAATAAATGAGTGAAAAGGCAAAGATTTTGAAATTTATCCTACTTTTTGCTTATTTGGACTTTTAAAATCTTTTTATGCTCTTAATATTCAAAAATACATTTAACCAGGTAGTTCTGAAGTTTCGAATGGGATTTGTATAAATTTGGAGTGACTCTATCCCCATCTGTGGATTCCTTGTAAATTAGCCCTAAAGGATTTAAGCGTCCAAGGTTAAAAAGAAATCGATCAGGAAAAAAGTCTAAAGAGAGAGTAAATGATAAAAAGAGATCACTGACATAGTATGCTGTTCCAAACTGCTGTTACTGAAATAGATGTGGATTTCTGATCAACCAGGGAGCACTAATTTTTTTCTGCAAAATATTTAATAAATCCGATTGCTGGTTTAACTTAGAAAGACAATCCAGAACTTTTTTAGTCTAGAAAGTAACTTTTTCCCTGTGAATTATGAGATTAGGGCAATTTATACTTTACATATTTTCTGCTTTTTATTTTTATTTAATTTGCAACTGACTGAGTTCCTTATTTCTCAACAGAATGCTTAACAAAGAAACACATTAACTAACAAATGGATGATATTTATCTCAGAATAGTTAAATAATAAGAAATATTATCATTGCTTACTAAGAATTTTACCAGAATCTTAATAATTTCTGCAATATGTTTTCAAAACACTAGTCCAGTTTTGAATTGTTTTAGATGAGTTGTTAGTTTCTAATAATTTTGCTGTATGATAATAGACATTAGTTTTTATCTCTGTCAATTTCCAGACTAAGGGATCAAACTAAGGAGAAACTTTTGGATTAAGGGATAAATTAAGGAATAGTTACTTGAGCAATTAAATCAGCAAGTTAGCAAAATATGTGGATTTACTAACTTTGGTTCTTGGTCTTATTTCAAGACTAAAGGTGAATGGGTTAAAGGAAGGGAAATATTATCTTTGTGTTATCTTAACCCCTGGATTTATTAGAAAGATAACCTGCCATTGGAGAAAATTTAAAGTAACATCATGACATTTTAATTTGCACCATCTGTTGATAATTGCCAATTCCCTAATATGTCAAATGTGAAGGGCTGAGAGGATGGAACAAAGATGGATATGCTTCATGCATGCCAATCAGTTTTCTTTGTAACAGAGGGAAAATAAAGCATTTAAAAAGAGTGCACTTCAGGAGCAATAACAAAAATAACAGCATGAACTACTAAATTGTCACAAAACAAGATGGAGAAAGGAACATCTGTCTCCCCACAATTTGTTACAGCAGCCACAGAACATTTCTGTACTTTGTACTTTTCCTCAAGGATGATATTTAATAGAACAGAGACGATAAAAATAAGACATGTTTTTTCTTAGTCCTGAAAATATTTCCTTGAGTATACAAGTTTAACTCTTCTCTTAAAGGATGTGCCTTGTCAGCCGAGTCTCTTCTTGGATCAGCATAACTGGAATTGATGCCACCAAGGTTGTACTTGTTTATAAAGCTTCCCTACTACCAATCTCTGTTGTTAAACAGATGGAGCCAGATGAATCAGTCAGGTAAATCAAATCAAACAACTTTTAAGTGCAACAACAATATGAGGATCCCTGTAAATTCAGGTGTATTTGTTGTCTTCATCTTATTTTCTCAGGCTGTGAACAGACACTGAAGAGGTCTGTAATTCCAGATGTTACTTTTCCTCAGCTGGAGAACACAGTATTAAAGTCCAGCAAATGTACTAGCTGCCATGAACACTTCCTGATCTGTTTTAAATATAAATCATATGAGTTATTCTGAAGAGTTTAAACAGGAAGCACCCGCATCATTCTTTCTAACTGCACAATTGAGAGGGTAGGACCTCTGATGAGTGAGCACTAAGGAGCATGTTTGGACCATTCTACTTGTAAGAACAAACTTTAATCTTCTCTCTGTTCAGCCTAATCCTATACTCTGAACAGCAGGAGCAACTAGTATAACTACTAAGGCTATTTTAAAAAAATCGTTTGAAGAACATTTTTGTCAGCCACAATTTTTGACATTTTCTAAAGGAACTCAAATCTAGTTCCCTTAAACAAGTGAGATAGTTCCTCACTGCCTGTGGCTTTTCTTAGTTGTTAAAAGTGGTATATTTGACTTGAAAGGAAAGAAACATACAGAATTTTCATATTTTAAAAACTAATTCTTTGGATCTTTTTTGTTTCCTGGTGTTCACACATGTAAATGGTTTTGTTTCTATATATGAACATATATAAAACTCTAGCTATATTGCAGAGAATTAGGCTGATATTAATATAGAGATAAAACCAGACTCAGCTGCTAATGTTGCTTTTATATTTCTGTATGATCAACACAAGTTATAGAAAAAAGAAGATCCTTGATTCTCCTGTATCTGCTTTTCTTGTTCTGTATCTGTAGGAGGAACTCCGGTTTAGAAAAGTTTCACAACTAATATCATGTAAATATTGTACGAAATATGTAAATTTAAGAAAAATAATCATGTTAACAGCTTTAAAGAGTCTTGTACTGGGAAAGATATGAAAACCTTTCTTATGTCTGAAGACAGGAAATATGAAAGCAATCACTGACAGTTGAAGGTGAAAGAAAATACCTTGTTTCTGTTTACTTACACTTGGTAGAGTTTAAATTGTTTCAAGATGAAAGAGTTTTTGTGGGAATTGAGCTGATTTGAATCTGTTTGCTCTGCTGCTGCTCTTTTTATAATATCTGCAACATTAACTCCTGCTTAAGTAACTGTTTGCTGGTGGACAGTAGACCATCAGCTAATCTCAGAAAGAATAAAGATATTATATAATCAATATTCGGGTAGAGATTTATTGATTCCCAGTTTTTTGTTCCTGCCATTGACTAGAGCAACTGCACAACACCTGCAGCCAGACCACTGAAATTATGATAATCTCACAAGTTAACTAGGGATGGGTTCATTTTATAGAGACTTTCAGGAAGATGTCATTATGTACTTCAAAATACTATAAACTCACTTATATGGACACATTTTCCTCTTAATATGTTCACAAAATGAATGAGTAAGGAAGAATTTAAATTAAGATTTCACAAAATTTGCTAATATAGATTGTGTCAATATATCCTTCCATTTGCACCAAATACCAGATATTTTTCCTATTAATAAACATCATTGTTCCACTTGTGGACTCCTCCCTGTCTCTCTAAAAACAGCAGTACCTATTTCACCAGCCAGTCACCAAATCAACATGAAGCTCTGAATGTTTTAATGATTTTGCAAAAGTAGTTAGAGTACAAATTGTTTGGTCATTCACAAAAACCCCAGTGATTATCTATTTCTTGTGTCTTATTCAATTCACATTATAAATAAAGACAAATGAAGAGTCTGTTTGTTGTTAAGGTTCTCATTTTTGAAAGGTCAACTGCTGATAAAATACCAGAATCAGAGAGTGAAACCAAATAGTCCATAGCATTCAGGAACTTGAATGGAAAGAGGATCCAGATTTTATTTAAACCAAAGGAGAAAAATAATCTGAATCACATAAGGAACTCAAAAGTGCCGGAATACAATTCTTTCAGTGTTGCAAATCTAACTGGTAAATAAGTGACATAGAGAAATATGGGAATGAAAACAGATCAAATACAAACAAAAATTAGAATATATAGGTACAAACCGAAATTTAAAAAAAAAAGAAGCTGGGAAGGTTTACACTTCTGTGCTTCCTATACCTTCTTCATGAGTCAAGCCATAAGAAATTGCTTCAATCCTATAAATAATAATAAAAAAAGAATAAAAGAATCGATGGTAATATGCAGCAAGAGTAGGAAGATATCTATTTAAATTAATATTTTTCCCCCTTTTTCATGAACCTGATGATGAAAATGAAAACACCTGTAAAGTGGTGAGTGAATAGTGGTTATTATCCATTATAATGGATATTACTGCAACTGGGATAGATGCAAAATATGAAGATTTTAAAGTATCCTAAGCAGAGGAACAAAGTCTTTTTATTCTGGAATTCAGAGCAAAATTAAATATAGAATTGCAGACTTCACAGCCAGATTGTGTATTTTTTAATTTTTTTATTTTATTTTCTGTGTTGTTTCATATCAGTTGAGAATAGAAGATAAGGTGTGAAAATGAGGGCAGAATGACAACCCATCAGTCTGATAAATAATAATATTCAAGGATTCTTCTGAAAGACATTTTGAAAGAAAGAATAAGATATTGCCAGTCTAACCTGATAGAATGCATTGAAGAATGATTGATTTTCTAGATGGGAAAAGAGAACAGATCTTATCAGTCTGATACCACACAGGAATTGTTAGTTAAGAAGAGGAGAAAAAGAAAAGGATTAATCTGGGAATTATAAAGTGGAGAAGGGAGCAAAGGAGGGGTGACAATAGGAGTAAAGAACAGGGATGAACTCAGGTAGAGGGAGGCTGCAACTGCAGTTCCTCAGTGATTGGTCTCTTGAGTGGTTTAGTTAATATTTTCTTTAATAACCTTGAAAGAAATATGATACCGAGTTAAATGAAATATGTAACTTGTTAGGAAAATTGGGATATCATGCAAAAAGAATTGGATGACCCTAAGTACTAGAAAAATAAGAACAGAAAGAAATTCAATAGTAAGAAATATATGGTTGTATATTTAGGAATTAATAATAATATTTTTTCTCAGTAAATTAGAAATTCATTATTTGGAAATGACTGAGGAAAAAAAATCTGTCTCTACATGTCACAGACAACTATGTACCATCACGACAGTATGACCATGAAAAAGAAAAATGTGATCCTGCAAAGTATCATTTGAAGTGTTTTCAGAGGAGACAGGCAGGAACCAATGATATTGCACAAAGCAAAAAGTGAAATGTCATGAAAAACAATGTATGTAATTCTGACAACATACAATCAAAAAAAGACGTATTGAAACTGGAATAGGTTGGAGAAAGGCACATAAAATCAGGAGAATACCTTCTTACGAAAAGAAATAAGTTGTTATTGGATATTTATTAATTTAGTCATAGAAAAGAAGGTCAAGAAGGACTGAAAACACACACATACACACACAAAAAAGTTAAACTCTTTAAGTGATAATGATGATTCAGGATTTAAACAAAACAAAGACAATTAGCCAGGTCATGAATAGACATAAGCAAGAAAGATGAATAAGATTTCTGCCATAAGAACAATGATCTATCTACAGAAAGACCACAATCCCAAAAAAGTCTGACCTATTTTTAAAGTGGAATTTGTTTAATTTATTAAAATTAGTATGTGTTATAGATACCTGTAATATCGGGAACTGAACTACATTTCAAAAATTAATTTCATCCTGGTCCTATGTTCTTAAGTATTTGCTGATTTACCAGTGAGATACACTTCTTACCAGTTAATGTAAAGCAAAATTGCAGATTTCAGCTCTTAGTCTTTCTGCCAGAGAAAATCCCTAATCAACATCAGCAGCACATGGTATTTACAACTTTTTGTTGAATTAGATGTCTCACGTCAATTGGAATTGGAAATCTTTGTTATGGTAGGATAACCCAAATTTTTATTTATATAATTTTTAAAAATACAAAGGCTTTTATTTTTCTGCATTCAGTGCCATTGTGCTATTGTATGCCCCTTCCAATTTATAAAATGTAGGTGTAAAGGGTAGGTTACTAATTGACGTGATTGGAGGTGTGAAGATTCTGTCACATGACATACTGTTTCAGGATTTTACAGGGACTCCAGAGCTATGAGCTCTGCATGACACTTTGGGAAGATAGGAACTATCTTCTTTCTAATGGGATAAATCTTCTGTTTCTAACTCTGAAGGGCTGCAAGATATTGAATTTACAGTCTTTCTTATATTTAAGGCAAAATACATTTTGGAAGGAAGTTTGGGAGAAAGAAGGAAGCAATTCTCTGGCAGTTATTGCTTGAAGTGACTCAGTTCCAGAATGGCAGAAATAATCCATGGAGAAATGATAAAATGAAGGAGAGAATAAAACATTGTATTAGCTTAATATATTACAGTCCTCAAAAATCAAGACATAGATAAACTCATGACATGTTTATCACTCACAGAGCTGATTAAGCAGTCTGTTCAGTGGAGGAAAACTGGTTTTAGACTTTGTGAATTCATGGAGACTGTGTGACAAAATATTCACATTTCTGTATGTAGTGAAATCATGAGGACTGAAAAAGATAAGCTTAACGTAGAAAAATTTTCAAAGGAAAAAGCTGACTGTGTAAAAAACAGTAGGATCTCTATTAACTAGAGAATAAAATTAAGCAAGTCAAACCAAAAAAGGTAAACTAAAAAGGCAAAGCAAAGCAGTGCAAAATGCTATTCCCCTCTATTGATGCTTCAGTATAAACTGAAGAGGAATCCAGCTGTCTTGTAGAGGTGATGAAGGACTTCTACTCTAAAAGTGTGAAGAATTGGTTTTTGCAGGGGGAACTTTCAGAGATACCTGAATTCCCTGCATCCACAGTGGTGTGAGGCGGTGTCTCTGGAGGCTTGAAGAGGGATATACTGTATGCTGCACTTCAGATCCTGCTGCAGGTGAGAGAGCTTTTGCTGGCAATATTCTATATACCAATATTCTTTATTGGCAATACATGGACAAGAAGATGCCTCCTTCTGTCGTGTCGTCCTGAAATTAGGATTTAGCTCTCTTCATCTCTTCTCCTGGGAATTCAGGAACAAAGGGGAAACATGAATTTCCTTCATCATTTGGGATCCATCTTGCTCATGGCTGCCTTTGCCAAAGTGATGGCCCTTCATACTGAAAGTTAGCAGTAAGGGCAGCCTTAAAAGATGAACCAGAACACCAGTCCCAGAGTAGTGACAATGATTTCATTCTCATCTGGTTCCTTTCTTATCAGATAAATACCAGTCTTCCTTTGCTCTTGCCCTGTAACTTTTAACTGCTTGATTGCAAACAAGCTGAGTGTTGCAAAACTCCACAGACCTGAGAGCTTGGACACTTTGTCAGCATATAAGTGTTCCATCCCCTCTTGTTGAGTAGCTTAGGACCTAGAACAGGATTCCACCGCTAGTCCATGTAAACCCTTCATAGGAAAAAAAAAAAAAAGAAAAAGAAAAAAATTCCCAATCAACACACAGCGTACCAGAGGATGCTAAATATAATCTCATAAATCATATTTGTCAAGCTTCTCTAAAGGCTTTGACAGAGTTCGGGTGTCTATTTGTACTGCCTGGTGTGAAAGCAATTCGTACATCTGGGCAATTAAAATTAGGCACCCAGGGGGCTTTAATCTAAGAATGAAAATACTGTATTTAAATGCCTTAGGAATTAGACTATTTCAAAAAGTACAAGAGTATTGGATTTCTTTTAGGGACTATGGGTTTAAGACAGTCTATCTCACCTTGAAGTCCTAGACTAGCATTTTTAAAAACACTGCAAAAAGTTGCACACTAAGAATGGACTTTAAAAGTAAGTTGACAGGTTGCCTGTTTCTTGCACATTAATGAAGTCCCGCAAATAGACTGTATTCACTATAGAAAAAACAGAATTTTATTTAACATAATTTTCTGTTTTATTAAGAAAAATATAAAATTGTGTATTTACTTGTGTACACATACATGTAAATAATAATACACTTTTAGTTTAAGAGCCAAATAACCTATATAATTTATTTACTATGCAGTTAAGAGCAATCCACTTTAATAACTTCTATTTTTAAATACAAGGCAACTAGGAATGGATTAATGAGGCCTAATACTATGAAAAGAAAATTAATGATACGTGTGAAGATAATAACTTCACAACACAAGCCAGCAGGGGACTATTCTCCATTAGAAACCCGAGTTCTGTGAAGGTTCAATGATGCAAGTGAAAGCATTAAAATATTAGCAGATAGTTACAGTTTGCAGAACTGTGCAAATTCTGTCTTCTAACAGGATATTATTGACAGATATTGGAAAGCTCACCCAAGCACCTTTGGTCCTGCCAAAACCCCTGAGATAATCATCTTTCCCAAACATCAAAACAATAATATGCAAGGTTACAAGAAGAATAACAAAATTGTCAGAAACATGGGATTCCTGCACTAAATGAAATTAAAAGAGCCTATTCTAGTAGGTCTCAACCTTGTAAAGAGTTCACATTCCTACGTTTAGCTGTGTGAATAGTCATATTGATTTCATATTCAAAAATGTTCATGGGATTAAGGTTTAAATTGGGGTCAGATGTCTCTGGTCCCTTCTGTTGCCCCCCTTGAACTCCAAGGCCCTTCTCACATACTCAAAATTAGGTGTTTGCAAGGTCAGAGTCTGTCTGGAAACAACAAAAGTAAATGCAGATACAATAGAGAAGCAATTTTGTATGGTACAATGATTAAAAAAAAAAAAAGCTGTTTTTTATATCCAGTTATGTAGATGCTTACACTGAGTTGCATAAAACATCTTGGTGAATGGTCCCTCAGGGACATATTTCCTGATACCAGTTTGGATTCTGTCTCACAAGATTTAGAAAAGGAAGTTGGGATAGGCTTGTAGCAGAGATTTGCATGCTAGTCTTCAGACATATGACTACTTAATAAGTTTAATAACTCCAAATTCTATACAGTAGATGAAGATGTATATGTTTCACATGTCCAAAGTAATCAGGGCACCTAAAAGAGGACATAAAGCCAAAATCAAGTGTCTAGATCTCTGGAAGCCTGAACTACTCTAATTGCTGCTCTCGCTTTTTTCTACACTGTTGGGTAGGATTTTGAGTTCCCTCCTCACCCAAGTTCTAGTGCTGCTCCATTATTGGCTTTATGAAGGTTCTTCCATGCATTGACCAGTCACTTTTATTGTCTAATTTTCTGTAGATATATTGAGTTGAGGTCATGCAAGAAAGTATCCAACAAGTACCAGAACCATTTAAAGGAAATCGTAGGAATATCTGACCGCAGGGAAGAACATGGAGCACAAAATTTTCCAGCTATGGACTTGGAATATCACAAGACTCTTGAACAGCTCTATTTCATCAGAAACTCCTAAAAGGTATGCTCCTCCAAGGACATAAGAATCACAATTGTTCAGCTTTCAGAAATATTCACAGGTCTTGGATTAAGCATGAGCATTAAAATTGATGTCTTTAATACAGATGTTTTCCCTCTTCTGCCTTCTTTATCTCACCTAAAGTACTCAAAATATAGCCAGGAATATATAATTCCCACTCCTGCTTTCCCTTTTCCTTCCTCCTTTACTAAAGCAGTATAAACAATCATCTACTGTGTAAATGGAAATCACCTGTTTAAAGACGGGGGAACACTTACATTTCTACGTGATGAAGCTGTTTCACTCTTTCTGGATCATTTATATTCCCTCGGGAAGGGGGTAATCCCACATTCCACGGGAGTGCTCTAACTGGCAGGCTGGCAAATTGTTCTGCTCTACTTCTGGCTCCTCGGTTATTCAATTATTTCCTGGTAAATGAGACAGAAGAGGCTGAGAAACTCCCATCCTGGAATACCTTATCTGTGCTGCCGCCAGGCAGCTTGGGTTCAGTCAGAAGAAAATTCAAAATTTAGCTCCTTCACATCTCACCAACCACTGAATTGGCCCTTTAACGTTACGGCAGCTTTGCCTTTCTTACAGCCTGGCCACACTGCGCATCTATCCAGGTAAAACTGTTCTGGAAATACTGTTTTATTAATCAAGCTGAGATTTAAGCAGGATCTTGGCACCTCACTCTCTAACGCTAACAGAATTAAATTATTGTGCATGCCAGGATTGAGTGGCTAGGAGAACTTCACTAATGGGAATTTAGGTGCTCAAGGGCTTTAGCATTGGCTCCTGCAGTAAGTCATGAAGTGGAGGGTTGTGAAACCCAGTAGTGCTATGGAGAAAGGTGTGCTTTACTACTCAGGTATGAAATTCTTGTAGTGTGCATCAATGTTTCATCTGGAGAGTAACCCCTTGTCTCAGGAATATAATTAATATAGCACAATATTGCATCCTATTTTTAGGCAAATTATATTTAATAATCAAATAGAGATGACAGGTATGACTGAGTGTAGCTTGCAATGTTCTTTAGCCAGTGTACATACAAGAACTACTTTAAAGACTCAGACTATAAGACGACCACTGATCCCTAGTTACAGAGGAAAATTTTTTTGTGTGTGGCAGGGCAAAATCATTTGGGTTTCTTTCTCTTTCCCTGTGCAGTTTTATTGAAGGTTCTACTATGTTTCTTCTTCTGTTATACTTTTGAAATCAGTATCCCCATGTGGATGCATTTATCTTCTGCATTGCTTTCCCAAGTATGAGCTAACAAAGAAACAGGCAAGGAAATTTTAAGTTATGCTTAAAAAATGCACTGAGAATTTAGGGACATAATCAGCGTACTTGGATTTTGGTAAGGTGCTTGTCTATTCATTTTATTGGAATTCAAATAAACTCCAACTATAAGTAATTGAGAAACACAGATTTCCAGAGAGCCTGTGAAAAGTAAACACAGAAGTCATGTAAGCGCTTTCAAAAATCTTGCCCCGCAGATGGGATTCATGTCTCTTAGTGCAGCTAGGTAAGAGCTAGCCTAGTCTAAGAAATCTGTCAGGTCTCCTTTTGTAATCATTGAAGAGTGAGAGGCATATCCAGAAGGCAACTTTTCTCATTTCTAAGGGCCCGTGGAAGGGGAGGAGAATTCCAAGAGGTCTAATTTTTATTTGATCACTCTTAGATAATAAGTCCTACATTTGACTTTCTATGGTGCTCAATTTCTTGTCAAGATTAAGAGGATGAATATTTTCTGACTTTTTAAAAACTAATGACCAAAACTCAAGCATGTTTAATTCGCTTCTACTTCATTCCTCAGTCCAGACTCCCACTGGTACAGACTCCTGACACACTGTGCTAAATCACTCAAAAGTCTGTCAAGCTTAGGATGATTATTGTAGGAAGTGGGGAGTCCACACTTGTTAAAAGTTCAAAGATGCTTAGGCTGACATTCCTAATGTCTCTGTTTTTTTCCAATGTATAGTAAGGTCAACAGTGTATATAGTGTAAGACAACATTTAAAAGTAAAAAAAATTAACATTGGTTTTCATTAACGTATTACTTTACTTTTAAGAAAACTGCATATATCTTACATATAATGCTAATTTTTGCTGTGTTTTTAAAATGTATTTTTCTCAAAGTATTCCAAGTTTTTCAGCCCAAAGCAAAATAACAGCCTACATATACTGACGGATAATCAAAAGTATTTAGAGGTGCTCCTCATCATATTCATACATTGGTTAAAAGCATCCTTTAAAGCATTTCTAAAGCTTTGTGACCAGTGCGAATACTTAGTAATAAGTATTTTTGTATAACACAAAACACTCTCTGGCACTTTGTAATAGCTTTTTCAATCTGTATTTCCTTTGTGTTCACAGCTTCACAGCACTGTTATTTGTGTATATGGTTATATCTGAGTCTGGATGCAGCTGTGTGAAGGATTCAGCTGACGGCAGCATAAAATGTATCTTTTCCAGATTCAGCTGTGACAGAAAGAAGCTCAGATTTCTGTAGCAGCTTCACCAGCACAAGGCAAAAGAGACTTGGATGCAGTCAGTGAGGTGACTTTGCATTCCCTATGGTCTAAGTAGTATATTTAGCATAGGGCTGAAAATCTGTATTAGCTGAGCTGCTAGAATCAGGTAGCAGAGGATCCAGGAATGGAAGTTGAGAAAATATGGGGATAGAAATTAGTGCTATTTGTCTGTTTCAGGTATGTCATTTAGTTCATGTGGCAGCAAAGCAAGTCAATCCTTTTTGCTATTTTTAACATGATTTTGAGCAACCTCACGTGTGCCTACACTTATGTTATATTCATATTTCTTATTTACAGTCTCATCAAATCTTAAACAAGATTAGACTTTCTTCCTTATTGAAAACCCTGATCTGACCCAGAAAATAAAGCAAAAAACCCCCAGTACTTTATCCATTAATGTTATTTACTATTATTGCTATTTCCTGTCAAATCCCATCTTGCTGGTTTCTTTCACCCTGACTGAGTTTCCTCCCCACCCTTGCAGAACTGCCTGCTGGCTGCCTATCACAGGCAGGCTGAAACACCTGGGTGCTCGTCCTGCACAGCTGTACACATGCCACTGCCCAGCCGTCTGCAGAGCAGTCCATATGGCGACTTCTCCTGCAGAGTGGGCTGACAGGCAGCTCCATCCGAGAGAGAATGTTTATTCTATAATTAGAAAACATTGCATTAGGACTAGTTACAGTAAGAGCAGTACCAAGTGTCTGCCCTGAGGCCAGCCTTTGTCCCAAGTTCAAGGATATTTTGTTTACTGATTTGTTTGTAGGGGTTGATTTTGTTTATTTTTTCAGTCTCTGTACCTTCCTTTGCCCTCTGTGAGCCAAAGTGCCAAAATGCCATTGCAGTTCTTGCCATGTTTATTCTGAGTCAGCAAATAGGATACATTGAAAATTCCGTTTCAGAATTTACTTTGATGAATTTAATTCTAGTACAGCCCAGATAATAGGTAGGGGTGCTGCTGTCTGAAGAGTAAAAGGAAGAAAAAAAAGAAAATTATAACATTAATCATATGTACAGTTTAGATGGCTCAGAAAAAAAGGTATGAGACAATGACTTAATACCAAATCTAATACCCTTACACATTTGTGGGGTCTTCCCTGCTTGCCATTTTGTATCCAGTATATACTACAGTATGGAACTACAAACACCATCAGAGACACTTTGGAATAAGGTGGGGAGAAAGGGACTGAGACATTGGGAGAAAGAAGAAGGGAGGGAAGATCGCAGCTGATGTAAATATGCACGGCTTCAAAGGGGTTATGATGATGTCCTCAATCAAATAAATTAACCTTGTGCTTCCTACAAATATTCACATTACTGAATTATATTTTTCTGCACTTCCTCCTCTTGTTTTCTTCCTGAATTTTTACCATTGATTTGCCATATAAGAATTGCAATGTGACTGTATATTAGAGACAGCACTATATTTTTAACCTACATAGTCATGGACAAACGGAGTTTTCTCATCAAAAGAGAGCTGCAAGCAACAATTTCCCCTCCTCCAGCTCAATTAAGAAACAACATGTTTTTCCTCTCAGTGCTTGCCTTTTATCTATTCCTCTTCTCATGTTTCTCTGTTTTTTCTACTTCATGGCATAGCAGTGGCACTGAATGCTGATGAGATAATGCTGATGAGATAATGCTAAGTTTAACCCCGTGGACTCCTTTCCCTAATTTCTTCAAGAACTAGATATATGACATGAACTTTTTGAGGTTCTCTGGTAGCCTACTGAGCTGATACAGATGTCACAACATTCCCACTTTGTCCAGGACCATTGAATACAGAATAGTTACTGGAGACAGAAGCAGTTGGGAAACAATATACTCTGTGTCAAAAGAAACTGCTGGATGTTGTTAGACTTTTTGATAGCTTCTTATTCTGTTTTCTCTTTTAAAAAAAAGTGAGACTTGTTTCCAAGACAATCATTATTCTATTCAAATTCTTTCTATCACAGTTTTACACACACAGTAAACAAGTAGCCTGTATCAGAAAACATTATACTAATTACTTTTATGAATATCACTTTTTATACCCACCGGGACTATAGAGAAATGTCCTATATCTGAATTTGTTTAGCTTTTATAATATTCAAATCTGGATATTTGAAAAATGGTAAATATAATGGTATTTTTCCTTTTTTTACGACAAAATGAAAATGACAGAATATTTGCTTAGCTGCTGATACTGCAAGTAATATAGATACTGCAAGTAATATATTTTGTAAGAATTCAGATTTGGTGATACTACTGAATTTGCAAGTTCTACTTCAATTGTATTTAGAAAAGTTTGAAAGTTGGTAGAGTAAAAGAATTCCTTTCATATTATTGATAAGTACTTTAATTCCCATGGAATGTTTTTGCTATTATAATGCATACGCTTTCTGCATTGTCTGCTATAAACTATAGTTTTCTCCATGCTGTTTAAATCTACATATTAATTACAACAGACTGTTGATTAAAACACACATAATTATGAATGAAAATTTTAACATGGATTGTTTTGTTTCTTGCAGAAGAGTGAAAAACGGTCTTCTGAACTCTGATGTTTTCTTCATTTTCTAACAAGCATTGATTGCAAGTTAATACATGTTATCAACATTTTCATGAACAGGAGGAAGCAAAAAAAAAGATGGGATTATTTGAATTGTCAAGATAATATGAAACGGAGGCTTTAGTCTTCATTGAAAATAATCTGATCTGTATGGTTTCTAATTCTTCTTTTTGTCTTTATTTTTTCAAGATTAGTGAAATACAGATCAAGGAAAAGCATAGGTAAAATAATAGGAAAATTTTCAAAGGTGAAAAACAACCACCAAACCACCACATCAAAAATGCTTTCGGTCCAGGCTCTCAGAGTCTCTTACCATTCTACTTTGTTTTATTTTCTCAAATATCACTGCAAAAATGAACTTTTTTAGTTTTTAGGCATGTTTTCAGTGCTATATATCATAACCAACCTTGTGAATTTGCTCACATGTTCATAAATCACTGATCTTAAAAGTATATCAAAACATAGAAGATTGAATTAAATTTTTAAGTTGTAACACTGCTGAACACATTGGTTATCTGCATGTCCCCTAACAGCATTATTGTACCAGATATCCATCACCTGGTAGGAAGCGATACCGTTGAACATACTGTTGAAGCCTTCCAAGTTTTCTTAGCGATTATTGCAGAAAATCCTCTCCTTACATTGTATCAAAGTTTATGAAAACAGTTGTTAACAGAAAAATATGTGGGCGTAATTATTTAATGGTGGACCAGTCATTTTTCAAGATCCTTTCTGGCAGCAGTGGGAACACTGCACTTGCTGAGGAGTCTCGCTCTTCACAGCAGGGCTTGTTGCCAGGTAGCAACTACCATCCTAACTAGTAACACATGATAGTGTTTTCAGATACACTGATGACAGATTGAAATCTAATGGTCTGCAGGTCATAATGTGGAAAAAATAACCTGGATACATAGCAAAACTTCATATAGATAGTGATGGCCCCTGTGTCAGCAAGGGAGACAGGAAGAGAGGCCTTCAACACCAAAGTATACATATGCACATATATATATATATATATGAACATATATTTATATATATATATATCTTTTTAAAACTACAGACAGACAAGGTCCTTTCTAACAATACTAACAGTGTATGATAATGCAAATTCTGACACTACTGTTTAATTAATTTATGTTGTACAGATGTTAGAGAAACTCAACCAGCCATATAGAAATAATGGATCTTTAGAGATTGGAACAAGTAACTGTCGTTGCATTTTCCAGTGAAAGCCTACAGAAATAGTTATTTTTTTAGAATGAATTTAAACTTTCAGTTTTAGAAAAGGATGCCTGGCACCTAATAATTAGCAAACCAGAATCTATGCACCAAATTATTATAATGTACATATTCATTTCATTAGATTCACACCACCGTGTGGTGTAAAGTGGGAATAATTAAACACCAGATGGTGGTGTAAACTCCAATAGCAAGAGCTTATGCATAATGCATGAGAATGGGATTTACTGTTGTTTTTATCCATTTGGAGCCATTATGCTACTCTTGGACCCCAAACAATGTTTCAGAGAAAAAGATCTCTCTGTATTAAGCATTCCTCTATACCGAACAATTTGTTCATTTGCCTTGTCATATCCTCATCAGTTATCTTCCTGCTCAACTTCCAGAATTTCCGAGAACACATTATTTTCTGGCAGTGCTCACAAAACTCCTGAGCTTTTCCATCATACAGAAGCACCCGCACTTACGAGATATCATTTTATGTTTCTGCCAGCAGTATAAAGTTTAAGATTAGGACCTTTGGAAATTGAATCTGATTTTTAATGATTGTAGTGTCACATTTCCAGCCTGAAATACTTTTAAAATGTCATTAACTGATGTACCATTAATCATTTAGAATTTTTTGACCATTAAAATATCTTTTTTTTTTCATTAAAGAAGTAATGAATATGAAAGTGAAGTGGAGACAGGATATATAGTATATTAATGGCTGGCATGGAGAGCAGATTAGTATGCTTAATTCTCCTTCAGTCATGACATTCCCACTTAGGTGTTTATACTGCTCTTGAGTCAAACAGTGGCGGTGAGATAAAACAAATGAGTAGTTCACCCCCTAATCAGTCCTGGTAAAGGAAAACAAGGAAGTTAACATCTGACCACGGCCAAATGAGTCAAAATCAGGAAGGATAGAAAATCACGGTATACTTTTTTAACTTCTGCATGAGAAAACATGTTTTTGATAAATACTTTTGGTGCCTGCAACATTCACAGAAGTCCACATTCCCCCCTTCCCCCCCACAACAGAACTTCACTTTGCTCGTTCTGTGCTACTGAATGAAAGACACAGGACCTACAGCTTAGTTGCTGCTGTGTAATCTTGCTTCCCCACATCTGAAACTTCCCCTTACCTTCCAGTACCCTGTCTGTCTGTCTGTCCAGAAAATGGGAATAAGGATGCCAGAAGGTCCAGCTGTTTCACAGATATAGCAGCTACATGCAATGACAACAATTCTGCTGTTATTATTTCTCAGCTAGCCTTGTGAAAGATGTGTGCCTTCCAGCACCCGTTTGAAATATGAGTAGGTCCATGTCTGGATGACACAGGACACACCCAGAAAATATATGGTGGAGAAATAGGGGTAGTTTTAAGACATTTGTTGTAGGTCAGCTCAAGAGCAGATGAAACTCCACTTCCTGCAGGGAAGCGAGGTGGACACGTTACAGCTGCTTCCCTTAACAGAGGATGGGATACTATGGCTCCCACAGCCCCAAAAGGGAAAATTATCAAAAAATTTCTAACTGGCATCAAGCAGCTTTACACACGTGACTAAATGCATAGTGTACATGATACAAAGTGCAACAGCAAACCTCTCTTGCCACTATTTTGAAGTGCCTGAAGTCCCCCAGAATTATTCACAGGACTAGTTACTGGAGTTAGAGATTTTTTCTCAGATTATCTCGTAAACCTGTGCCTCACAGTGATTCATCTTCTACCTCACTGGCCCTGCTGCAAAGTAGGACCATTCAGAGCAAGGGTAATTCAAGACAGAGGATTTTATTTTTTGGTCCTTCAGCCCTGGAATAACCCATGACACAATGGGAAAGCACCCAGCAAACATTGAAACAGAGCTTTCCAAAGGAACTTGGGTTTCCCTGCAGGGTTACGTTTCGAGCTGCTAGCTCCACTTTCCTAAAAACAGCTGCCAAAATCACAATGAGGTCACAAACCATCACCAAAGAAGAGTTTATCAGGTTTCACTCCACCTCTACAGAGCCTCTGCTTGCCTCAGTGGGAGGGGAAGTGCCTTTTCCTTTGCTCTCTCTGGATCCCAGTCTTTTGTATGGATACGGATACGGCTCCATAACCACCACTGTCAAGCACCTCAGTGATTTAGTAGTACAGTCCTTTCCCCAAAGATTTTTTTTTCATTTGGATGGGGTGTATACAATCTGAGATTATGCCCACAGGAACAATGTTTTGCCTCAGTGGTACAGCGGCAAAGAGCTTCTGTGTGGATGCATCTGTATCAGCCAAATAATTCCTTTACAAGTACTAAAAAGCATCCACAAGCTGTGCTGCTGGTGTAAGTATAGGTGCTCTCGGAGAATTAGAGATTTCTGCTATCACAGCTGTTTCAGTCCTAGGTTTTGCCCCAACTGCAGTACATAGCTGTACTGTCAGGGATCTGCATCATGGGTTTAGACAAGCACACAGAGTAATATTCACTGCTAGGATTATCACTGTTTTCATAGTCCTGGGTTTTGAGTCAGTTAGAATTTTTTTTTTTATTAAATTCCTTTCCTCAGAAGAGTTTTATGAAAATTGAATCATTTTAGTGAAGCCTAAAGCAAAACAAAATATACAGACCCTACAGAATCAAATATAACCAAAGAATCTTCATTAAGAATTTTCTCTGAGAAGGTTTTTTGATGAAAATTGTAAGTTCTGTAATGCCAAAGTTTCCAAAAGGATTAAACAAAATTAAATTTTCATCTTGTGAAAATCTAAATTGTTATTTCATTACGTTAAGTAGTCTCCTATTCATCTTCCAACTGCTTCAAAATGTTTAATTTCTAATTGATGACTTATTTGTGTAAGGGCTTATGGAAAGTACTTCTGAAGTCACTGTGCTCTCTTTAGCAATGGACTTGTTTAAAGACTGTAACCTCTTCAGTGGGTGAAGTGCGACCTTTTATCACAAGTTTTAGGCTATAGGTACTAGAGATTATGCTAGGCCCCTGAGGATTATAATTCAATAATTCCCACAGTCCACAGTCACAAAGATCTAGAGAAAACACTGTTTTCTCTTGGGTTAGCTTTAAACATTTTTTAAGAAAGCTGACTATACTGAAATAACTCACTTTAGAAGTGCAGCTTGCTTGTGCTCAGGGTCCAAAAATAATACTGTCACAATTGTGATAAAGCTTGTACTTTGTACCACTCACTGAGCTCAAGCACCAGCACTGAAGCCACAGTGAGGGGCATGGTGCTGACTCTCAGTGCAGCAGTGTGAGCACATCTCTTGGTGAAGGCCCATAGGGGCATCCAAGGTCAACATCCCTCACCAAACATGACACAACTGTTTCCAAAAAAACAAATGGAAAGAAAGTCTGACAATCCATTCAGACACATAGTTCTAGACCCGATCCTGATCTTAGCTCAGTGCTCATATCACCAAGGTTGTGTGTTCAATCCCCATACAGGCCATCCACTTCAGAGCTGGACAAATGGGTCCCTTCCAACTCATGATATTCTTCGTGTGTGTATGGGTGTGATCAGACAGGTTAAGCTCTGAACTGAACTGAAGGATTCCTAGTTCCTCCTCATGGCTGTGTGTGTAAAGGGAAAAGAGAGCATGCTGATGCCTGTAATTTTACCTAGAATGGTGCAGGTCCTCTGCTATTGCTGCTCCTAAAAGATTGTTCTCTGCTTTCTGAATAAAACAAGAGTTCCATTCTCCCCATCACCACCTTCAAAAAGAAGAGCAGAATATGACATTTTGAGCAGAAAACATAAAGCTAATCACAGTAGTATTGTCTGTCCTGTATTAACTTTCTTTTCAATTCAAATTTCTACCTATTTCTTACCAAAGACATACAGAAAATGAAAAAAAAAAGATAACTCGTTTATTCCTTCAGATTCCACAAACTCAGTGTAAATCTCTTTCAAATTGATAACACTAACACTTATTGGGAGTTCTCTTCTGGGTCTGATAAAATTGAGAGTGTATAGAAGAGCAAATTATGTACCTATTATGCAGTATAAATAACACTGGAACAACGAAGATTTTGGTGCTGTTTTTATGGCATACTAATAGGTATGTTGTAAAACTCTAGGTCCTTTTCTTCAGGATAAAAGAACAAATGGTAATCAATGAGATGGTAAGGAAGAAAAGTCAAAACAGGTTAAAATGTGTGTTTTGGATGAAAAGAATTCTATGGAACTCATTGTAGTTGAATCCCTAACAGTATTTAGATGTGTGTATGGACAAAAAATTCATGTAGCTCTATAGTGAAGAGTGTTAAAACACAACTCAAGCAACTCTTTTAGAAAACATTGAAATATTTTGGGCTTCAGGCATAAACAGAGACTTAAATAAGAGGAAAAAGGGACCACTCATCAGGCAGATGATTAAATAGGGATTCACTGCAGTGTTTCTTGAATTTTTACTTTGAAGAAACTGGTATTACTCAGAGTTAGGGCTGTTCTTAGATCAGAGGAACAACTGATCAGATTCAATACAGCAGTTCCCATGACATTACTAGCAAAACTGAAATGGTATATACTTCATAGGAAATTATTGGTATGAAAGCCAAGCCTCAGTCGCTGATTTTGAAACATTCAGATATAGGCAAATCTGAGCCGCTTTTCTAACTCTGCATGTTCCCAAAGTGTAGAACAAAGGTACTCACCCAATGAAGTATGAATGAAATGTCATATCCTTACCTTGGGTTTATGTCCTGTAGACAGAAGATAAAGAGCATTATAAAATGGTGGAAGTAGAGTTAGTAACAACCAAAATATATTTTGACCATTTTTGAACAAAGTGGCACTCCTAAATATTTGTGGACAATATGAGTGATTGCATATCAACTAACTATATCCTAGAATGACATAGCTGGTAGGTGGCTAATCACTGTTTTAATTTTCTGCCTTCAGATTCCTCTCCTCTCCTCTCCTCTCCNTCTCCTCCTGACAACTTTATAAACCTAGAGAAACATGTTCTTTTTTTTGGCCGACTAATAAAGTTTTTTTCCACCAGACCATAGGAACATGCTAATTTTGAAACTCAAAAAAAGTGTTGCTTTTTATTTTAAATATATCCACTTTGATTGCATCTCACAAGGAAACCATGCCAAAAATCACTGACTGTTTACCAGGGTAGTTATAACAAGTGGAGTATAAAAACATAGTTTCCAGGTAAAATGGCTATGCTAACATCCATGATGTAGATAAAATTTTATAAACAGAAGATAAATCTGCATGTTTGGATTCCGTTAGAGATGGCATAACTACTCCTGTACAGGCATTCCTTTTGTGTGACTCTTCTCTGCTATCTCTATGAAGCTGCAATAGAGACATCAGCATTTAAACTAATCATCCTGGTCTCCCTGCAGACTCAGCGGAGGTGTAATTTATCTTCCCTGTTTCAGACACCTACTTCAGGATATCATGAACTGTGTCCTGAAAGAGCTAATATACAGTGCTATCCACTACACATGTTGGCTATCTCAGACATTCACCACCAATATCTATTCAGCCTATCCTACTTCTGACCATCACCCCAAAAGGGCTGCAGCAGCATATTTGTAATGCAAATTTTAAAATCTAGCAGTAGTGGTCAAAGATGTTACTGTGCAGAACACAGCAAGTGGGTTGCAGTTATCCTTCCAGCAGACAACCAACAAAGTTGACAAATAAACGTGTTTCCTAAAGGCAACTTTTCAAGACAGGAAAGATAAATATGTTGCTGAAGACCAACAAAGGTGTTAATGGTGAGTACAGGTTCACAACTTTGGACTACCCACTCCCACAGCTGAATGAAGATTATAAAAGCAGGTTCCTCTTATAAAAGCAGGTTCCTCTTATAAAAGCAGATTCCTCTTTGAAGGTTTCAGAGAAACTATCCAAGGTTACTCTTTGGGTGCAGAGGACTGTGGTACTCAGAGATGTGGTTGTCAGGTGAGAGATTAAACTAAGTGGCTGTTACTGGCCTGAGCATGAGCTCCAGAACTGTACATGCTGTTGTAGCTGTAGGCTTGCTAGACAATGAGGCAGTGCACTGACCAGAAAGGTTTCTATTCCTCTATCAGTGCCTGGAAAAAGGCTTATGATTACAACAAAGAGTCAGTGGAGGATTTCATCCTGAGTGTTAGCTAAAGGGCTGCTGATAAAACAAATGTCCCACAGGATGTTACTGCTTTTTATTACACAGAGGTCTAGAGGGAGTTCAAACAATTAGCTGTCAAGGGATGATTTAAGGATGCTTCTGTAAAGAAGCAGATAAACTAGAGCGTTCAAGTAGTATTCATAGTAGGTAAAACTAAAGTTATTTATGGATATGCGTCAATTGCAGCATATCAGCATAGTACTGATTTTGAGTTCCTATCTCTATCAACTCATTTTAAAGTTTATTGAAATATTAATTTGTCCCACATTATAGGGGATAGAATTTTTGTTTCTTTTTATGCACCAAAACTCATTTCCAATACTGCATGCCACAAATATTTTGCAATAAATATCCAAAATACAACTGGATACATCACAAATATTGTCTTATTTTACAGGACTGGGAGTTATTTAAACCTGATTTATTGACAGGGTGTGTTGGAAATATGAAGAGAAATTATATTATTAAAATTGTTTGCATACAATCTTCTAACCTCAGGGATGTTGAATATTAAAGCAGGCCAAAAAACTGAGTGTTTGTTACAGAACAGATAGAGAACATACACTGAGTAGAATATAAAATTCTCAAAACACACCTATATGACCTGGAGCTCATTTTCAAAGAATTTTGTCTTTGCTAGGTTTAGATTTCTAAGAGATCTAAATGTATTTTAAAGGGGACATATGATTGAAAACCTTGTCCACTTTGAGTATTTTCACATTAGAGTGAATGGTCCCTTTGGCTAGAATAAGATCTATTTTAATAAAAAATNAGGAAGGGCACGAAAATTGGCAACTCTTTGGAAGCCGTAGAGTTTAGTTGTACATTTGAGTACCCAATATACAGAACACAGGTAATTATTATTTTTATTGCTTTTACTTCAGGAACTGTATGACTAGTCAAAATTCACCTGTACACATTTTATTTAGTGCAGTCTGGGCTCAGATTTTTTACATTTTTGTTAGCTTTCCCAACAGAAATTGTGTGTTACAATGAGGATGAAGGCTCCAGGCCAAAGTCCAACATTACTTTTTGTCATGACATTCTTGAAGTTTATCTTGTTCTTTCCATGTTCATACTTAAAAACACAATAACATAGGATAGAAACATAAATTCTCCTTACAGACCTTTGGTCCTGGATGTCAAGTAATGCAGTAAAATGCTTCAAGTCCATAAAATTATTTTAGTGTTAAAATCCACTTCCGTAGTTAGACTGCAAAAGTGGTATTTGTTGTTCTTGAATAATAACCTTTAAATTACGGTTGGAGAAGCCATTCATTTCAGTGGATTTCCTCGGTGGGCCAGACAAAGGCTACATAAGTGTGTCTATATAGTCTACTGTCTAGCTTAGATCACAGGTCTAAAAATTAGGAAATCATCAATGACCGTATCTTCTTGTATGTAACAGTCATTGGGAAGTTTACAGAAATATTTTAGAATAATGAAATTTGGTTAGACGATTGTGCTACCTTCTGCAGCTTTAGCACACCAGGATGTATGACGCTGTTCCTGTGGCATCTTCTATCCATTATTGCAGGCATCTCCTGGCATACTCTCCATTGTCTCTCAAGAGGCTAAGCCTTTCCATATGTTTTATGCTGACCCTAGTATCAAACTCAATTGGCTCTTCAGCTTGGAGTGAGGAAGACAAACAGCTGTATTAGGAAACCTAAAGGAGTAGTACTCAGCACAAGCGCTTTTGTGGCTCCAACTTAAGTGTGCAAATAGGAAAGGATTTAGCAAACAAGTTACCTAGATTTTTTTTTCACTTTTCCAGGAAGTGAAGTATCATAAATCCTTTTACATATCTGAGTCTGGGTGACTTTTGAAATTAGGATATCTTTGAAAATTTTGAGCTTTTATTTGTCCCAGCATAAGGCCCATAAATAGAAGACTTACTAATTAACTTCTGCTAATAAAAAGAGAGCTGCGTCATCTAAATTTATCTGTCAACCTGTTGCATTCTGTTAATTAAGTTGCATGCAAGAGATGCTAGAAAAACTCTACCATAGTTATTCAAATTAATATTTTGACTTCTTCCATGTTATGGACAGGGAAGATTGCAGCGAAATCTTACCATTTCCTCATTATTTTCAACCCTCTTGGTCTTAAGGTAGCGGGACCTCCAGATCAGCAGTCAGTGAGATATTCCTTCAAGTATATGACTACTAAAAATGGTTTGACTACATTCACGTGAACCATTCATTTTAACCAGATCTGTGACAATTCAGGGGCTGTATCATCAGCCTCCAGAAGTGTTTTTCCAGGACTCCTTGGCTGAGTCACAGCAGCAGAGGGGCATGTGGTCTGCATGAGCTGATGATGGAGGAAGAGGGATGGGAAAATGGAAAACTCTTGCATTAGATTCACCACTGATGGATTAACATTTTGCAATCACTGTGTGAAAAACAGAGGTGTATTAACACAGCTATAGTTAGGCTGTAGGAGAGAATAATGATCCATACAGTTATGCTGGAAGAACTTTGAGCAGTAACTACTACTGAGGTCTGAGATCTCTGGATATAGTGATTTATATATTAGCTTTTGCTATCCCTTTTAACATAGCATTTGTCTTCTGTTTTTCTCTCTAATAATATCAGTTTAAAATCATGATAACCATTCTTACTTACAGTTAATTAAATAGAAATTTATTTCTTGTTCCCTGTATTCATCCTGATACTATTGCAAATGTCCTTTTTATGTAGTGGTGTTACTGGGTTTTGCACCAAGGCTGTTGGCAAACTCACCTCACCACGACAGTGTTCCAGGAATCATTCAAGAGTACCCACCAGTGACTATAGTAATGTTTCATTTCCAAAAATCATCTCCTTTAGGTCTGTTACTGGAAACATCACAAACAGCATGTATCTGTTACAAGAGGAATTCACGTTTTTCCTGAGTATCCTCCTGTGTAAATTGCTGCTTCTATTTAAAAACATCAGGCTCTGTCCAATTCTCAGATCCAATGAATCTGCTTCATGCCATTCTTCCTATGCCAAAGAAGACTAATTAATTAATCCCAGTGGAGAAAACTTCCACTACTGTTCATCTCTTGTTGCTATTCTTCAGTCTCGTTTTTCCACTGTCCCAGTTCTCAATGTATTTTTAGGAGCAAGGAAATACAGGGAAAACAGCAGAGACGTTTTTCTCTGCAGGTAGTCTTTAATTTCTTTGCGAATGCACCCCAGAGCATAGAATTGTTGATTTATCCTCAGATTCCTATGCATCTCTTCATGCACTTCTCAGCTGCAGATGTATCTTCCTCAGCTTGGGAGGTAAATCTCTCTTGCTATTCTGCTGGGACATTCACTGGTGAAATTCACTATGTTTGCTAAAGAATAGACAGGGATAATGGATACTTACTGAAGATATTTTCCTTGTTCATTAGTTATAGCGTGTCGTCATTTTCATTCACAAACTTTGTGCATGCTGTAACAGAACATCAAAAAAATAGAAACAATAATTTAAAAAAAAGGATTGGATTAAAGATTGTACCAAGGTTTAGAGTCAGATGGACAGGCAGACAATTTAGATGGATGTCACTTGGCACTAGATGACAGTAAGTTGCCTTATGCTGTTCACTGAATGATGGATGACAAATCTTATTGTTATACAGATGCTTAACTTGCTGGTGTGCATTATAATTTTGAAGATACCATCTGATTTGCAGAAATTAGTATGCTATGCAGCTATAGATATGTTGCAGGCAGTAGGAACTGGAATTGGGTTATTTTTTCCTGTTGTTTGTTGCCTGACAACTTTGACTCCAAGACCCATTCATTATAGCAAACTGAATTTATAGAGGTCTGGACTTTGGCTTTTGCTTCAGTGAAAAAAAACAGGTTCTCATTTATTGGATTTGCAATGGAGATATAATATGTCTAGCACCTACTCAGAGATATTCTTGATAGAAAAATAAAATACCATGGGTGAAGCTGACTGGCACTGAAAAATAATACAGAGATGGTAAGAGAATATTTGCATAATGCTCACCTAAACATATCTTCAAGTTTGCTAATGTCCCCATTCAGCTTGGCATGGGCCTTAGAAGAACTGTGTTATGGGGATAAATTCCCAAACAATGTGGGAAAGAACATCTGCTGAGGGGTTTATGTAATTTTCCACTCAATTTGTTCTGTCAAGAAGATAAAGTATTTCACTCCTTTGAAGAGACCAATACTATGGGTTAAAAAACTGAAACTTAAAATGGCACAAATTCAGTATGAAGCAAACTTTGTTAGTTCCAGTTTTCTGTATTATTTTTCCCCATTCTGATTCACCTATTTGCTTTTTTAAATCTCTTTCTTTTGTTTTCATACCTGTTGCTGGGGTAAAACATGCAAAGATCCAAGAAACAAGCAACGTGACGTCCATAGCTAATGAGACAGAACCATATTTCTTGAGCACTGGGTTTGAATGGCTGTTTGTTACTTTGCTATCATTGAACACATTTGTCCTGTATTGCAAATAAAACAATAAATCTGTACCTTTAGCAATAGAATCACAGTCTAAAAACACTCAAAATGAGTAAGCTTGTGCTTCCTATTTTCCACATCAGACCAGACCAAGAAGAAACATTAAATGCATAAAACTGAAAGGCTTCTAATGCATTATAGGCTTTCAATATAGTACCTTAAGGGCTCCCCAAAAAGCACAATATGATTTATAAACTGTACCAAAAACCTTCTCCTGTAGTGCAGTGAATGTTATCACTGGTCTCCTTATCCACATTTCCTGTGGAGGAAATAGCTGTTATCAAATAGTATAAATATTAAATAATATAAAATAGTACATACTATACTGCCTTTAGTGTGTTGCTCTAAATCTGATTCATTGTTTTTACTTTTTTTTGCTCACGTGATACAAAAACTAACATTAAAATATATTTAACCTTTTATAACAGAAGGATATGACATTAAAAGTGAATATAGAGAGTGTTTAAAAATATGGGCTTAACTGATGTGCAACTTGTCAAACACTTTTTAGCATTCCATGAGAGCTGCATGCTTCACTACTGCAGGGCAGCAAATATGAATAGGCTCACTGGTGCTAGGAATGATAAGCATGCATCTTGCTCTTCTCAGAAATGTGAATTTCTCACAATATTTAAACAGTGCTAAAAGTTTTTGCATTGGTTCCAGGAGGACATGAAGACAAGGGCTAAATATCTAAATATCCAGAGAAGCCAAGTTCCAAGAGCTATTTCTGTGTTTGTTTTCCAAGTTGGTTGAACCAGAAAGTATGAGCACACACATAGGAGAATGTGTGGTCACACATCTCCCTCATGACACCCAACTGGACAAATATTTTAATCAAAGACCCTTAGAGACTCACAGAGCTCTCAGCCAACTGCTAAGAGCGCCTGCACAGCAGTACCTGAACCATCTTGGTTTTGATGAGTTGATAGCAGAGGTCCTTGAGAAGCCAGTATTGTCCTGAACACATGTAGATGGATCTGAGTTTCCTGAAAAGCCAGACATAAATTTTATGGACTAAAGCTCAGGATTCTCTAATGACACCTGCTTCTGTGCTCCTCACTTTATTGTAATGGGAATCAAAATATGAGTTTAGGGTTATGCAAATTAAGAAGAAAAGGAAAAATATACTCAGATAAAACAAAAGCCATTTAAACTCTGCACTAAATTTTATATTTTCTTTGGTATAGTATTTGGGTTTGGGGTTTGGGTTTTTTTTTTAAGCCTCTCAGTGTTGAGTTTATATATATTTGTTGCAGTAATGCAGTATATAATACAGTATACATACCATCCATAATTTTCTATAATTTTTATATGTAATAAAGTAGATGAGATCACAAAGTAAGACTACAAAGCAAGGGAATGGCATACTTACCTTTCTAACGATCTCTAATAGTGAGCAACTCCTTCCGTTTCATAATTTGCAGTCATCAAAAATACAATGACTATTATAAATTAGCCTGAATTCCATTTCATTCCAGTCATTCTATCTCTCCTACCCATTCTTTATATCTTCTTCCAACTTTTTCTTTACTTATATAATACTTACTTGTTCTTGTACTTTTATCTGTATATTTTAAAATATTTGTAGGCAACTTAGTTCTTTCATACAGATTTCAAATCTTAAATCCCGGCAAGTAATTGCCTTTGCATGCCACAAAGAAATGTAATATTTAAAGAAATTATTGTGCAGCACGTAGTAATGGGGAAACTGGCAATGCCCTAAACGAAGAGCAAATGTTAAACATTTTGAGATATTGACATCCTATGTAAACTAAAAGCTTTTTATTAATCTCAAAATCACATGGCAGTTAAGGTTTTTGATATGTTGTTAGGACCCAACAGTAAAAAGTCTTATGTAAATTGAAATGTTTTATCTCTGCTCAGTTGCCTCTTCACCTTGGCCACAGCAGAACCTTTTCTATCCCATGATGTGAACTGGGCACATTCTGGAGCACATACCAGCCATCCAGGCTGCCTGCAGCATACTTCACTTTGCTGGAGAGGCAGCCAGTTTGCAGCAGTCTTTGCAAACCACAGTGTTACTAGCCTTTGGTGCTGTTGTTGATCGGAGAGGAAAAGGGAAGATACAGAAGAGGAAAAAGGAGCTGCAGGGTGTAGAGGGGGGTAATTTTCTCATTTGTAATTTTATCAGTGAAGCCGTCATTTGTTTTCCACAGAGGCCTCTGGCTTTTGCCCAGTAGAATTAGACTAAAAACCTGTGGTGAAATGGGGTAATCTCATTGGTTTGTTTTGTCTTTCAGGCAAAGCACCAAGAAGTGGGTAAAGTCTGTATTGCTGACAGTGAATGTGGGCAAACTCCATTTGCTTGAGTTTACCCCGATTGCCTCACTGCCTAAAGCTGCCTCTGGTTTTAATCATGGCCAGTGTCACAGACCATATCTCTCTCAGGCACTCAATGACCTGGAACCAGTCTGGCTAAAGATTAACTAAGCTCTGGTGTGGAGACAATGGCTGAGAACTGTGCTTTTCCTGCACAGACCCACAGAGGGTGAAATTCATTTGAAGGGGAAAGAAAAGTTTTTTTGAAAGCTGGCTTGAAACTTTGAACCCTCACAGAAACAGGGCAATTATAAGTCTCTCTTATGTCTTCACTGAGTATAAAGTTGCTTCATCACCCTATATTGTCTAATTGAAATTGCACCTTGGCTCAAAGTGTCTTCACATTCCTTTAATAGTGATATGATTTTTAAAAAAAAGGTAAAAATGTGTTTTTCACTGCATGCAGTAATCTTAAGCTGTGAAATAAAACACACCAGCACAATTCCACCATGCAACACAAATATTATGCACTCAGATATTATAGTGAGCAAACCAGTATAAGAATGTAATGGAATAGAATAAATTACTGCTATTGACCCACGCAGAATTGAAAGCCTAAACTGCAAGTCTAACATTTCCAACTAAAAATGTCCCTATTATATTCAGCATGCTGGCTTTTCCTGGGTGTATTCAGTATAATATCCTTTTACTGACATAGACCGGCTTTTACTTTTTACTGGTGACAGTCCTACAGAGGGGATTTTGAAATGGATTTTTTTTTTTGGTCATCAATCCACAGCATTAAATTCCTGTGGCAGGTTCACTCTTCAGCTTGAGTGTACAAATTATGCTCATAGATACATACATCTGAGTAGCCCCATTGAAGGCACAGACTTACACTAGAAGGCCAAAGTAGATTTCATAAAGTAAAGGAAAGCCAATACTGTAATCTAAGACTGCTTTTGCCCTTCAGAATATTTATTGTTGGGGATGGGGTATGGAAAAAAAAAAGCAAAAGCTTTTTATCTTCACTTTCATATTCCAGATTTAGTTTGCAGTGTTGACAAGTAAGAAAAAAAACCCAAACTTTTTCATTTCTTTGTTTGCTATGCAGCACCAAATTTAAATTAAAACAATCAAAGGGCAATAAAAGTAGCGTATCTTACGGAAAAGGAGCAAAAAAAAAGTTTGCATTCTGTTTCCTGTAGATACATGTTTATATTTTATTACAATTAAAGTACCAAAATATATTATTAAAATTATATTGTAATATATTGCAATTACACATTCTCTTAGCATTAACTACTATTATAAATAAGTAATAAATCTATTTCCTTCTGGCCTTATATCAGTTTTAAGAATATAGGAAAATCTATCCTGTGAAATTTTCCTCTCTAACTTTTATATAAAATGAAACCATTTTCATGTCTTTCCCTCCCTATGGGACACAATAATTTGTGCTGCAAACACAATTCAACATAGACCAAGTCAACATAGCTACTGATTAAGCCAGAGGAGCCTGCCCTTAGGTCCCCTGTTAGATCTCTTTTTCAGATGGAAGAAGTGAAGACAGCATTAGTAGCAAATTCCGTGACTGGACATACTTTTCTCTAAAAAGATTTATGTGTAATTTTATGATTAGTCTTCCCATGACAGACACAAGAAAAAGTTAAAGAGGAGCCTCAAAAGAGGAGACTTAAAACTATTTTAATACTTAAAAGTAAAAGGAAATAGAAGATGGGTATTGAGAAAAGCACAGGATTTCTGCGTTCATTTCAGCGAATGAAACCACATTTAAAGCTGGGAATAAGCAATAATGTTCATAACCATAAAGGTAGTGGTTTAGACATCAAACTCACTCTGACTGAATCACCAGGAGGCAAATATTTATTGAATTCAGAAACCACAGAATACCATCAACAGATCCAAAGAAACCAAGCAGCAACCCCACCAACTGAGCTTTATTACCCCACTCCTTTCCTTCTTTACTATGAGGCAGCAGATTTCCATTCTAGGCTATGTCCACTGTCAAAAGCAGAAATCCATCTCGTTAAAACATTACTCTTGGTTTCATTTAAACAAACAGGCTGATTTGGCTTAAGCAAACACTCTTGTCTTGGAGTGGTATCCAGGACAAGTGTGGCTCATAACAGAGAACAGCAGAGAGGTGATAAGTAATTTGGGCACACGTTCATTTTCAGAAGCTCTGAGACAAGACGCGCTTCACAGACAAAACATAGTAAAAACAGTGTTGAACATGCAGTTGCAAGGAGAAAATTAAGCTTACAAACAAAGCAGCCATTGCTGTAGGAAGAAAGGAACCCTCATTTTCCTCTGAGTTGCTGAGATTGTCTCTAAAGAGAGCGAGCACAAGGTCACATGTGGCTCACACGACAGAATGAAAAAGTGCCAGTGGTCACAAATTTTATGATCATTCACCAATTGCGAGTCTTGGCCAAGCATTGCATCCCGTCTTCAGAATCATGGCCTCAATGAAATGTCTAGTTACAGTGAACTTCAAAAATAATGAAAAGTGGCAGTTCTTATATTTTCCCTTCAATATATATAGTGTTTGAATGTTTAGACAATCACTGGCATAGACCACTTTTATATCTTCTGCAAAGAAGGTCCAGTATATAAAATAAATCCCTTATCATGGTGTGATTCCAATCACATCCTGGGGGAAAAATCCATCCTGGGGAGGAAGAATCCATCCTGGGGACTCCTGCAAAGAATATGAACAAAGAATATGAAATTTTGGAAAGAGTTAAAAAAAAAAAAGTGAAAACAAATATCAAGAAAAGAAACAGGGAGATGAACCAGGAAAAGGTATATTTACAGAATTCTCGATAATAGAATAATGACATTTATTATTATTCATTTGCTTGATACAGTCATCTAAGGTTTCATATAATTAGTAGTTTGGGCTTTCATCTGTTTTGATTTTCTCTTAGAATTGTGCTCACAGCAGGAATAACCAGCTTCAAAACCAAGAAAAAGCTAATCTTGCAAATGCAAATTTCTCTTTCAGCTGAGGAAAGTGTTTGGTCTTTAGTGCTGTGATATAAATGATATGGCCAAGGTAGTGCAGGAAGCTGGCAGCAGTAAAAGAAATTCAGCATGCATTTCCCAAGCCTCAAGCCTTAACGTGGAGACCATTCTCACTTTATCACTATGTTTATGACAAAAAGCTTTGAGAAATTCCGTGCACCAGGAAAAAGGCACAGTGCAGCTGACTTTGAGCTGCATGACTGCTTAAAACAGATATTTTATATATATTTTGGATCCGAGTACATCGTAAGAGTTTCATTTATATTTGCATGAAAAGGATATAACAGATACCATTCCCTGTGTCTGTGTGTAAGCAAGAACTCATTAAAACTAGAAAGCCTGTGAGGGAATTAGGCACTCCAGTCTCACAGGATTTTAGTTTGAACTCAGCAACTAACTTCCTGAGATATCATTATTGCCTAATAATGCACTTGGCTGTTATAAATTATCTTCACACACTTGAAATCTGAATGGATTAAAATATTGTTTTTCTCCAGAGAACGAGTGGGTTCTTTTATTTATTTTTGACCACATGAAAGCTTAGCTTTATAGGAATGTGCAAACAAAATCACCAATCACAACAGTATGCTTCACTAGCATATGTGTGTGTGATGAAGCCCTAACGAGAGAAAAATCCTCTTTATTCAGTTTACTCTCCCTTCATTTGGCTTATTGACCATATCAAGTTAAATGTTAATTGCAGGCTACAGAGAGGTTACTTATCTCTTTGTAATCAAATATCTCATTCATTAACTACCTATGCAACAAAATATCTGCTGTTGAAGATCTGACTGAGCCTTTTGTTTTCACAGCAATAAGAAGATACCACCAGTCAGGGTTAAACATGGTGAAAAATAATGTTCTCATTTTAAAAAAATGCATTTTAAATAATCATACTAAACCACAATTTAAAAAAATACAGAGATATATTCAAGAACACTTTTAATAAAAGAGTTTTGGGATTCAATCAGTCCATAGAGATTAAAAATACCTTTTTTTCTTCACTCATTATTACTTTCTCATTATACATTGACTTGCTGTGTGACCTTAGGCAATTAATTTACTCTCTAGCCAAAATTTTTCAACCTGAATATGTAAAATTAAACATCTGAATCTATTTTTAGGTGCTCAAATAAATGGCCTGATTTTCAGAGGTCATTTGTACCCCAAATATTCATTAAGTTGACAGGGGTTCTGCCTGCCCTTTGCCTCTGAATAACTCATTACTTCTTGCATACATAAGTGGTGGATTTAGACGCTTAACTCCTGGTATCAAATGCTATCCTCAGGCTCCTCACACAAAGGAGTATGGCACAGGGAATGCCTGAGCTAGCAACACCCAAGCAAAAAGGTTTGAACAACTCAGTATTGGTCAGGGTCAAAAGTGATGCTGCTGTACTCACAGAGCTCAGGACTCCCCAGAGATTTTTTCTGACAAAAAAAGTTCAAATGACACTCTTCTTACATAGCAGTCATGTCTGAGGAGATTTAATTTTCTGCATATAATCCTATGCACTTCATTTAGGTGCTTAATTTAGACATTATGCACAAAATCCTGTTTGGCCCTAGAAGGAGCCTGGAGTTTGCCTACCATAGTAGAGAGAGAGTGCCTCTGAAGATAAGCAGAGGGAAATCCACTCCTATTTTAAGTGTCTGCCTCTCCACTGAGAATGCAAAAAATTAATAGAAAACGTTAGGTGCTTCCATCCACTCAGGACCCAGAGTGTTTTAGTCCTCTTCTGAGAAAGATATCTGGTAAAGGTGACACTGTGTTATACTTAATAGTCTAGTGGTTTGAGTGTTCACTAAGCCAATGAGAGGTTTGCATTCGCAGCCCTGATTCTTACAGGGGACTGAATCCATCTCTCCTGTCACCCTGGAGAGTGACCTAACCACTGTGCCATGAATAATCAGAGTGGGGCACTTACTGTTCCTTCTCCTGAGACTGAACTGCAGTGTAGCCAGGAATGCAAAATTCATTATTCTGGGAAAGCAGCAGGGAAACAAGTGCTGGATTGTAGCCACAGGGACATGCTTGAGAAAAGGACGTCTCCACTGTTCAGCCTTCTCTTGTGGAACTCAAACACATCTCACCTTGTGCTGAGAGGAGCAAAAAAAGGGAGGGAGCCCTGGGAAACTAGGCAGTCCTAAATTCCCTATTCCTATGCTACTCCATTTGAGGACATGTGTTCTCATACACTACTTTCTGCACTCAGAACTCCTATTGTTGACTTCAGAGACATTCAAATTCAGAAAATCATACCCATCAGAGTGCCTGGTGGTGTACATCTTGGCAAAGTGTCCTTGACACAAGTATGATCCCCTAAGGTGAAAGAGGTATAGAACAACAACTTCAGAGGTTTCATTCCTTGTCTGCAAAAATCATATGGACAAAAAAATTTGTATGAAAAGTTAAAAAAACCCTGAAAAACAGTTTTTAAAAGTTAAGCATTTTGAGTCAGAATTCAGAGCTCTGTGAGTTCAAGAAGGATAAAGTTTTTCTGGTGCATTTTCTGGTGCAGCCCCTTCTTGAGGAAGAATTCCTACATATGTTTGCCCTACATTAAGGTTTAAATGCTTCTGGATTTGTTTCTAAGTTATTTCTCAGACTTCAGCTGCAGAGTGCAGATCTGCATATCTCATGGTAAGCAGAAGGGAAGAAGGCCACTCTACTTCAGGCCCTGAATGTCAAGATGGTAACCGGAATTTTGACTTAATCAGTCAAAAACCTGCCTACAAACAGGTCTAGATAACAAACTGCACTAAGTAACAGATGTTTAGAGCTGGATGTAAGTCCAGCAACCTCTACAGTGTTCACTGTCTGAAGCTTAACTGTAACACTTGCAGCTCATTTCCCACCATCCCTCTTTGGTAGCTGTCTCTCAAAGCATCAGCTTGTGATTAAAGTAGTCTTTTAACCTTGCTTTGCATTTACATCAGCATAGTCCAAAGTAGACATGATTATTTATGAATGGAGAGAGAGAGAGAGAGAGAGAGAGAGAGAGATGACAAATAGAGCTTAACTTTAGAAAAAAAAATTATTAGAAGACTGCGCTTCTGAGACCTTCACTTAAAGGAGTTCAGTCATGGTATTATATGTTTTATCCACACTTGAAATACTTTAAACACTAAAACAGGAAAACAAATGTTCAGGTTTTTCACCATCTATTATTTATCATTTGACCGCATACAAAATAAAATTTTTAAGGGTTCTTTACTGATATTGTCAAATGCATGGGATTAAACACTTGAAGCATTTAGCTCAGTACACACCTGATATATGGGCATAATCAAGTATTTAGATATTTAAATCGAAGGAAAAAATTGCTGGTACAAAACAGAAGCCATTAAAAAATATTTTGTATTGTAGCTTCACTCAATAACTACAGAAATTTAATGTACTGGAAATCTGTATGTAGCTGAAGAGTATAAATTTCAAGGGCAAATGGGATTTTATAGTTTAGTGGAGTAAAGTGATAAGAACTGAAATAAATAAAATACTTAGAAAAATGTAGGAAAAAAGTTGTATCTGGGGGTCGTAAAAATCCTGTGAAATTGTGATTTCTTTTTTTAATCATAAAAGTTCATTATACTATATCAGTTTCTATATGAGGGAAAATCCACTGTCCCCAAGTGGATTTTACATTGCTGATCAAAATCTTTTGTGCCCACTTGTTCAACCAGTTTTCACTTCATGTCACTTCCCACTTATCTAATCTATAATTTTTCAATTTGTCTATCAAGACATTGTGAGAGAAAGTATTAAAAACTATTAAAGACCAGAGAAACAACATTCACTACTCTCCTCTTTTTAGTCACATCATTGCATAAGGTTATAAAGTTGGACAAACATGACTTCCCCTTTATGCACCCAACAGCTCCAGATGACCTTCTTGTCATTTATGTTTTGAAAACATTTCTCTATTACCTATTGAGATGCAATTCCTCGTATTTTCCTTCTTGCCCTTCCTGAAGATGGGAATGACCTTTGGTCTCTTCCAGTTTTCAGGAACCTCTCTGGATAATCAGGAGCTGTTGGAGATAAAATGACAGTGGCCTTACAATGGCATCAGCCAGCTCTTTCTGCACACCTAATTGCTTGTCACTGGGCCCTGTGGACTTACATATGTCTAGCTTGTCTTAAGTTCCATAACCTGATCTTTTCCATTGAGAGTGAGTCTTTCTTTCTCTATATTCTCCAAATATTATAATATTCTTCTTTCTTTTCAGATGAACAGGCAATATTCTTATGCTTGTACCATAATTTTATTTTCTATTTATTACCTACATATTTGTGAAAGCCCTTGAATTTCACAATATTGCTGGATTTGCATTTGACTTTAGCTGTACTAGAGCCCTCCTTGTTTAGAAAAACTTTGCCAGGGGACATTTTTGGGGAATGTCACATGGAGACATAGGGAAAGATTCATGAGGAAATAACAAGACACATATTGTGGAGAAGTAAAAATTATGAGAGATAAAATGGAGACAGAAAGAAAAACCCGTCAAAGATCCAGGAAAGGCTAAGTAGAAAGATTTACTTATTTCAATAAATCCCAGTAGAAAGATCATTCAAACCTAACTCTGACACCTGAAGACAGCAGAAGAGAAAGTCGCAAAGTTTTTCTGTCAAATATTAAAAAGACAAAAGAAGAGGTAATTTGCCATTCTTAAGTATACACTGTCAGAAAAATTCTCCTAAAAGGCTTTTCTTTTTTAATGAAAAGGGAGACAGGACTTGTAGTGCCAGATGATAGGTGATAAGGAATAATTAGTGATGGAATTTCTGGACTGTTAAAAGGCCAGCAGCCAAACATGAGAAAGTAAGCATTAAGAGATCTATAATCTTTTGATGAATTACTAATGAGGTATTCACTATATTGCAAAGGATAATTTCTGCCATTTGGCATGCTCTATATAAACTGACTTTCCATAATTTTATTAGATTCTTATTATTCATTTCCTGCTTCACCAGATTAGTGAAATACTAATCAGGATGATTCACAATAACTCTCCAATCAATATGCATATTATAGGGAAAATAGCTATAAGGTTAAGCCTCTTGCAAAAGAAAAAATTGAATATGCATTTCTCTGGAAGTCCCTGGTCAATTTTATTTTTTATCAAAATATTTTTCACAGCTTTTTAGAAATTTCTTACCATCAAACATTTCTAGTTTACTGATGAAAACCAGAACCTAAGGTATAATAATAAAGAAGAAAACTAAGTTTTTCAAACAAAAAGATAAAAATCTTTCCAAAATAAGTTTTTAAAATCTATCAAATACCATTATTATTCAATGACATAGAAGGCAAGCAAAATATTACATTTTGAATAAATTTTAAAGTTATATTTTTAAATCTTGCAAAAATAATCACAGACTCTTCTTCATTATGCTTTAGCATTTCTATGCATATATGAGTGTTTGTATGCTTAAATGTCATAATAATAAATCAGAATTCGTATGTATTCAGTGGTCAGGAAAATGTTAACCATCTATTTTACCCTTACAATTGCTTCTTTATGTTCTGGAAAAAATCAGAGATGGATAGGGAAAAAATAGGATACAATATTCCACAAAAGCAATTGTAATAAAAATAGAAAATTGTACTTATGACGGGAAACAGTCCTCAAAAAATTTAAAGAAACTGTTGATTATTTCGTGTTCATTAGTTTATTTCACTGGAGTAACTTTTCACTTAAGAATTTGTCACTATGTTTTGAAGACTAAAATTTTTTTGGATATCCAGGTATCACAACAAAACACTGTGATTCATAAAATTGCATGGCATGAAATGAAAGGAAAAAAAGACAAGCAGCTCTCTCCTATGTATGAATGACCCAACAAGGCCCAAAAGTTCTTTTCCTTCCTAAAAGTTTTAATTTATTAAAAGAGCAGAATGAACAAGTCATATATTAAATAAGGGCAAATTTATTGTAAAGTGAAATCAAGATTAATTAAAATTTTTTTATATTAGAAATTTTTTATTTATTCTTCATGGAGAATGATTTACAAAAGTCTTTCATATCAGGTCATCTGCCATGAAACATAGCAATAAATAACTTCTAAGGAGTGAATTTAATCTAAATAATTGAGTTTTCACATTTCAGATGAGAGTTAAACAGAAACTTGGAGGATGTTTGTGTATATTGTTCTCCTGGATGTAAGATGCATAAGCACCAGTAAAATTCCTCAACACAAGAGCGCCTGCTTCATTTGATAACAGAGTAGATATTCTCATTCAAGGACCACTCCTGCACGTCATTCAAATATTGACTGAAAAGTCCAATCCCATCAGACAATTGCCTCTAGTCAGAAAGTCTAGTAAGACTCAAAAATTACACGCCTAAGCCTTTGTCTAGTGGCTGAGAGAGACATAAAATCAGGTCTTTAAAATTCTGGAGTGAATGTCATGATAATAGGCCCAAAAAAGCAGATGGGATCTCATTTGCCTCAGAAAAAGGAGATAGTCCACTGTACTGGAATATGCAATGTTAACACACAGTGATGAAAACAAATGGGAACAAGTGCAGAGATACTCTCCCACTTCACCACAACTTGTTCTTACATCTTTTTGTGTCTCAGTATCACTGGAGTTTGGGTGAAATATTTAAGTGGTCAGCATGCCACAGAAATTAAGTAAGACTCTACATTGTCTTATTGAGGTGCCTAATTTTACAGTATCTGACTGAAATTTAAGGGACTTGACTCTAGACCACACAATTCACTCCACTTAAATTTAGATCTTCATAGTAAATAAAGAGATACAAGTGCCTCCACTAGAAGTTATTTACCCATTTGCCTTAGACAGCAATTTTAGGATGGGGTATATCACCGTATCAAACAACTTATTTCCTAATGTGGGTTCAGGCAATTTAAGTAGACACTGAACATTTTTTAATTAGATTTTCTGATATTTCTGAAATAATTCTGAAGTATCTCCAGAAGACTAGCCATTTTATTCAGGAAGATCCTGATATCTGCATCTTTGACTGAGAATTTAGGGACCTAAACAGAAGTCCCTAAACAGAGGAAACAGAGTTCTTGCTGAGAACTGAGCTCCCAGCTTCTTGAGTGAGCCCTCAGTTTCTTGCATTATGATACAGAAGTTTTGCACTACTGCTGTTCTGGATCATGCCTATCTTAGCCAAGTTAGGTTGATTTCAGATCCCCATCTATATAAATGTAAATCTCTTCAGAGCACCAGGAAGAATATAGGTGCCTCTCTTCTCAAAACAGCCACATCTGAGCATTAGTGGGCAAGTTTGTTTTCATGTGACTTGTAGGCAATCTTTTTCACCAATGAGAACTCATTTTGAGAACACAAAGGAATGAAACAATATATAGAAATATGTCTCGTCAGACAGTTAAAACAGTAAGTATACTTTAAACCTATTGACAGAAAAATATTGAAAAATGAGTTTTCCTCCTTTATACTGCTTACCATCTGTCAATGACCTCAGGAAACTGATATAATACTAAATGTCATGACTAACACAGTTATGTCTACAGAAATTAAAAAAATTTCTTAATCAATCCAAGTGCAATAAAGTGAAAATAATATTCTAACAGAAATTGTCTCTGGCGATTTCTTAGTGACATACTCCTCAAAAGCCTGATTATTTAATCAGTGTTGTTATGATAACTCATAATGGTTAAAACTACCGTGACAGTAGCATCTTTTTTATAGTCTCATTCCATCACATTTCTTATACAAATCAGGCAAAGATTAAGAATAAATCATGGTATAGGGTTCTCCAAATCAAGGCACAGACTGGAGCATCAGATATCATGAGAAAGGAAAGCTCCTGAGTAGAATAAAATAAACTTGATAGAATAAGCATGAACACTGTCTTATCTGTGCACAACTTTAAGAAACCCTGACTTTAACAACAGATATGAAAAGCTATACAAAGGTACAAAACTTTCTTGTACAAAGCAGGCAGAAATGATAGAACTTTTGATGTGGTTTAGTAGAGATGATGACATTCTGTCGATGGATGGACTCAATGACCTTGGAACCTTAATAACTATGATTTTATTCTATGATTTTTATGACTTTTCTCATTCTTAAAGATTATTTTCTGACTAAAGTTTATTTCTTTCCTGATTAAATGATAAATAAAAAAATCTACCAAGACTTTGCTCATTTTATCCCGTGTCTGGGAGAAGAACTTACAAACTGAGTAAATGAAAGATGACAAAAATGCAAATACTGATATTTTTATCTTAGAATAATTACTTCTTTCCTCTTTCTAAAGTCAGGCTTTTCAAGATGTCTAGATTTTGAACCATCTCCTAGCAAAAATGAAAGAACATATTTTCACCTAAAGCCACAGGATAAATAGAAAACAAGGACTCCTAACAAACTGGTTTACTGAAACTAAATTAGAAATAACAAGTTAGAGAGGTCATCAATTATAGCTAATAGCAATATATCAAAGAATCATAGAATGATTTGCTGTGAGGTGAGGGTCTATAATTACAAAGAATCCCCAGGCAGTGAAAAGGAGAGCCTCTTTATTCCAAAAACCTGGCCTTTTAATCGATTAGCTGTTTATCAGCTACATAGCTTTAAATCATAACAAACATAATTCAAACAACCACCATATACCACAATGTGAACACATGATGGTTACAGAACTTGTTTTTCTACCTCTAATTCAGTGGAGTCACTTTCCTGTAGTCCTTTTCTGCTTAGCCAAAGTAGCAGGTCTGAGCCATGGTTTTACAACACCTTCCCTTTGTAAGGTTTTACCTATATGCAACAGTTTGAGTTAGCAAGGACATTAAAGATATCTAATTCCAACCCCCCAGCCTTGGACAGGGACACTTTCCACCAGACCAGGTTGCTCAAAGTCCTATCCAACCTGGCCTTGAACACTTCTGGGGATAGTCTTTCACAGCTCCTCTGGGCAATCAGTTCCAGTGTCTCACCATCCTCCTAATAAAGAGTTTCTTCACAATATCTAAACTAAAATTACCATCTTTCAGATCAAAGCTATTCTCCCAAATCCTGTCACTACATGCCCTTGTTAAAAGTCCCTCTCTGGCTTTTTTGTAGGCTTTCCTAAGTACCAGAAGATTTCTGTACGGCTTGCTTGTAGCTCCTTCTTCTCCTCCAGGCTAATAACCCCAACTCTCCCTGTCAGTCTTCATACGAAGGGTGTTCAGCCCTCAGATCATCTTCAAAATCCTTAACCTGGGCTCCTTCCAACAGGTCCATATCCTTACCTTAATCCATATGCTAACGCACCTGTTACCGAAGGATATTGATTAAAGAAAACATTAAACATTTTATTTGTCAAAGATTAAAAATTGGATTCTTGTTCCACAATTCAGATTAATAGGCCATACCTGGTGCTGTCTAAAACAGTAGCAAGCGTGCTAAGAGAACACAGTTTTCAACAGATTTATACCAGGACAATGGTACGATTTATGAAGACAAAATGTAGAAATATGTTTCATATATTTTATGTGTGTGTATACATATACATATGTATATGCACATGTATATATATAGATATAATTTATATATTTTTATATATTTTTTTTTAATATCTTTTATATACATCTTTTAAAATCTTACAGGGTTAGTAACTCTGAAAACTATACATTTTAATACCCTACCATTAGTATTTATCTTACAATACTCATTTGGATTAAAATCACACTTTTTGAAAGTTTTCTGCATCTTGGTGTTCAAGAATTTATATATTTCCCATTACAATATAATCTTTCAATCTTCAAGACTGTATGTCTAGGGTACCTTTAAATAGTAAACTTGGTTATTCCGAAATTCCTTGAAGCTGAATACTGTGGCACGTTTGTGTCACACTCTATCAGACATTAAAGATGTTTCTTCATCTTTCTGTAGAGACAAGGTCTCTGATGTGTTGCTTCTAAGCCACCCAATCACCTTGAAGAAACATGCACTGGTACCCCACATATTATTATGGGGTCTCATGTGTCAGACATCAGAATAACAACTTTTGCTTTTGAAAAAGCTTTTCAAAGATGTGAGCATCAGGGCACTGTTGAAAGACACAGAGTCGGGAAATTGGAAGGACAGTCTTACAAAGGTAATCAACTTGCCTTTGTTGGTTTTTTCATATTATTTTACCCAGGAAGGTTTTAGTATGTTGTTCCATTTTTGTAGACTGGCTCATCTAAATATTTTTGTAACTTCACGAACATGTCAAAGGTCCTCTGTGGGAATTCTGTGGGAAATATGTAGAATGACCTGCCTATAAGGAAGAAGGAAAACATCACAGCATGAGACAGCGTGGAAGTTAAAATGAAATAATTTCACTTCTCTCTGTGAAGTTTTACAAGCACTGCAATAGGAATTCCGTGTTCACAGAGTAGTTGCACTTCTATGCTCAGATCCTAGTTCCAGAATTCAGGTTCAGTATTGCTAGGTAGTCAACAGTTTATAAATCGATTAAGGTATTTAAAAAAAAAATCGAGGCTGTTTTCATTTACACATTTTTCACTACCAACTTACATAAGAAAATTATCTCTTCTCAGGCTTCTGCCGGCTTGTACCTTCTAACAAGTGAAAGGGAAAATTTACAGCCAATCAACCAATCTCCAATGACATTACATGATGAGCTGACAAAGCTGTCACCAATCATTGGCCTTAAGTGTGAAGGAAATAGAGATGTGAAGACCCTGAGAAATTCAGTACTTACTTCAGTTCTTCTTGTACCAACAGAATGAATCAGGTTTTGACATGTCATAGCACCTAAACTGCCAGATGCTAACAATTTAAACAACTTAAAGTTAGGTTCTGCTTTCTGAGGTTGGTCCAAGAGTTGCTCTGTGTATCAGAAGAGTGACACAATATACTGAATACTTAAAAAGAAAACAAAACAAAAGCAAGAAAACCCCCTACACTTCAATTTAATTCAAACTAAAGATGTGGTTGAGCATGTTCCCAGTAGCTTACCAGACCACCAGAAGTAAATTTTGAGCTGCAATCAGTTAAAATCAGAAAGGGTAATTGACAGATTTGCAACTCTAAATGTATTGCATGGGAAAAGTAGGTCCTTAACTCTTATAATATCTAAACTTGGACAAAAATGTGATTTATATAGTGAAAAATGCACTGTAAATGTAACATTTTTACCTCCTAGGTAAATGGCAGTAATCATTGTGGAAATCACACAGTTAGAAAACTAAAATGTTGAAAGCCTCATGTGATTCATGCAGTTTTTCAGATAAACATTAACTCCCATCCAGCAAACTTGGAATACATGCCAAAAGAGCTAATGGCGCAGTCTATCATAAAAAGAGGAATTCTTTTAAAGAGTGAAGAAGTGTTTCCCAGGAACTGTAGTAGCCACATGGTGATGCAAACTGTAGAGCTTTTTCATGAAGCGCACCAGGGACATGCATGTGCTACATCAGGTAGTGCCATCTGCCACTGTGCACTAGAAATTTCGTGATCTGTTCCTTTGAAGTAAACAGTCTCCTCAGATTCTCCATTTCCTTTCTGTGAGTTTCTGATTATAGCCTTTATTTCATTTGCTGTTAGTAGCCACATACAAAAGCTTTAAGTCCACTGCTCTAATTTAACTGAAATTCTTGGTTATTTATGCATTTGAAGAGAGCATGTACTGCATTCTTCATTCAGACATTAACTTACCTAAGCTTCTGGCTTTGCATGGAGGAAAAAAAGGTTATAGATTAACTTACTAATACTAGTCCCCTGATTTTAAAACACTATCACTCTTGTAATTCTGTACACAAAAGGCTTATATTTCCTGACTAGCATGCATTGCTCAAAAGATTCTTTTCTCCTCTATTTCAGTTCTCATTTGTGCAGTCTGCAATGAAATCAAGAAAAGATACAAGAGGCAAATTCATTTGTTTAAATTTATTCTGTCAACAGACCATGAATTACTGACATATTACATATTCAGTATTGTGCAAATAATTTCAATCACGTTAGGTCTCTTCAATTATCCATACAGAAAAAAAATGAATTAATAGAAGCACTTGTTTCTTAAAAAGTTTTACATAGAAATGGGAAAAAAAAAAGGGGTTATTGATGTTATGTCAGTTCAGGAAAACTATAATACTCTTTTTGAAAGGACCTTGAGTTCACCTATAGTCTGTAATGCACAACCCATCCAACGTAACCCATAAGCCTGAACTTGACAGGCAATTCTTTCGCTATCAGTTCAAGAGAAGTCCATAGATAGGATTTATATCACCTAATTTCAGATGTGTACATGTCTACACCTGAGCTAATCTCTCCAGGATCTTTTTATTGGCAATGGATTCAGCAAAAAAAGACACCCTGAGGCACTATTCATCTGGCCTGCATTAGAAATCTACTATACACTCTGAAGAATCATGCTCAAGAAACACTGAGTTTCAGTTCATTGATTAAAGAGATAGTAAATGGTGCCTGGACAATAGTGGGTCTTATTAATCCTAGCCTTTATATAAACACAGGAGGAATCCAGCCTGAACAAAATCTGTAAAAGTAATGCAGACTTTGGGATGCATCTATTTTGGGTGATTGGTCAGAAGATCTGCATCAGGAATGAAGGACAAGGAGGTCTATGGCTCATTTCCTCATGTTTTAGCTTCTTGAAAACAGATTTGCAAAGCTGGGGAGAACAAGGTCCTGAGTCTCTGATACTGCTTTGAGCAAGGGCTAGACCAGATAAGGAGCAAGGAGGACTTCCAATCAAAACTACTTAATTACTCTGTGAAATGTCCCAGGTCTGGATACACCAAAATGAATGCCCAAAACAGATCTGTCACTTCGTGAAACCTTTCTCTCCAACTCTTGCTTGTTTTAGCAGTGGTGTTCTGTGTCTTGATCTCTTTAGGAGTGGGTCTTGAGTAATGAAAAAAAAAAAAATTGCCTAATATCATCACGTAAATATGGAAGTCCTGCTAACTGTATTAGAAGTTCCACCTGAAGAGGACCCTCAGATCTAATCTCTTCTGTCTACACAACACTGTAAAAAATTGACAGTCTTTGCTTTGCTGGAGTATCTGATTTGTATTTTAATTTAAATGCAGCTCACTTCCTTTCAAGAGAAGAAAGTTTCAGCAGACAGAAACTGTTTAAAATAAAAAAAGAACAGGAATAAAAAAGAAATTACTGTTTCTTTCCTTATGGGGGACCTTTTAATAACTCAGCTATAGTCAAGCTCTTTATGAAATATGGACCTTTCACACTCAGGATGAAACCCATAATCCTTACTCCTTGCTAGTAAGGTATATTAATAGTAGATTCAGTTTGACATGATGGTCATTAGGGCCCTCAGGAGCTGTGCTATAAATGTCAGGAAATGTTGTCAGAGTTAAAGGCTTGTTTCTTCATGCAGGCTGTGGTAACTGTATCTTGTTTTCTGTCATGTTGTAGAGGTCCAAACACACATACACTTGTTCATGTGTAGTGAAGACATGAAACACACCTACTAAGATATTAAAAGTAATAATGCCACATCACTCTCAAATAATGTTTGAGAACTTGTCCTAATAATTTTGCTATCTACAAAAACCACATAGAAAATAGATGAAAAAGAATTAATTTGAAAGTCAACAATAAAATACCAACAAAAAATAGCATCCCTAAAGGATCATTTCCACTATTGATGGTGTTCCCAGACGCTTTCAGAAAAACATGCTCTTGGCTATTATATTTGCAATTCTACTGAGTTGCTACAAGGAAATGTATTATGTCACCACTTTTACTGAACTTTAGTGTTGTAGCCTGTTGTGGGTCAATGCACTCACTCAGCCAATTCATTATAAAACCATGCTAAAATTTATATTATGCAAATAAGCTTACTAACCCATGCTAAATTACAGCTATGCTGTGATGCACAATAAACCACTCTACAGTGATTTGGTGTGGACTTTTTATTTATTTTCAGTTCTTATGATAAGCCAAAACTAAGCAGAAATAATTCACCATGTAAACACTTCAATGAAATTGAACTACTCATTTTCAAGAATCAAAGCCTACTTCTCAGCACTGGAGGACAGAGATTAGCTTTATTTAGAGAGGAAAAGTGAAGTCGTATTACCTAAAGTCCTCAGATCACCTGCATTTAAATTTCTCATCACAGTTCTTTAAAATTACTTCTTAGTAAATTGTGCAATTATACTGAACATCCAAGTATCTTATATTAGAATGCATATAGATTGCCTTTTGCTTAAAAGTGAAAATACAGGCAAATGAGTTTATTGCAGCGAAACGTTAAAACTAAAGACGTATTTTAACCATTCTCTGAACCATAAACCTGGTCATAGACTAAGACAAACTTCTTTCAAATCAGGGAGAGGTCAGAAAATTTATTTTTTTAAGGTCAGAATTTGTCTCTGAAACAGGTTTTTGTTGGTTTGTTTGTCAAAAAACCCTAACAATTGTTGAAAAATCATACACAACCTTGAAACGTGCCAAAACTTACACTGAATTTATGTAATATTTTTGTTTGCAGAGGAAAGATGGGCCAAAAAGGAAATTGAGATGAAAGTTTTTGTGTTTTATTTCTTGAAAAAGAAAGTAAGGAACAATATGGGGTCCAGTACGAGGTCTTTCCAATCTCAACAGATTCTGAGAATTTTTGAATAAAAGACAGAGTAAACTTTCTCTCTCCCATCTTTTTTTTTTTCTTATTTTTAGGTTTTAGAACTGTACCCAATGCCATACATTGTATTTTCCTGCTCCTTACTTCCCAGTACATTGTGAAAATGCATCATTATGGTGTTAAACCTATTATTTTCAGAATGTCAGGGAAATGTATTTTCTGTGTGTATACTGGGGAACATGTTATCTTAAAACTGGGATTGAGCCATTGGAGAAGGCTGTTTACAGACTATTCTCACATATTTGAGGTCATTATGGTTTCTATGTGACTTTGTTTTCTTACAGAGCAGTAAAATATATTGAATTGCATTCTCTACTTAGACATGCTTATGTACAGAGGAAGGAAAATCAATATACATCATTGAAATAAAAATTAAGTGTAGGCCAAATTCACTCAGTGTACCTAACTCGTAGAAAGAGTTAAGACTTAGTAGAACAGTAAAAATAGTTAGACAATTTTTCCTTATAGAACAGCATCCTGGTAATCTCGGTCCCTAGACAGATGGCAGGAAAATTTCAGTTATACAATGAAAGCAATCAATCCTTCCAGAGTATTCATCATGTTAAAATGTCTAAAGGTGTTATATGATTGTTCTACAAAGCTGCTGAATGATTACAGGCAAAAATCAGTGTTTGAAAAGCAAACACAATAGACGGAAATAAGAAATAGGCATCACATTTTTGGTGAAATCGTGTCCAAGCAAAGTTCTAATCAGAACTTTTAATCAGAATTAAATAAGAAATATGGAAATAAAAATCTTAGTGAAAATATAGGATTTCTCACCTTGAAAGTTAGGTAAGAATTATCTAATTCTGCCATCTAAATATCAGTCTAGCATAGTCTTCTGGGCTCCATGAACAATGAGTGGAAAGGGATGCAAGTTTGGATCTCTTATTTGATGCAAGTTTGGATCTTAAAGACATACTACCCGACAGTCATTCCTCTTATCCCGTCATTAAGTTTCATGAGACAACTAGCTGAGAAATCTAATTTCCAGAGAGTTAAAATTGTGTGACAAGTCCAACACTCAACCAAAGCAAAGAAAAATTTACTTTCTCACTAAAAGCCAGAAACTGTCTGTAAATTTTAAGTAAACATTCATCAAAAACAGTCCATTCAATTTCTATTCTGCTTAAGAGACAGCTACAAACTAAACAAAACCTCTCTATATGTCAAAACTGCAAAATTTCTTTGTTAACATAAAAAGACAACTGAATATTTTTCTTCCTTTTTTTAAAAAGTTAAAAAACATTAACGTCAGGTTCTAAAGTTACTCAGCTTTCACAAAGTCTGATTTTTTTTTTCATTATTCTCCCTACACTTCCCCCCAAGTGAAAAAAAGAAAATTATTGGACATTTGAATTGTATCTCCTAAATGACACTCCTAGATGCTGGCTCACTGTTCCGACAGCTGCAGCTGGAGGCTGCTGGTGCTCCAAGGGGTCTGGAGGATGGTGAAGGGCAGTGCTATGGGACTGCTGGGTCCTGAGGAAATTCAGGGAGCTGCAGAGATGCCCCTCACCCCTACAAGGAGCTCATCCAAGTAGACGTGGCTGTGGAAAGTGCCATGCACACCCCAGGGTTGCTGCTGCTCAATCCACTGCATATTTTTAATATCTCCTGATGATAAGTACTCTGTACATGATGTGGGCCTGGTAACTAAATCAGCATCCTCTCAGAACTGTTTTTGCCTGATTACATAGGTCAGAGCCTCCCTGGCAGTCAGTCATCCTTATGCAGCCAGTGCTTAAGGGGCCAGCAGCCTGTCACATGCTAATCACATAGCTTCCCAGCCACAGCTGAAAGTGTGCCTTTTCCTGTCATTTAGTCCCCACAGCACACAAATATTTTCTTTGTCCCTTCATTCTTTTGTTGGAGGGCAGTGTATAGCTCTAACCCACTGCCTCTGTATACAGCCTGACAGGGGACAGGGAACACTCTGTGGTGTCTGAAGTTAGTAGTTGACACAAAGGGCAGATGTCTTAGATTAACAAACACACATCACACACTACAACTCCACCAGCAGTTAAATGAGGCCTTTATTTTTCCAGGACAATAGGAGTCCTGGACTCCACAGCTGCTGTATAAGATATGGTGAAAAGCATTGAAGTCCAAAAGCTAAGGATGTGAAGTAGATTCAGCCTCTTAAAATCTTTTTTCTGCTGTTCTGTATATTTCAGTGGCCTGACTAGATTTAAAATGAAATAAAACAGAAAACAAAATCAGAAGGAAATACAATTCTTCCTCTTCTGTCTGTACTCAGAGATATCCCTCTGGCTAAACACAACGCAAAACAGTGGGGATGTGTGCACATTCACATCTGTATCATTAAGATGAACTTTCCTGTGACTTTTCTGAATCTACATGTGAAAATTGTGGTGCAGATAATAGTGCTACAGTGGGCTCCTGGCTGTACAGCTTTTGCTGTGGGCTGCCTATGAATACCTGTGATGTCAACTGCTTCAAAGAAATATTCTTGGTATTACCATGAACTTTATCAACATGTGTTTCAAATAAAAGTTATCCTCATTAAAAAAAGACAAATGTCTAATCCATGGCTCTTCCTGTTTCCTATTGTTTCCAGTGCTATAGAAGGACTCTCCAAAGTCTGCTAGTTTTCAAGGCATTTGTATTTTATATGTCCATCACTTGCAGGGGAACTGCTTTTATCTCCACATTTGCAACTTCACTAGGAGAAGCCATTGACAGTTATGCTGGCATGTTTACCTTTAAAACATTCAAAAGTCTTACAAACTGGAATTAAAGGTGCAAGAGCTCCATATTAAGGATTTTTTTTGTAGTAGTAGTGGTAGTATTAACATATTTAGAGATGGATTGCAGTCCCAGTGGACTCTGCAGGCTTAAGTAGAGCAAGCTATAGTCACATTTTCTTGAAAAGCAGATTATGATCTCCATTTTCTTCCTGGAGTGCAATAGACATTTTTCCACAGAAATAATAACCCCTCTTTTTCTATGGCAAATTGAGCACAGAAATCCAAAATGTGCATTCTTTTTCTGAAGCAGTACAATATGCCCTGAGGTTTCAGTTTCAGGGCAGTGACTCACCAGCTGTCCAGGGCCTTTCCAGAAGGGTGTCCCACAGCTTTACATAGGGGGGTGCAGTTCCGAAAGCGATTGGTGACTGGATTGATGTGATAATCCAGGAAGCCAAAGAATGGGCGGATCAGGTCAGACAAACATCTCTATTACTGCAATTGTAAATCCCTTTTCATCCACACACCTTTAAAGGTGAGAACCTTGTGGAAGGGGAGAACATGATTAACCCATGCAAGTCCTAGTGGGAAGTAAACAAACAAACACAGAGCCCCTGAGGGTTTTCCTGTCTATATAGAAAAGAAAGTAATGTGAGACAAATCTGACTTTCCTGGTTTTACAAATGTCATCTGGGAACACATTTATATGCAAATCCAGAAAAATAATGGATAATACCAATTCCTGTTAAGAAAAATTATATCAATATCTATATGTGTCAGGAAACTAGAGCAATTGTTTTGCAAACAGACACCAGTCACAGCAAAATAGCTACATTATGAAATCCAGATACATTATTTTCACCACTGGAGGGCTCCCATATTTTTCCTTTAATTCCATAAGAATATATTAAGATTTGAGGGAAAAAAACAGAATATATGATTTAAGGAAAGTGTACTTCCTTCTTTTAAATGCAAGTATAGGCTCACACTAAGAATTTTTTACACCTTCAGTACACTTCTTTCAAAAATTAAATAAATATTATTTTGTTAGCAGCAACAATACCCTTAGATGACATATCTCATAAAACAATTGCAAGATGTTGTAAAAAAAAAAAAAAAGTGTTATTTCTCATGGTTATATAGGGAGAAGTGAAGAAAATTGAGTGGTTTCGTGAAAGCTGTCTACCAGGCCAGAAGCAGATCTCAACTCAGGTCTCCTTGAGTTTGTTGCCTTTATGTCAGAATCATTAGGAAGCCACAAAACAAACAGTGGAGTGCAATGCCTATTAGTCTGTGTTACCTGCACTGGCCTCATTACTGTGGAGGTCAGATGCTTTTAACAACTCCAGTGTATTTATCCTCAGAAAGCATTGCTGCACAAGGAGTTTCTGTCAATGCTAAGATATCTCAATCATTTTCCAAACTCTAAACTCTCACTCCTATCACTGGACCACCTTTCCTTTTCCTAAGTATGCTGCATTAAATGAATCTTATCTGGTCTATTCCTTGCAGGTTTTATTGTTATTTATAACAATTAAACAATGTAGGTAAGGTTATCAGATAATCCAAAAACAGTTAAATTAAAAATGGTTGGATTTTTATATGCTGAATGCGATTGTTAGATAAGCCTTCACTTTTGGTGGTTCATCTGGCTGGCTGTTTAAATACCATGGCATTTATCATTGTTATCGAAACTCTCTATATATTAGGTTCTTTTACTTATTTAGATAGACCTTTCAGACATTTGCCACCACCTGAAATCAGAATCAGCAAGCTGTTTAGTTTGTCCAGTACATGTCTTTAAATACTGCAGGTATCTGACCAGATGAGAACCTTTCAGAGCTCTGCCTTTTCTGATGCTTCAGCTTCTCTTGGCATTAAAATCTAAAGAAATATCCATCTACTTGCAAACCTGACACTCACAAGTATTTTAAGTGCTTGGATAACCAGAGAACAGATTTAATACATGACAGACCAGGAGATTCTGTAACATGAGGTCTGCCAACATTGCTGCTCTAGGAATGTGCCAAGAAGACATAAGCTGTCACTAAAAATATAGCTCCTAACACCTTTGAAAATTATTTAACCTATTTGAAGCAGATGAGAGTATTAATGGAATGGTGGGAGGTAGATCTCTTCTAAATAAATTCTGGGAGTTAAAGAGCCCCACAAGAATCCTTCTCTAAGAGTATCATACATAATGTATCATACATAAGACTGCAACCTGAAGAACCTAGATAAAAACAAGAAGTCTTCTCAGTTGGACAGCAGTACTGTGCACAAGTTTATTTCTGGACCTAAGAATGTAATTAACTACGAGTAACTAGCATTTTTGTGTGACAGAAGTTTGCTGGTTTTTTATTTGTTATATGAAGCTGCAGGAGAACACAGACACACAATATGGGTTTCTTTCTTTATTTGGAGAGTGAGAAAAGCAGGAATAGCAAAGCTATTTCAGAGAAATCTCAGCACACTAACAAAAACATTTTTGCAATCCAAAAGTTTCTGAAGGGCAGTCTTGTTTAATTTGAAATTAAAATCTCAATATAATCTATTCCTCTGCAATTGCTGAAAAAGGAATTGCATTGAAATGTCATTCAGCAGTGCAAGATAGGACAAAAAGTGTTTCCCTTTTTCCTAAATAAGGTGTCCTTATGACAATGCTTATATTTTACTCAGTTTTGTAACTGTCCAAAATCTCTCATATGTTCAATAATTAGCATCTTGTTAGAAGTCAGCTGTTTTAGCAACTGCCTCTCCTGCTTTTTCTTTGACAAGAGGAATTCTAATCTCAGGAAGAAGCCAGTTAGAAATTTATCGCCAGAAAATTCTCAGCATCACGTCCTTGTCATCTGAACTCAACCTTACCAAAAATTCCCCTAGAATGTCGTGTTATAGTCATAGTCCTCCTCAAGTACACTTAAAATTAATTTCTGTGACCAAGATTTTCCCAACTAATTCACAGTTAACTTTTTTTTCCTGCCATCCACTAACACCAGCCTCCTTGTCACTGTTCCTTTTAGCATCAGGTGTGGACATAAAAGTCTCTTCAGACTCAGAACACTGCCCCCATAACAAATGTCAAGTACACTTTTAAAAGGCTTGTAGGAAGTTAGTAGTAAAGCACACTACACCACCCACATTTAGAAAAATATATATAGCCAATTGTATCTTCATATAATTTAAATATATCCAGTACAAAGTTATAACTACCCTTATGTATCAATGGATATTTGAGTTATTTATCTTAAGATATAGTTTTACCTACATATTGGTCTTTGTTACATTTTGGATAAGTAATCACCACATATATATTTTTAAATCTGTTTAGGAGAACTGCTTGATACTTTTCATTTCTCTTCACTGAGGTCATGGCATTTCTCATGAACTTGCCGGTATCATATTTTGTCTGTTTCATTGCATCTTTATCAGAGTTCTAAGACAACAATGTTTGTGCTTGTCACCTTGTCTTACAGTTACAGGAAAATCTGACACTTCCACAGCTGAGTGTTAGCAAATATTTATGGCCAAAATATTTATCTTTTACAGAAAATTTGTTTTATGTGTATTTCCTCACTTCTTTTCTTTAACTCTAGATTCCATTGTGTTAAAAATAAAGGGAAAGAAGAGAAATACAATCTGAGAATGTTTTGGGTCCAGCCTCTACTTGCAAAAGCACACAAGCAGTGTGATAGAGGCTTTATTTCTCCTAATTAGTATTTAGCTACTGCTCTCAGAATCCACAAATAATTTGGAAAGGATTTGGAAATCTGCTTCTCAAAGGCTGAGACTTCTTCAGAAAAAAGCAATTTCACAAGGAGATAGGTACCAGTGACCACATGAAGTCTGTCAGAGGGCAGTGACATGAATGAGGTCAGGCTTCTGACTATTTTGGGAATCAGAAGGATAACTCAGTGTTGGCCAAAATGCAGTATAATGACTAATTGAATCACAGTTGTAATTATTAAAGTGTTTGTATTTATGTGTTCATCGAAAGACTTTTCATAATAGAAAGTAGACACTTCAACATTCTTGTCTATTTTAGTCATCTGTTTTTCTTATATTGCAATTTGCTTCTTACTCTTCTAGGATTTCTTTTTTTTTTTCCTTTGATTTGGATTTTCATCATTGAATTTGGTTATTGATTCAAGGGGCACAAGGAGTACTATCTGAGATATTTTAGCTTAAACATGCTCATTTGAACATGTCATTTTATTTCTTTTTATACCAGTTCCTTCTACTTTAAAAGAAAATTCTACAGCAAATTATATATTCTATAAACTAAGTAAAACCATAGATTCATTGTACTTAAAAAAAAAAAAAAAAGAAAAAGAAAAAAGCATTAACCCTTAAAGCTAAGTCTTAACACGTGAAGAAATATTCCTTCATTAATTGATCTTTAATACAAATGGACCTGATTCTTCTTTCATAAATTTAATACCTAAATCATTGGATCCCAGTCCTGACATGCTTATTTTAACCCTTCCTTCTACTCTTTTTGAACATTCATTTATTAGTTCTCATTCCAAACTCAGTAGTACTATGTTTGCTTGTATTTTTCCTATGTTAATTATCAACACAATATGCAGAACTTTGCATATGTTATCCATTGGGATTTTTATTAGAAGTGATCTTTTTAACTTCAGGAACAAAGTTTTTTTTGAGTACCTTAACACAGTCTGTTCTAATATACTTTTTATTGACAGCTATCAGAAAGAGAAAAAGATGATATTGGTATTGAAAAAAACCCAAAACAGCTCAAACACAATACTTCGGATTATTCTAAATCAGTTATGAAAATAGCAGGCTAGATACGCTGATATCCTATTTGGAATTACTACCCAATGTGATCTAGATAAATATTTGCTCTTGTTGTTAGAGAGAGCTCAAGCTGATAAGGATTGATAAGTGTGTCCTGCTTGAGTGTTAGAGTAGGTTAACATTCTGTCCTAATTTACTAATTGGTTTCTCTAGAATGTCGTTAGGATGATTTGCTGTGTTTTGCTGCTGCTATTAGACAAGTCAATAATACTGCAAGTACTAAATCATAATACCAATATTGTCATGGACTTTCTAAAACTTTGGGTTAAAAGAAGACTGTGAATTATGAAAATGTGGATTCGGGTCTGATTCTTTCTTACTTTACAGAGACAAGGCAACATGGTATTTCAAGGTAAATTTTTAACAAATTAACTTGTCCAATTCTTTGAAGGAGAAGGAGGACCTGCCAATATTGTATTTCCTTATTTCAGCATTTTTTGTATTTTAACAAAAACATAGGATGCATTAATGAAATAAAATTCAGTTTTGGGCTATCTCATGAGTTCAATTATGTCAGAAGATAAAAAGCTTCAATATCTTTGTCTAGAAGATAATTCAAAATACTGTCTGAACATACATCAGGTATATCTGGAACCAGCTTTAAAATTAATTAATATTAGTATCTTGCCAGTACCCAGAAATAGAGCATGGAAAAGAATACTGACAACCAGTTATGGAGAGGTAATAGGGACAAAACCTTCAAGTATTCATGTTTGCCAAAATACTTGGATAATCTGATTTGTCTAGTGTTTCTTCTAGAAAAAGAAAATTTCTATTGAGTGTAACAAGATTTATGGAGGTAAGCACTTTTTACCAAAGATACATGTTTAAAGCTACAATATGTCATAGAAAGAAAAAAAACACTACAAAAAGTGACAGCAACGAATGAGCATCACTGAGATGGATGTTGTGAACCTTTTGGCCTAGAAGAAAATGTAAGACTGAAGAGAACACTAAGAATTTCATCCTCTAAACTTCCATGAGAAAGTTAGTGGAGATTGTTGCTAAATCAAAAGTTCAGATGCATAGAATAAAATTACGGATTAGTTTACAGAAATGTTCCATCCATACATTGGATGAACTTGGATGTGAATATATTTTTTTTTATTTTTCTTTTATCTCATAAGTATTTATTTGACAAAACCATAGCTGTATCAGGAACATATTCAGTTTTAACAGTCCTCCAAAACAAACAAACAAACAAAAAAAAACCCAACAAAAATCCCTCAGATCTGAAAAAAAGGATTCCAAACATCAAAGAATGTGTGTTGATATTTTATAAACAGAAATTTTTAACATTTTTTACAAAAAAGGATTCCCATTTTGAAATTCTGTTTAACTCAGAATAAAAACTTTAAAAAATAATGTATAACCTTTGAAATACAATGTTTCAATACTAAGAAATTAATTAAAAAGTAAGTTTATCTCACTTTTTTTAATTCTCTATGTTACCTCTTGTTTTTTTAGAGAGAGATAGAGATATTCCTAGATTCTTACTTTATATGCCAAACTGACATAGAAAAAATTCACCTTCAAAATCTGTCACAGGACAGAAAATTCACACAGCTCTGGTTTTGCATGCCATCTGTTTTCTTTTTCTGTTTCAGCATAGGGCAACCTATTTTTGATGGTGCACAGTTATACTTCAGTCTAGAGATGACTTTTCCTGGACTAGTACTAGTTTAGGCCATCTGAGAAATTTTTAACTTCTAAAACACAGAGAAGCCAATAGAATATGTAGTAACAAAAAAGGAAAAGAGATTCTTTTGACTGCTGTGTAAGTTGGTTGAGAACTCCCTCCAGTGTGCTCCCGCCCAATAATTCACCTGTTTTTCAATTTTTTTCATTTGCTTCATTATGTTTCTTAATTCCAAAAATCACTGTGAATCTGATTTGCATGAAGTCTTTGGATAGAACTTGTCATCATAAACTTGCTTAGAGGTTTTCTAGTTACATCCTGTGTGGGAAGAGAAACACCTTGTGCAATTTAAAAACAAGACACAAAGAGCTCAAATCCTTTGAGGTCTAACAGAAATCAGTAAAGTAGACTCAAGATTCTGAGAGGGCAAGAACAGAACATTCCGGTATTTTTAAAAAAAGTTTTAGCCATAAACTTGATTGTACAAAATAAAATCATTCACCTCTGGAAAGTCTACATGTACCTGTAAGACCCAGTTTAAACAGTGGTGGGCTTTGAATCATATGAGGGTATTCAGAGACTATCTAGTGAATAAGGCAGCTGCTGCTGCTGCCATGGTGGAGGAACTGAACCCAGCTTTCTGCACACTCTTTTGATAAGAATAAAGCAATTATTTCATCTTGGCCCTAAATTAAGGATGCAATAGACATGTAAGAAATAAAAAACAGCGCCTCTCTCCACCCCCCAAAAAAAAAATAGCAAAACAAAAAAAAACAAAAAAAAACCCCAAAAAACCCCCAAAAAACCAAACCAAAACAAAAAAAAAACCAAAAACCAAGCAAAAAACCAAACAAAAATATTTAAAAAAATATATATATAAAAGTGGCCACCTGTAAAAAATGCACAAAATGATCCAAAATCATCAGACCTTTTTATTTTAACTGTATAAAAAACAGACTTGCAAATATGCGCCCAACAAAAGCTAAGTGAGCCACTCTGATCTCTCACTAACTGATCAGCATGCAGCAAAACACTCTTCTCCTCTAAACCCTTCCAATTCCCTCAAAAAACTCTGGTTAACTTGCATTTGTAAGATATGCATGCATTACAACTTCATAACTGATATGAGACTAACAATGGACATTTAGATAATTAATACAATCCCACACTGATGAAAAATATGGGATGTAAAACAAGAACTTGAGATGTCAGCTGTAAACCTCTTATACAGCTAACACACAATGCTGAATATATTTAGAAACCTCATAATAATAGATAATGAAAATTACTTTACTTGAGCCAAATAACTGCTTTAAACTCAAATCTGGAAATGCAGGACACTGTAAAGTATTCAGCATGATAACCATTGTATTTAACATAGAAATAGTATCAACTGTTTCACAAGATATGAATACTTTCAGTTGTAAAAGTGATCATCCTAACTAAAGTAATATGCAGTTGATTTATAATGGCAGAAGTATTTATTATCCAATCATTAGTGATATGCTAAAGCTATTTATTTTATTTCTAGGGCTTGTCTTCATATAAAATATTCATACAATGGGCATGAATTTGATATCTGTATGCAATAGGGTATAGTTACTGTTGCAAATACATCAGAAAAAGTGTATTTTTATTTATTATGTCCATAAAATTTCATAGACAAAAACAAAGCAATAAAATCATTTTATCATGGTATTGTAAGCAATATGGCCGTGGGGAAAGGTGAGAGTAAGTGAAATGAATTGGTGCTTAGGATAATGAAAGTGAGGGACTAATGGGACCCAAAGGACTCAAGTGAAATGCAGCCAGATTCCTAGTGAGTTTCCTCCAAATCCTCAGGGAGTAATTCTGCTTGGATTTGACCAATAAACTGCAACAGCCACTCATTTCTAATCCCAGGCTTTTTATAAGCAGTTTGTCCAGTCACACTGAACAGTCTAAGAGGAAAGCAGCAGAAAGTGAATAGATATGCAAGGTCTGATGGAAAATAATTAAATAGTTCCACAAAAAGTGAAGGGTTTGCGATTAGAACCATGGAAAGATGTTACCTTCCTTTCAGAGTATGATGAGGGAATTAAAGGGATTTATGAGGGATGTTGGAGGAGAAATAAAGTGAGTCAACCTCTCTCTCCTCTCTCTCTCCCCCCACCCTGCTTTGTCTCTTTTCCCCACTATCTTCCATCCCCCATCCACCTATCTGCCCGAGATCTTTTCCTCTAGATGCACTAAAGATGCACATGAATTCATGCTCTAAGTGGTGTTACTTCTTTGTTTTAGAAGGCCCCCTTTCTTCAGGAATGGAAAAAGATCTCCCACTGTTATAGGTGTGTGACCTGTGAAGAATAATCAAATATAGAAATCACTTTGAAAGACATCTAAGTTCACAAAAATATATATTTTATCTTATTTTTTTTTTTACCAAGAAGATTTTGGCAGTCATGTCCAGGGAGAACTTAAAATTAAAAGAAGACATATGAGGATCCTTTCTTTTTAAGATTATATGCTTTGGAAAATCAGCCCTATAAGTCCTGGGGTTTGACTGTTTGCTTTGGTTAAGTATTACTGTATTCTTAACAAATCTTGTCTCAACCACCCAACCTTTTCAGTTTCACCCACCACTGCCTTTTTGCATTTAGACTAAATAAATAAGGTACAGTAATCACTGGGTGTGCAAACCTACCCGACCAGCTAAGAATTTCTCACCCATACTCGCTGTGAGAATTTTTCTTTCCCCTTTGATTAAACATACGCAAACAATGGGACACTTTCACATCTCATTTAGGAAGTGCATGATCCTGAACCAGGAGTCACTAGTAGAGCTCTCAGAGTCTACCTGTAGCCCTGTTGGACTCAGAGAGCTGCAATATATGAACCTAACTTTGTTAGGAATAAATTCAAATTGGGATCATATTCATCCAAACCACCCAACTTTCTGAGATCCTTCGGGAGAAAAGGGTATATAAATTCAAGGTATTAATAAGTACTGCTAATTAGGATTTTTACTAGTGCAGCAGATTAATACCTAGAGTGGAAAAAGAAATAAGCTAGCAAAGGAACAAGTCTACATGATAAGATAAATGAACAGTAATAGACATCAGTCTTTCACATTTAACACAATAAGAATCTGTTCTCCTGACTTAGTTCATCCTAAAGTAGAAAAGTATTATGTAGTTCTTTGCTAAAATATCACCATAGATCTGAATCTGAGCTTAAAGGTTATTCCCGGAGGTTCAAAATTATTAATATTTATTATTCTGTCACTCTCCCTTTCTCTTTAAGAAGGAATTCTAGTACTAAGCTAGAATTGGCTAAGCAAGCTATTACTTGCAGGTATGCACCTTATCGTTAAATGAAATCTCTAAAAGGCCTGTATACTGGTGTTTTGATCTAAAATTAGACCTCTGTGCTATTATGCAATAGCCCAAAAATCGAATAAACAAGCTATCATTTTGACATTAGATGAAAATAATATTGGAAAAAAAAATATTAAAATTAAGTATGAAAAAATGAAATATGATCAACAGTCACCCAGCACAAAACATAAAAAGCATAGCTTTTGTAGGACTATATTACAAATATAAACCAGCCAGTAAATCTTTGAATAAATCACTTTTTATCCACTTGTCGTGACATACAACCATGGACATTGATAACTGCAGAACTCCAGGTCCCCATGAAAAATATCTTTTTCACAGGTGGCCTGTGCCTTAAATCAGATATCGTGGGAAGACTACCTATAATTTTCTTTTGATTTCCTCCCTTGGACCAGCTTAATAAGATTCATTCCAAACACCAGTTTCAGCTTCTGATGTGAGCAGATGGCAAAGAGCAGGCACCAGAGCAATTACAGGATAGTACATAGAAAACAGAGAACCAAAAAGATGATAAAGGAAATCTGGACATTTTTTTATCTGCTATTTGAGGAGGGCACCTTTCTGGCAAAAGGGAAGGATTATCTCAAGGTTATTTATTCATTTACCAGCAATCAACCAGGTTCAGATAGTTGAAATCCCCAGTACCCTGAGAGTCAGTAAGAGGCCTCATGCATATGTTCTACTTTATGTTGCTCATCTGCAAAACAATGAGGCTTGTAATGATGTGAAAGGTTTAATGGACTCTCTCCTGGTTTGTCCTCTATCCAAGCTCATTTTTATTTGTGTAATGTAATCTTCTTAAGAGTGTGGTTCCCGCAGGGAGATGAGCAGGCAACGACTGGGCTGTGGATGGCAGCTCATGTCAGGGATCAAGGATCATCCAGTTAATAGTTTTACATTTAGAATTCCCTAATAGTCTGGTTGTAAAGATCAGCTTGCTAACACCTAGAGCTATTTTTGGTTATTTTGCACAAAAAGAAATTCCTTTAAGCGTCACCATTTGAAAATTAGTTAAATACAGATCAGAAAATATTATCAGTCTGTTAATTAAGATCCATTATTTTATTAATATCTACATTCAGGGAGGCTAAGGCAAGGATGAAGGTATTTAGTGCCTTAGCAGGCCATTATGTGAAAACAACAACAACAACAACAAAAGTATAATCAAGAAATACAGTATGTATATTTGACAAAGCTATGCAGGAGAGGTGATATTTTGATACACTGATTAAGACACAATTTCACTTAAAAATTGAGACTCACCTGAATATTCACTTTAAAATTAATAGGAAACAGGAGTTTAAACCCCATAGGCATCTTTGAAACTCTGAACCTGAATATTTAATATTAACCCTCTGAGAACACCTTTAATCTTCTTTTTATTTTTAAAAAAGTGCAAAGGAAATTAAAATTAAATAAAATCATCCCTATAGTATTTTCTTTGTATCTTCAATTGTCTGTGGAAAAAAATAGTTAGCTAACATGAACCTCCAGTAAGTATTTTAAAATAATTTTAAAGGTATCAAATGTTTTTTCACATACCAATGGTTTTGTCACACTTGCTTTTAAACTTACTTGTAATCCCAAAATTAAAGGCCAAGTTAGTGCCATCAAGTAAAATCATGAAGCTGTGATATTTCCCTTGGGAAATCTGTCACTTCATAGCAAAATATTTCAGATCAGGGTGGAGAAAACATAACTGTTATAAGGAAGGGACAGCTTACCAAAAAATAGGCTCTGAACAAGACTAATATGAATCATAGATTCACAGAGTGGAAGGCCAGAGGGGACAACTACTTCACCTACTTGGACCCACGTCAAACCACAGGACATTGCATTTCATCTACTTAACCTTGTATGAAGCCCAGTCACTGGTGTGTGACTGCAGCAAAACTTGTGCTTAGCTAAAGCACGGCATCGGGAATTCAGGCAACTTTGAAATCAAAGCATCAAGGGAAGAGGAATTCAGTAAATTTCCTTCAAGCACTTTCAATCTTTTCTTGATGATAACTAGTCCTCTTTATGTGAGAAAATGTGTCATTTCTCTTTTGAATGTGTCAGATAGCTGCTGTTATGCCCTTTGCTCCTATTATTTTATGAAAATGCCATTATCATAGCTCTTAGACTGATTTAGGTTGAAAAGGAATCAGGAGGTCATCTCATGCAAACCTCAACCCGCAGAATGAACAAAATCAATAACAAATCAATTCATTTTTTTATTTTTTTATTTTTCTTTTCTTTTTCTTTTTTTTTTTTTTAAGTAGGAAAAGCACTGTGTAATGCCATTTCCTGTTCTCTCTTTGTAGAGAAGTCAGGAGGAATATGTCAAATAAATTTCATTCTATCAACATTTCTTTTAAAAAGTGGAGATGCCAAAACTGCAAAAAACCTGTAGTACACATCTTATTAGTGTTATACATATTACAAAATGTCATTATTCCTTTTTGTCACATCTCCACTCTAAAAGCTTTCACACATTTAATTTTACATTGTGCCTTTAAAACATTTTCGGAACAATGATTTACAATATATGTTTCTTTTTTATCAGAAAATTTTTTTGCATATGTGCAATTTTCCATGTGTGATGTACAATCCTTTACCTGCAATGGTATTTCTCTTACAAAAATATTTATACAGGTCTAGATATATGGACTTGTGTGACTGCATGATCGAGATATTTCAGAATTATCTTTTTGCCATCATTATGGCAATTGTGCAGTTTCAGATTTCATTCACAGGGATTTTAGGTTAACTTTCATAAAACCTAATCCAGATTTTCATATACATATATTTTTATTTCTCCAGTGCCCTTTCTCCAGATTTTTTCCCCAGATATTATAACTTGATTTTCTCCTTTTGATCTATACAAAATCACTGGACAAAACAATCCACAAACACTGTTTCAAAAAAACTATATTCACTGTTTCTGCACCTTCAGGCAGATCAGCACTTGTAGATCTACCTCTAAAGATTTTCTCTTTCCTGCTCAATTAAAATTCTGGCCTGTCTCCCTGACTACTGCTCTGATTCTTAAAAACTCAAGATGAAGGTGGCAAAAAATTAAGGTGGGGTCTCGATTTTTTAGTTGTTTGTTTTGGTGGGAATTTTTGCTGTCCCAGTTCATTACTCTTCCTCTTTTGAAATTTTCTCTAAACATTATCAGTCTAAAAACTCAATGATGTGACTCCATCATATTCTTGTATTGTAAGATTCTAGCTACAGGAAATTTTCACTGCAACTAATTTCCATCACAAGGTATATCTTTCCACATACAGACATACAGTAATAAAGTTTTCATTCAGGTTCTCACCATATTTAAAGTGCTTCAGCAAAATATCATTTTCATAGCTCATTGCTTTGGTAATGCCAGCACTCTATATGCATCTTTCTATTAATTCTGCTTCTATCACACCAAATAGAGATTACTTATTTTTGTATCCAAGGCTCTTTGGAGCCCCTATCTGCTCAGTCTTTCTTGTTTACTACTGAAATGTCAGATCCCATCCCTGCTTGATATTCCTACTGGAAAATACATTTGTACACTGTTCTGTGACAATACTTGCTGCTTAGAGCTTCCTAAATCATTTGACTGTGCTTCTACAGGTTCATCCTCATTAATTCTTTTTGCTGCCTACAGAAAGTTTATCAGCTGTGAACCCCCATTCTTGCATACTGATCAGAATTATCTCACTTTCTATTTTCTTTCAGTACACCTTTCCTCTCTCTGCCTCCCAGCCTGCAGGTACCTCATGGTTTTTTACTAAGAGCTGGACAGTTGATTTAATCAAACAGGAACTCTGGGTTTGGTTTTATACAACTCATAGCACAATTGGGACCTGGCCAACATAGTGGCTCATCTGTAACACAAATCAAAGATTAACCTGAAGGTCAAAAGTCTCATTTCAAGCCCTGAAATGCTTCATGTCTTCTGTTTATTTATTTGTTTCCTGGATGGGTTTGAGTTTTTAGAGAAACAGGAAATGGTACCAGACTTTGCACTTCATGGAATTGAGAGATCTATAGATGCGGAAAATAGAAGATGGATGTTCAAGGAAATAAAAGAGAACAAATTACTTCATTATATGCTGCTGTGTTTTAGATGAACAGAGATTAAAATTTCTCATTTAATGCAAGCTCTTTTTCTAATAAATATCTACTGGAAGAAAATGTCAAAATATTTCATACTTTTTTTTCTCCTCTTTTCTACTTTATGTTTTCTCAAAAAGGTGTGAAGAGAAATGAAAGTATCACTAGGAAAAATGTGAACAGCAATTGAAACACCATCAGAAATCCTCATCTCACAATTTTCTTTCTTTTTTTGTTGTTGCAAAACAGAAAATTAAGGAGGTTTCCTCCAAAATTAATATTAACAGCACTTCTCCGTTTCTGATTAAACACTTTCAAACTGAAAATATTGGCCTGCCTTGTGTATTTGTATTTGTATTTATAATGATTTGAAAGGGTTTAAAAGCTCCTAATTGTGCAACAGCTACTTTATATTACTGCACAATCTTGTCATAGGTCTCCTCTCCATTTCGTTACTAGCTGTGTACATACTACAATTATTTGAATGAGTCATTAGCCTATACTATTACTGTTTGTATTTACAATTAGCAACACATCACACCTTTGTTTCACAATGTTGTGAATGTCCCAAAACACTTTTAAAACAATTTAAGATATTCAGTAGGAAATACACTACAGCTTCTCCTTATTTCGCTAAGACCAATAGCAACTAAAACTGAGTTGAGCTCATTTTGGACACAAAAAGTAAAATATCATTCTTTTTTTGGTGTTTGAAAAGACCAGCAATGAATCAGTGAAGTAGGAAACTAACCAAAGAGATTTCCAGTACATAAATGTCTATATCAATAGACATACCATGAGGCTCTTAAAATATTAGGCACAAGTCTATTTATATACATTCTGGAGAGAAGCATGTTCAAGCTGAAGTGAGACTTAAATCAGATTCAATCATTTCAGCTATTTATTATGACTAGAAGATACCTTTTTAGAAGGGACTGCAAACTTCTGATTTTCTTAAGTGGGTAAAATTAAAACTCAGAGGGAATATGACTTCAGTCATATCAGGATAAAAACAGAGAAAGGTGAAGAGATATTTGAGCTAAAAGCTAATGTGCAAATAAGAATAAACAAGTACAAAATGTTCGTTCATGCACAAATTTTGCGTGGAAATTGGGAAGCACTTTCTAACTTCGGAAGAATAAAATCTTTTTAGACTGACCAGAGAGAAGCGGAGCAGATCTCAAAAGTTCCAAGAAGGAGCTTATAAAAGAGCTTTTGTGACACCTTTGATCATGTTAGAGATATTTAAACAGCAAAACCCTAGAGGCTTCTCACAAACCTGTAATTTCAGACCATCTCCCATGCTAGAAGTGCCACATTCACATCCCTAGAAAATATTATATATCATATCATATCATATCATATCACATCATATCATATATCATACCATATCATATATCATACCATATTGTATCATATATCATAGAATGGCTTGAGATGGGTTTGAAGGAAGTTTAAAGACCATCTAGTTCTAACACCTCTGCCATGAGCAGGAACACCTTCCACTAGACCAGATTTCTCAGAGCCCCATCCAACCTGTTCTTGTACACTTGCAGGGATTCAGCATCTACTGCTTCTCTGGGAAGCCTGTTCCAGTGCCTCACCACTGACATCATAAATTGTTCCAGTATTAATTTAGGGTCTTCTGTAATTCAGAGTGTACATAAGCAATATTATATTTATGCATAACCATTCTGTAGTGCTGCTCAAGCTGAATTTGTCTTTGTTGTACCCATTAATGAAAACAGATCAAAAGAATCCTCTTAACAAGAAACAAACACTAAAATGCATAAGAAATACCAGCTGCAGAGCTTGCTTTTGCTCTAGTTGATCTCTCAACTTTTCTGTGAATTCTTAATGTCCTTTTGTACATATATAACAGCTAGTTTCTAAACATAAGTATTCAGGTTTTTATAATTCCTATATATATGTGTATCTATTTCTGTACATACACATAAAAGTACAACTATGATACATATGTATATGTAGGTATAAATATACAAATACATATCCATAAACCACCATATAATACCTCTAATGGAGAGATGAATAACACTATGTTTACTGGAAGGCTGTAAGTGGCCTTGAACACTTTTAGTGAAACACTTCAACATTTCTCTAACATAATGTTTTGAAAGGGCCCAGGGTCAATACAAATGTAATATATGGAGGCTAAAAGAAAATTTGATGGAGAATTTATCCAAAGAGCACAGTAAGGTGGCATGTAAAAACAATAATGGGCCATTATGCTGTCTTATTAGAGAAATTAAAGCATTGCACACACTGCCTGACTCATAGTGCCTGGCTTTTTTACTGAACAACCTGAATCCTGTGTTTTCAACTCAAGAAGCAGTTTTTAAAGTGTGATTTCCTTTTCAACTCTAAATATTTAATAGTATCAGATGTGGCAAACTTCTTTGGGAAGCTCAAAAGGCAGAGAACCATTGGATGCCCACAAATACTCTTTTGTTAGGCAAGCACTACATTTTGTATGCAAACAGGCTAAATGGAGTCTTTGCAGGTGCAAAGACTGGTGATTCATCTTCTGCATATGTGCAGAAAACGTCATATTTTGAAAAGCTTTATAGATACAGCAGTATGAAAAACACAGCATATATGAAGTAACATATGGAGGATCTATTACTGCACAACTTTTCTAATTAGAATTGGACCTGCAGCATTGAATTCAGTTTGAAGGGTGTACCTAACTGGAAATTTTGCAGCATGTCACCACTAAATTTTTCCAGCAGTCTTTCCTCACGAAGGTGGAAATTCCCTCCAGTGATGGAATTTATGATATTACATCAACTAAAATGTGCTTTACTAGCCAAAGTTCCTGATACATTGCTGTGGTTACTTTTTCTCTTACAAAGAAACTAGAAAAATTGCTTCTGTGAAGACACGATTATACTTAAAAGCATTTATCATGCAGTCTACCTATAAAATTTTGTCTCTAGTTCCTTTGAGTTTAAATATTTTTGGTTGGAACACTAAGTATTAAGTTGCAAAAAAAAAAAAAAACAACCGAAAAATCCCCAAACAACAACAACAACAACAAAACAAACAAAAAAGAAAATGAAAAAAACAGCAAAAGCAAAACGCTGCATTCAAATTTGCTACAGTGTGAACATTCAGAATCTCTCTCATCACACAGGCACTAAGTACACTTCTCATATATATGGAGGGAATCTGTCTGAATTTATCCTATTGGAAGTGACTGGTACACAAACTGCATTTATTTTATAGAAGAAGGCGTAGAGAGCAAATAAAATTTTCCAAGATGTGTTTGGAAACATTAAACATTGGGTTAGATTTTTACTTGGGATAAAGAGAGAGGATACAATAGAAGACAAGGATATGACTCATTCATTAAACACTTTATTTCTAGGCCTTCCATGACATTTATTGTACTAGCATTTAGCAGTCTTGTGAAATGCTGGGAACATTTAATGTGCATTCTGCTTCTGTGAGTTACAGACTTACCACCTCCTTTTTGCTGATGTAAGTCTGAAGCTCAGAGTCAATGAACCAAAGTTATCCAAGTCTGGGAACTTGAATCCAAGTGCCTTGAATCGAGTATAGCTGAAATAATAACCTCTTTTCCAATTTCCTCTCCAGCAGTACTTTATAGCTAAACGTGTAGATATGAAAGAACCAAATTGTTAGAAGACCAGATAGAACAATGGAGATTATAGCACAACTGTGTTTACAGGGACTGTTACAAAATAGCTTATTCTCTTCTGGGCTGGTACATTCAGTCTACCTCATTCCTAAAGTTCTCTCACCTTTTAAAGGTATTCTGTATCAATAATCTCTTTACTTATTTATTTTTGGTTTTTTGTTGTTTTGTTTTTTTCTGAAGCACTGTCCAAATTATAACTTTCTTTATGAAAAATATATGTGTGTGTGTATGTATGTGTGATTTTTGTTTTCCTCACTGAGACAAGTTGTTGTCAGTTGTCATTTTCATATATGGCTGTATAGCTGCACTGCCTCATGAAATTTGCATGTCAGTTTTGGTTGGGTTTTGTTTGGGGCTTTTTGTGGTTTTGCTTTGTTTTGTGTGGGCTTTTTTTTGAGAAACGAGTCAAAAATGGCTAAATAGGAAAAGAAGCTTCTACATGTAGAAGTCGCACAAAATCCAGTTATTTTCTCTTACTACCCATGCTATTCCTCTCTGTTCAGGGTCATATTTTGATTTAAAGGAAAAGCTCAGAGTGTGGGCAATGGTCCACAGTTATTCCTGAGACTTTGTGAAATTTTCTGTGAAAAGGAAAACATAAACCTGCTTAGCCTCTACTCTATAATCTGTTCCCGGATCCTAAATTGAATTTAAATTGGCTAAAGTTGAGTATTTGTGCCACCCTATGCTTGAATTTACCAGTAATTACCACCCAATAGAGACACAGGTGAGTCTTCTTCTGAAACTTTTTAATGATTGCAGCTGATATGTCAAACCACTAACACAGAAAACAAAAAAAGGTACTCAATTTGTAATTTGCAGAGCCTAAAATGTTTGTAGAGGAGTTTCTACTGTTTAGTTCAAAATTATATGAAACTTTATTTTTGATGCAGCAAGGTTTGATAGCATAGAGAAGTGCTGACTCATGAACTGACTAGCAGGACATCACAGTGTGAAACCCTGTAGATGGACAAAACTTGGCAGCCTTCACAAGATAAGAAAAATACTTACAGAAAAACAATATGACAAAATATTCAAGAAAAAAAGGTCTTAGAGAGGTGTTGACTAATTCCATGATAAGTGTTTTGAAATAGCAAGGAAGAAGAACAACATATTGCTTAAGATAGAATAAGCATTTGTAAGAGGAGAATCCTGAGAAAGAGAGAACAGCAACTTTGGAGTTTTGCACTTGAATCACAGTGGCTGGACACTTCCAAGTTTTGTGCTTTGACCTCACTGAGAAAACTCAATGGTTTTGCCATTTGACACAATTTAAATTAAATTGAATTTCTTCTATTTCTCTGCTTCCATCTCTTCTGTTCTTCTGAGGGGGTTTTTTGAGAGAAACGTGAAGACTTAGTGCAGTAGGAGAGTGTAAGGAAATTACCTGAATGTCCTAACATTACTCCTGTTTTTTGCACAGGAATGAAGGGAAAAAAAGGAAAGCTGGGTCAGGATCATGTGAGGTGGAATCAATGTTGTACTGTCCATCTATTCCTTTAAATTGGAGGAAGACAGGAACAATTAAGCAATATGGTGAAATGACTGAACAGGAATTTGGAATACTGTTTCCTGGATAAAAGTTAGTGGAATCATTTAACCAGAAATGCCTTTTACCAGAACATGGAAATGTCTTAAAATCTCCCAGCCTTGACACATGGTGGAAGAATGATTGCCGCACTTAGACTGAGTAGACAATTCTTGAAAATTATACTTTCATGCTATATATATTATCCTATAACCCAAGTGAAATGTAAATGGGATGAAGGATAACTTTACCTCGATTCAACAGTTACGGACAGACGTCCAACAAATTTCTGTGAAGAGGACAAGTAAAACAAAATTTACAAATATTTAATAGTTGATATTTTCTACCTATTTAGGGGGAATTTACCTCTACAAAGTAAAAGGAATCCAGATCTTGGGAGAATCTCACCTTCACATTCAACCAATTCTGCAGATACTTCATAAAAATGAGTTTCTGTTATCAGAGTAGAATAAAAGCAGAATGCCTGTACACCTGCCTTCTAAAGGAGAATTACTTTTTGGCACACCTTAGGTTTTGGGAAAACCTGTGACAGACTAACCTCAGAGATATCCAACATTCACCAAAAGACCTGAGGCAAGGACACTCACTGATTGACTCAGACTTAGTAAATTCCTTTGGATCACATGGAAATCAACTTTTCACCACTGAGAGGGATGATGATCTCTTATTAATCATAAAGTGACAGAAAGCTACTTTCATCTTCCATATGGTGAAGAATGTGGAAACTCAGAAGCATGCTTACAGTATAACTGCTTTGTACCAACCAGTTATATTCTAGATAATTGTACCTAAAGATTTTGTATACTGTTCTCAAAATACTGTTGTTCAACACTAACTCAAAACAACAGTTTGCTTTATTTTGCACCTTTAGATTCCTAAGGAAAAATTTCTAAGGCCTCTCTCCTAAAGTGTACTGCTTTTCCCTGTTGTGGACTCCACAAGAGACTAGCATTTCTTTTCTTCCCTGTTTCAGATGCTGAGCCATCACCATCAAGGATATAAAACATCTTGTTTACCTCTAGTCACATCACTGGGACAGTTGTCATGTTATTTCAGAAATGTGCTGCAGCTCGCTACAGGTACCAAATGGAATCATAGAAAGGTAGAGGTTCTTGATTGAATTTATTTCTGTTTGAATCTGTCAGGGATAAAAGAGCCAACAAATAATAAAATAGATGCAAGCCTCTGTAAGTCAGCAGCCACCTGCTACCTCTGGGCTATTAGAAGGGCCCTCAGCATGACAACACAAATCCATGCTGGCAGGCCAATCACAGCCTAAAAAAAAGCCCTACATCAGCTCACCTCTTCAACTCAGTCAGCAGAGTGACAGCAATGTTGAAATTTCAATTTTCCTGATATTAGTTGTGAATTGTTTTATCACGTTATTTTTACTCTTGCTGTCTTGTTGTCTTTTAAATGCTGATAGTGTTGATGGCTCTCAAATGCAGTCTATCTAGTTGCTCTTTTGAGAAATGAAGGTTTTGTTTTGCTCTTTTTAAAAAAAAATATTTCCTCAAATAGGCTGAAGCTCTTGTTTAATTTTTCTCCCTTCTATACATTTAAATCATATAAATTGCAGGGAACTGTAAAAGTCAAAGTACTCATCACAGGCATCATAATTATTGATCATCAACTATTCTTCAAGGCTAGCACCATTTCGCATGCAATTCACAACTTCGATTCCCATTTATAGAATGAGTCAAATTCTGTACTGCTTTGTATCACTTGCAACTGCATAAATTAACCCTAAGCATTTATAATGATGCCTTGTTTAATAAGTTTAGGGAAACAAACAAAGGAAAATGTGATTTTTTTTTTTCTTTATACAGCAAATGGAATATTTGCCTCCTTATAGTCAGTAAAACTTTTCCCATTAACTTCAGTGGACCTGAGTTTTCACTCTTATGGACTGAATTATAGTATAAAAGGAGGATCACAGGGGGGTTGTGGGATCTGTTTTGGGTTTGTTTCTTTCTTTATGTTGCTGGTTTTGAGAATAGAGTCCAAAGTATCCTGCCTGCACCTTAGGCTACGGAACCGATATTAGAGATGATGGAGGATGAAGAAAATAAAAAAGTTATTTAATTTCCTTTTGTTTTTTGTAATCACTGTATATCAGTATTTGTGCTCATTAAAAAGTATCTTAAAGCCTTCTGTGTGGACTCATTTGTTCTCTAGAAAGGATGCATTACTAATCTGAACCATTTATAGAAGAGAATTCTGTTCGAAACCCATGAAGGTAAGTGGTGAGACTCCCCTGGGACTACATCAAAACTTCTGTTTGGCCTTAGTACAAGGCCTTAGTAATCATACACAGGCAAATTTCAGCATCTCTTGAGTTCTCAGTGACCTGATTTTCTTCATTATCAGATCCCTCATTATCAGATAGTACACTTGAGAGAGGCCTGAATATATCTGAGAAAGCTGGCTCCTTTGAGAATCCTCAGGAGTTATATGTGAATAAAGAGATGGCTTGTAGGTTCAGATGAGGGGCCAAACATACAACATGAACATATGGAGATATCCAAATTTCCTCTGCTCCTTTTCTTCTCTTACAATTCTTAGAGCACTGAGTATGAACATTTTCTTTTGCAGCTGCTGCAACTTTTCATGACAAGATTCCTTTTTGTCTCTTTATTTGTATTTTATATTTTTTTAATAGTCTCTCTGATCCTATTTAGAAGTGTCTGCTTCATAATTTCTATCTTGCAACTGTATTGTTTAACTATAAAATATAGTAAATAAATTAAAATAGAAACATGAGAAAGACTTTTCTTCTTAAAGTTGCATTATGCACCTTTTAACTCCTAGTACGGTCCTGTTTACAGCACATAAGAACAGTTCAAGCAATTTAGAGGTGAATAAATCTTTCTGTTTAAGTAACCAATATTGTGCTCCTGCTGCGTACAAACTCCTACATATATCATAAGTCTAACACAGCCCAGTAATAACAGTACAATAACTGCTGTACAGAAATGCATTCTCATAAGCAACAGCTGTCAGCTAAAATTCTTCATGATTTTCTCCTGAAATAAATTTACCTTTTATTTTTGCCTACATTTTTCAGAGCTTGATATGACACAGAACCAGAACAAGATCCAGTAACTTTTTAAAACAACTTTCCTATTTAAAGGGTACAGTGGGCATTTTTTTTAGCCAGACTAAAAATTCATACTAAAAAAATTGTTTCCTGTGTGATTAGCATTAGCAAATAGAGTACCACTAGCCCAAGAGTACTACTGAAGGTTTGAAGGTCTGATAAAGGAGGTTTATGTGGATGTTGGAAACCCAGAGGGTGACTGGATGCTGGAACAGGCCCAGGGAAGTGGTGACAGCAACAAGCCTGAGTTCAAGAAGTATTTGGACAATGCTCTCAGGCACATGGTGTGACTCTTGGGGTGTCCTGTGCAGGGTCAGGAGCTGGACACAATGATCCTGATGGGTCCCTTCCAGTTTAGGGTTGTCTATGATTTCATGACCCTAGGATTCTATCAAGGGGCATATTTTTTCAGGCAATCTCTATAGTTTCTAGAAAGGAAAAGTAAACTAGAATGTAGAGAGCTCTGTTCTTTTTAAATCTGGGACTTGACTTGTTATAATTCTGCCTTGAATGATACATTGAAATATGTACCTTGTGTCACACTGTTCATCAACATGTCACATTGTATCATATCACTTTATGTGGCTCAATATGACAGATGCAACTCTGAAACAATGCATCATCGTGTCCCTTGGTACAAAATATGAAAATAAATATATTCTTGTTTTGTTTGCAGTACATTACTTCCATAAACAGAAAAAAAACCAAAAAAAAAAAAAAAAAAAAAAAAACCACCAAAACAAAACCAAAAAAAAAATTATGNAACCAACAAAAAAATTATGTAAATAAATAAATTTTAAAAAGTATACAAATTAATACATGTCCAGAATGCATAATTTCAATTTAAAGGATAGAAAGAAGAAGACCGTAAGCATTTGCTTATACTCTATAAACAGCTAGGGAAAATATGGACTAGGGAAAAATTGCTTACAGACTGAACATGTAATAAATTCATGTTTTCCTGGCAACAAATAAATGTATTTCATTATTTAAAAATACACATATTAATTGACATCAGGAGTTATTTCATTGTTTCTTTGAAATAAATTGGTTTGTGTGGACAGGTTTTGGTAATGGGGGGTTTATAGGGCTGGCGTTTGGGAGAAGGTGCTAGGAGATGCTCCTCTGTCTGATAGAGCCAGTGCCAGCCAATTCCAAGATGGACTTCCATTGGCCAAGGCTGAACCCATCAATGGTAGTGGTAGCAGCCAGAGAGAGGAGTGAGAATATGTGATAGAAACAGCTCTGCAGACATGGAGGTCAGGGAAGAAGTGAGGGGGAAGATGCTCCAGGTACCAGAGCAGAGATTCCCCCGCAGCCCCTGGTGCAGGCCATGGTGAGGCAGCTGTGCCCCTGCAGCCCAAGGAGCCCCTGATGAAGCAGACATCCCCTTGCAGCTTGTGGAGACCCCAACACCAAAGCAGGTGGACGTGCACGAAGGAGGCTGTGACCCTTTGGGAAGCCCATGCTGGAGCAGGTTCCTGGCAGGACTTATGGATCCATGGAAAAAGGAGCTCATACTGGAGCAGATTTACTTCCAGGACTTGTGATCCTGTGGGGGACCCATGCTGGAGGAGTCTGTTCTTGAAGAACTGCACACCAAGGCAGGGACCCCATGCTGGAGCAGGGGAAGAAGCGTGAGGAGTTATCCCTCTGAGGAAAAGGTAGAAACAGAGACAATGCGTGATGCACTTCCATAACACCCATTCCCTAACCCCTTCCCCATTGGTGGAGAGGAGGTAGAGAACTGGGCAGTAAAATTGAGCCCAGGGAGAAGGGAAGGATGGGGGAAAGCATTTTAAGCGTTTTAAGAGTTAGGGTTGATTTCTCATTATAGTACTCTTCTTTGATTCACAAGAAATTAGATTTATTTCCCTAAGTTGGCTGTTTTCTCTGTATGGGTAGTTGCTGAGTGATATCTCCCCTGTCCTTATTTCAACCCCTAAACTTTTCATTGTATTTTGTCTCCCTTGTGCAACTGTGGAGAGAAACAGAAGAATGGTTTCGGTCAGCATGAGGATGAACCCAAAACACAAATTTTGTAAAATAATTCCGCATTATATTTAATTGCCTCAGTTTGCAAGACACTGAATTCACTGATATATTCTATTTGCTGTTAATTAGAACTGTGTTGAAATATGTTATAAAACTCCATTAGTTGGCTGAGGAGGCTGAACATTGGGCACTGAGTTACTTTAGTCCATTAAGATTGTATTTCCAATGAGTCAAATTCAGTTTTCACAGAGCAGAAATGTGAAGAAAAGGCAGCCTGTCACATTATGGTTTCCTAATTGTCTGTTCAGCCCCCTTGATGGCTGCATCTAAGATCCCAGGTTAAAGTAGATGGCAATGATGCATCATCCACTGGCCACTACTCTTTTTCCTGACACCAGGCTACTTTTTTTTTCCTCCATAATACACCCTCATATGACAGACACAGTAGTTTTAAACACCTCTACTGTTTTAAAATACAAAAGACATTACTCATCCCTCAACCCTGAGACTTACTGTAGTCAAGCTTTTAAATATGGAAGAAGAAAGGATTGACAGAGCTGGAAACCAAACTCCTATGTTCATAGAGGAACATGTACCCAAACATGCATAAGTCTATTTGATATCCCTAATCTAGCCCTCTCTGTCTGCCTTAACCCTTATCATAGAATCATAGAATAGTTTAGATTGGGAAAGACCCCTAAGACCATCATGTCCAACCACTAACCAAGCACTGCCAATTCCACATCTACACAGTTGTTTTATACTTCTGAAGAGGTTTTATCAGATCTTTGAGGGCTTAGAGAGTATGGTCTTACCATGTACCATGACTTAATATCTGTCCCAAGATTCTGGGTACTTGTGCTAAGTGAGAGAAACAAAACACTCTTAGATGGTGACATCATCTGCATGGAGTAGGTCAAGAAAATACCTGATCTGAATTCAATCTCAAAATACTGAGATAAAAGGTCCCATAATCCAGCTTCTGAAACGAATGTAGATCAAGTCACCAAACACTGATGCCTATACTGCATCCTCAGTATATGCATTTGTAGGCGTCTGAGTAAACTAAGAAACAAACTGCAACAAGGTACAGTTCTGACTTGGGGGGCTTTCCAAGCAAACACACACTTTGAAAGATTTCCCATCCATCCTTATCTCTACATTTGCAAGTTCTAATCCAGCTAATTTAAAAAGGTTTGGAAGATGTGGGCAAGCATAAAATCAAATTACATTGGGATTGTAGTATGTTATGCAGTGTAATTTTGCACCTTAAAAAAGATTTAAAAATTATAATAAAGATTAAAAAATTATAATATTGAATAATGAAGTAAAAAGCATCAGTGATGAAAACTTCCATTTTCTCCAGTAAAATATCAATCAAGTTTTAGCAAGACAGGGACATTTTTTGGTTTCCCTTTTATTTTTACATTCATCAAGAATATACCAGATCAGTCCACTGTTTGCAAATGCTCGTGTTATCACTCTCAGCTTCACATATTTCAGTTCTATGCAAAAGAAGGACTGATTTACTTCTGATGTAGAAAAATGGACGATTATTTTTAACAACAACAAAAAAATGACATTATTTTTCTTGATAATTCTCACGCTATTCAGCTGATTTTTTTTTAACTAGGGCCTGATGCACTGTGGTTATTCTATCCCTTCCTGTGCTTCATGTTGTTCTCATGGAGAACAGGCAGAAGAAAAATGTTTTTCACATGATGTTGTCAGATAGTTTTAATGAATATACTTGAGAAAAGACAGAGGAAGAAGAGATTGCAAAGCTTATTTGGAACTCAGTTCTATAAGACTACTATTGCTTTCTATTCTTGTTTGCTCTTTCTGTAATATGAATAATGACATGCCAATTGTGTATGATTATAGATAGTTATTTATGGAACTAGATATTGCCTCTACTCTTAATTATGCTTTTGCCTGTGAGGAAAGAATTCTATTGCCACTGAGGTGTTTAATTGAATCTATTTTTGTTTCTTTTTTTTTTATTTATACGTACATTGACAGCTGATTTGCTCACCCTTCTGTGTTACTCTCCCTACTTCTTAGTATGACAAATCTTCTGGTAACCAAATATAACTCATGTAAAAATCATATCAAATTTTGTATATCTATAGGTATGTGTAAAAACTATAAAAATATATTATGTATCTATATGACATCTATATCTTTAATAGATATTTATATACTTATATGATATAAATATTTTAAAATATTGTCTTACAAAATGTAATTATTTATAATCCTCATTACTGTTAATAATTTATTTTTATTTCAAGAAACTTATTTTGTCTATTTTCCTAAATAGATCTACTAACTGTAACCAAATATTGAGTCCGTATTCAGGTGCATGTTCATGTGCAAGTATATATTGGACAATATTTCAACAGGAACTTCTGGAATTATTTGTCAGTGTCAACTGATTCTGAGAGATAGATATCTCAAAGACGACAAGATTCCATAAGTTTTATGAAAATAGCTTACTGCTGAGAAGAAAAATATTTTTGTCATGGAAAAGTTGTTAACTACTCTTTGTTTGACTAAGGAGAACCTAGATGGGAAAAGAAGACTTTGGAAGCCATGGAAATTATCATGGCACAAGTTTTTTGTCTTTGCTTTTGTGGGTTGTTTGTTTGTTTGTTTGTTTGTTTGTTTGTTTTCTTTGTTGTTGTTTTTTAGTTTTGTTTTTTTTGGGGTTTGTTTGTTTGTTTGTTTGTTTGTTCGTTCGTTTTTTGGTTTTTTGGTGGGTTTGGGGATTTTTAGCTGGTTCGTTTGTTTTTTGGGGAGGGAGTTGGTGGGTTTTGGCTTTTTCAGTGTTTTTTGTTTGGTTGGTTTCGAGAAGTTGGGAGAGTTTTGGGGTTTTTTGCCCCTAATTTGTAGGAAAGAACAAATTGGTGCAGTAGAGAATACAGAATACATTCATTCCTATGGTCATAAATATGCACTAACAATATCAATGAAACATGAAAGGATATTAATGCATTAGGGAAAGGGCATTTCTATACTAGCGTTCCTACTAAAGAAAATGAATGTGCACTTTTAAGCATTATTTATCTACTTTATTTGTACAGTCTAAATAAAAGCCCTTTTTTTCCAATTCCTTGGATGAGTGTACTGGCCCCTTCAAATTCACCTCCCCCCATTCCATTTCCCTAAAGCATTAGCAGACTTCGGGAAAAAAAATATGTATATCAACATAACAATATCACATTGAATCACCCCTTTAAATCTCCAGGGTATGGAAGCATATTTGCTTGTCTTTAGAAGTTTCCCATAGGAGAATTGCTGTGTTGTTTGTGAAGTTCTCTCTGACAGCCTGGATACCTTACTTGTGTCTGTAAGGTAAGGTGTGTATTACCTAAAGTTAGGGAGGCAAAAAAGATATATCTCAGGAAGCTGATGATGGATTGGCAGCCAGTGTGGCTTTGTGGGATAAAAAAAGAAATCAGGAAAAAGCTTACCAGAGCAAAAGAGGTGACACAAGGGTTCCATGCTCTAGAAGCTTTCACATAAAGAAAAGAGAATTTCTCAGGCTTCATGCTGTGGAAAAACTCATGAAGTTCTGAAGGAGGATCCTGCAGGATTCTCTTTGATAGTTAATGCGATCAGAATCAAATCATTAGACCTGCATTTTTAAATTCCACCTATAATTAATTATACATCCAATTCAAAATGTTAAAAACTAAATAGATTGAAAAAAAAATAACAGAGACATCCTAGGGGGTACTCACGTAAACTGTTTTATATTTGAAGGAGTGTATTTTAATTAAGATGTTGGTTTAATTAACAGAACAGCACACTCTACTTCATCAAGACGTTTTCTGGTGGCATGAGATCTTGCATATGCCCATAAGGCTTGTAGAGTATGTGGTCCTCTCCTGCTAGGAACCTTATCTGCTTTTCAGAAAGATAAAGTGGTTCTTTGCACATAACTGAATTACCTTCCTAGGGTGCTCCTTTTTACCTTCTGTCACAGCCTCTTTGCCTGGAAAAAGAACCTGAAATATTTTTAACTTTCAGCGGATTTTGAAAATTGATCTTAGTGGATCATGTGCAAGAGAAGAGACATGCCCCTTTGAAGGTCACAGAAAGGATATCTGAATGTTTAGCTTTGTCATAATTAAATGGATTTGCTCCATCAGTGGAGGAGTAAAAAAACCCACAAAAGCAAAAACACTCTTCTGTTAAAATTACAGTCCATGTTATAATTTTAGATCCTTTGCTAAAGGAAAAAACTTCTGTTAATGCACAGTGCATCTTAGCTCTCTGGTGAGCTTTCTTGGGCTTCTGCTTGATTTCAGTGCAAAATATCAAGTGTTTAAGGTGAATAATCCTTCAGTAGTTTTCTCAAGGCAGGTAATAGAGTTTCCACCATCCAGTCATATTCTTGTTAGCTATGTTCACTGTCCAGCAGTTTTAAGCCTGTTCTTAGATCTCAAACACCATTGTATTAGGCATTATGAGAATATACTGAGACAACAAAAAAGCATTTCTAATTTCAAGTAACTTTCAACCAGAGTGCAGGACAAGAGAAAGTAGATGTGTTCAGCTAAACGAGGGAGTTCCATGGAAAGAGAAAGTATGATAGAAGCAGTCAAGTTATTGTGACATCATTCAGGCAGCAGAAGGAAGACAATTCTCTTGTTTGCAGCTATACATGAAAAGATTCTCTCAAGCATGGAGGATACAGCAGAAGAAATTATGGACCATACCATTTAAAAATGAACTAAAAATTTCAATTTCAGTGATAAAACTTTAAATCAAACTTTGAATCAAGAACTGATATTTCAGTTGACTAGGAAGAGGTCAAGAATGCTCTGAAAAGTAGACAGAGGCATTGTGCTTCACCAAAATTAGTAGAAAGATCCAGTGAATGCAAACAAATATATTAAAATGCAATTTTGCAGCAGTCTGAATAAGCAGGTGTTGGATAGTACTGCTTTTGATATAGTAGATGTGGAAGCAATTGAGATGTGAGAAGAAAAATGGACAAATGATTTACCTTTATATATCAAGTAAAATTATTTTATTTTACAAATGCATAAAGAATTGTAATTCTCATCACAGTTTAACAGAATGTAAATAGGAAGACCTATAGTGGTACTTTAGTTGAATTTAAACTGAGGTTTTAGCAGATAAATGGCTTTTTCCATCATGATTAAGAAATGGTGCAATGAAGAACACTTTGAGGAAAAAAAGGAAGGACATTTATAGTTAAGGAAATTGAATTTGAGCCATTAAATAAATATGGACGTGGAAATGTCAAACAAATTAAAAATTTGCACAGCTGATGATTCTACATTGTTATTTCTCTCTTCAAGTGTATATGATCATAGAACCTTTTAGGTAGAAAAGAACCTCAAGGTCAATGAATACAACCTTTAACATAGCCAAGTCCACCACTAAATCACATCCCTAAGTTCCAGACCTACAAATCTTTTAAATACTTCCAAGGATGGTGATTCCACTACTTTCCTGGTCAGCCTGCTTCAGTGCTTTAAAACCCTAATATCCAATCTAAATCTTCCCTGGCACAGCTTGAGGACATTTCCTCTTGTCCTATCATTTGTAACTTGGAGAAGAGACTGCCCCCCACTTTGCCAAAATTTTCCTCAGGTAGTTGTAGAGAGTGATAAGGTCGACCTGAGCCTCCTTATCTCCAGGCTGAACAACCCCAACTCCCCCAGCCTCTCACAGGACCTTTACCAGCTGTTTTTCTGTGTTTCTCTTTGGACACCCTCTAGTGCCTCAATGTCTTTTCTGTAGTGAGGGGCCCAGAACTGGGCATCCTTTAGTCTGTTTTGGTAGTGAGATATCCTGTTACATAGGCGTGCTTTTCCCTTACCTTTTTATACACTTTTTGTGGTTTAGTCATATCATTTAAAATATCTTCCCCAGAGTGGTCTTCCTTCAGCAGAAAAAAAACCCTACAGAAACACAAAAAAACCCAAAAAACAAAAATAAACAACAACAACAACAAAAACCCCTATGGTAATGTAGGAAAAATAGAAAATAGATGGAGTTTGCTTAGCCAGCTCTTTAATCTTTGGAAAGACTGCACATGAGAGAAGAAGCAGGAAGTACATAAAGAATGGTGAAAGACAGACAAATCCTCTGGTGTGACTAGCTTTGTCCTTATAACTACATTTTAGATGAGAAAAACAATGCAGTCTACACATTTTAGAGCAAATCACCGACAGCACATCAACAGATAAAAAGAAAATAAAGCCTAACTTTTTTTGCACTATGTATCCTTTCAGTCAGAAAAAAAATGCTCTAGAAGCGTGCAGCATAGTTTGCTGCAGCTCCTCGTTCTAACTAATGAGAAATGCCAGCTAACGGTGGTCATGATCAAATACAGTTCCTGTTTAACAAGCAGTAAAAAAGAATATGGTTTATTATGAGGCAACACTTGCTCATTATATCATAATCATCAGGAAAGAAGTCCGTAAACTATTTAATGGATGAAAACCATATTCCTTTGAAAAGTACTGTGATATGACTACCACCAAATAGTTCCTGATTTTTATTCATAAGTTTCTTTCACCAATAATTAGTTGGTAAAGGATGTGTCAAAATCTATTGTGATTTAGGTGTGCATGCAGTGAAGTGATGGGACAAGCCACTGAGTATCCTTGTAAAATTGGACTTTTCATCAAACAATAGAAATTGTTTTCTTCTCAGTGTTCAAAATATCCCTCTATTTGGTTCAAATCTCCTTGTGATACTCACAGATAAAGAAAAACATTTATAGGGATTGCAAAACAGTAGGGTTCTGTCAATCATGATATTTTTTGATTCTGAACAGTACCAAAGCTTTGGCTAGAATATCGTTTCATCCTGGCGATTCTATGAGTTCTATTTCTTTGTTTTTGTGAAATGGGATAACTCGTGACCTGTTAAGAAAAGCTCAGCTATTTGCTACACTTAATGTTCTTCTTCCGATCACTTATGTGACACAATGTTTTCCTAGTCCATGTCTGAATGATTCCAAAAGTTCCCAAAAACGTTCAGGATAGCTGTATGAACACTGCTGATGTGGGTTCTTGCACACATATAGATTTATGGGAAATTCTTGCAAGCTTCAGATATGACATTATATACTAGGACAAATTTTGAAAAATAATTGTATTATCTTTTGTTACAATTCAGAATTATACTTATTTGTATATGTTTGTCCTCTTCAGTTAGTAAGATTATCCACATTTGTTCTTATGTGTCTTAAGAATATTTGGCCAATTATGTGAAAGAAATTCAGAGCTAAATTAAATCTCCAATGTATGGTTCCACTTTTAATGTATTTTACTGGAACCAAAATTTAAAAGGCAATTTAGGGGTTCAGCTCAACTAAAATTATAGAAAGAGTTGCTTAATAAAGAATTCTGCAAAGCTGTAAAGTAAATGTTGATCTCAGAAAGTTTTCATATATTTTGGTTGCTCTTTTGGCTTCCCTTGATATCTTTATAAACTAAGCCACTGAGCATGACACAACTTTAATGCACTGAAAGTTATATTTTCATGGAAAGTTTATCAATGTGGAGATATAGGCTCCTTCCTTCCAATTATTATATCAGAGTTTTACAATAGATATTACTCATCTTCATTTCTCCTTGCAGAAAAATACATTTACTTTCCATTAACTAGTTTACTAACCTTAGTGATATGAGCCAGTTATCTTCCCTTTAAGTTACTGTAGTTTCTGAATGTTAGATTTAAGACTTTGAACATTTTTATTTTTACATTTTAAACATCTTTCTATACCCTACATTTTATCAAAATAAGATACTTAAAATTCTATGAGGCAAGCTACTTATAAAACATCTTAAACCTGAAATCTAAACTGCAGTTAGGTGTGTGCTAGATAATCATCCAAAAGTTCTGATGCTCATTTTCTCTGGCCTTTAAAACATGTAAGTTCATTCACCTCTGCATTGGACACCTAAGGGAACCTAAGTAAAACTAATTTCCACTTAATTTTTTCCTTTTTTCCCCCTTTTTCTGTATAAGAATAGATCTCAATATTGTAGTATCTTATAAATAAGAAGACAATGCTCTGCTGTTTCTGAGGAAGTCATTGCACCAGTTTTGGAGTTAAATCCAATATTTCAGCCTGCAATTTTTGATTCTTCATGAATCAAAAATTATTTCAAACTTTTTCCTCATTTCTCTGGCATAGATGCATGGCTGCCATTAAGCATGATGGTCACTATAACAGATGCCTTTCAACATACTCTGAGAGTCAAGGAAATAGGGTAGGTAGCATCGCTAAATGTATGAGGTGAGTGGTGGTCTCAATGAGAAAGCGGAAAACAGTTTTTGTGGTCAGGAAATGTTGTCAAAGTAGATACAGATAGCATCACTCTGGGGAAAAATCATTTATTAGCACTAAGAATTATGTGCTGAACACGTCATTCCAAATATATATTTAGGCCTTTAATAGTTAAATTTGGTACAGCCAAACTCTGAAAACAGATTGCTTACCTGTTAGACTAATAAGATTCAAATATGCAATCTGTTCTGGTAGTCTAAGAAGAACCAAAATATTTTTTATTTTAGCATTGAAAACACCCTTTTTTTATTATCACACAAATACAATAAGAGAAAAATGCATCTAGAGGGAATATCTGTGCTGTTTTTCAATTAGCTCAATCAATCAGAATAAACATGATTAGTCAGAATTGGTTTACAACACTGATCATCGTATATCAAATTCCACAGGGGAATATTTCTGCCTTTATGACGTTAGTAAGTAAACTATGCATGAAATAATAGATTTCTTCCTGTGTCTCTAAGCTTGTTAAAAATCAAAAGCATTCTATGGGGTCATCTAAAGCTGAAGTTATGTGCTCTTGAAAAGACTTTTAGTTCTTTCATGGTTTTGTGAGATTTTGTTTGTGTTCTTTGGTTGGTGGTGATTTGGTTTAAACAACAAAAGAGATTACCAGATGACTTATTCTCAAAATTTATTATTTCCTCAGATTTGTGGACAGATACACTTGATTTGACTGTCCCTGCATGCTGAAGGGCAGGAAAATAGATAATGGACCCTGCTTGGTTGAGGATCCTCAAAGAATATAGCATCAGACAAAGGAAAGTAGATAGAGAATATCTATTGACGATTTTCTTACTCCTGGTTTCATTAGAGACCTTCATGAAGGTTTTAACCTTCCAAAAGTTAAATATCAATTGACTTTTATCTCAAAAAGATTTAAACAAAATTCTTTGTGAGTTGGTCCTGATGACATTTTTCCTTTCTGTGTTAATCCTTACATTTAACAACACATCACTTAAGACAAAGGAAAAATATCCCTGCAGGTCCATTTCTTTTCTTCTTTACACAGATGAAACTCCTATTGACTTCAGTGGGAATTAAAGAGGGTGAAACTCAAAGGGAAATTTGATGATGTATGTGTATGTCCAAGCAAGAATGGCCATCTGTTATAAACTGCAGTATTAATGGCCTTACCAGCTCATGTCTGGAACCTGAAAGGATGATATAAGTGTTGCTACTTTTAACTGTGTCCCTGTGGTCGTGGTGTGTTTGTTTCTCTTTTTTTTTTGTTTGTTTGAGTTTTGCTGGGTTTTTTTTGTTTGTTGTTGTTGTTGTTGTTGTTGTTGTTGTGTTGTTTTGTTTTGTATTGTTTTGTTTTGTTTTGGTGTGGGTTTTTTTGGTTCTCCTAGTAGGCTCAGCTAAATCATGCAGTCTTTTCCCATTTCTCCTCTTGAAGAATGGAGTAGCAGTGGCATTTATCATTTAAATAATTTTATCTTGGAATTAAATGGGACACTTAAAAATAGCTAAAATTGTTTCTCCTTGAGCAGGAGAAATAAAGTTAATTCTTTTATTATAGGAAACCAATTGTTTAAGTCCAAGTAGAGATAGATTACTCATGAGGGCACATAATTACCTTCATATGATACCCTTAAAGTGCACTAGCTGGAATGGTAAGCATGCCATTTAAGCACTGCACTGGAACATGTTTGTATTGCTTTGTTTGAGTTCAAGCACTTTACTCGATGTAAGGGAAGTATTTAATGACCTTTGACTTGTCTGGGAGCCTAGAAATGGTTCATAAGAATTGCTGCTGGTAGAATTAAAAACTAATGGACATTCTTCTGTCATACAATTCATAATGTCGGTGTTTTGGGAGGAGAGGGTCTTGATTTCAGGTTCCAGGATTCCTTACACAGGGGTTTCTGCCAGACTCCTTACACTGTGTGCTACTTCTGATAATATATTCAATAACATTCAAAAGAGGACAAAGTGTTTTACAGCTATCAAGTTTGCTTCCTAAAATTTGAAAACAGACAACCTGTGCCAATCACAAATACTTGGGAAAATGTCATCCTCGAAAATTCAGATTCATGCAATGTAATAGAGACGTGAGATATGCACTGGGAAACTGTTAAGTAAAATTGCTGTTTCTGGAATGTGGAGAAAATAAAAACTGACAAAGATTTAGAGGTAAACATCAAAGAAAGAATCTAGTAGAATTATTTTGTTACATACCACTTGTAGTACCAGCAGAGGTTAGTATAGTTACCAGAAGACATAGCAGTTAAAATTATTTTTAAAAAAATTAAAGAAAAAGAAGAAAAAGCAATACAATCTACTACTTTCTATATTATAATGTCCATTTACAAAGAGCATATAGTTCCTCTGGCCCAGCAGTCAATATCTGGCAAGATAGATGATGATAATTGCAGCTACTTTTTGGAACAGCTATTTTAGCGAAAAATAAAAGGGCTATTGCTGCTATAATGAAGGCCTATCATACCCACATCATTGACAACACAGGAAGGTGGGAGTACTCATTTCATGGGTATGAAATGGTATATTCATCAGTCATATCTGAAAAATTGAGCAAGGAGTTATATTCATGGAACCAAAGAGTATGTATGTATGTATGTATGTATATATATATATATACACACACATATTGCACTATAGATATTTATATGTACACATTTATCTAAAACTGAGGACATAAATTGATTCTCTAATACCTATGAAGAATCGTTCTCATAATGAAATAAAAAGTACATTATTTTCTGCAGTGACCTCTTTTGCAGTTAAGTAAACCAGGCTATTAACTCAGAACATATATCTATTGTTCATTAGTAGAGTGATGGGTAATGCAAGCAGAAATACGCAAGTGAACAGCAAGTTTACAGAACTATAGGATGTTTTATGGGTATTTTTTAGATATGTGAGTTTAGAATACAAAATATTAAGTAATAACACAAAATTGTGTGGATAATTACAAAAAATAATAACTGTTTTAGTGATGTAATGCTGATAAAAAAAGATTAACATCAGACTTGACTAAAGCAAATTCTCATAGAAAATAGGAATTTTTTCTCATGTAGCAACACTATCCCTGCAAATCATCCCCTAGCTCATTTTCACTGCATTTCAACATATGCTGTGTTTAGAGGGTTAAATTATAATCACCATTCAGTAGTTGAGCTCAATGGAAAAGCAAATTTGAACAAAGAAAAATCGAGTTTTCTTCTGAATTTTTGCCGCACAGCTAAGATCTGTTTGAGCCAACACATGAAATTTTCTGTGATTAGGCCCCAAAGCACTAAAATACCAATTAATTATGATTATTAGATATGTCTTCATTAGAAGCGTATAAATAAATCATACACAGCACTGCACAGCCAGTATTTCTACTGCACTGAAAAGAAAAAAAAATCCTTTAATGCACTATACTATCTAATTAACTTCAAATTTTGTTATAATTTGTCACTTGTACCATACTACAGAATCCTGAATATTTTCTTATTTTTATATAAACTTATGTATTTTTAGACCTATAGATGCTTGTTAGTATTATAAAATATCTACAGCTGCTGCATGAAGAAAAGATCCTCAGATACAAGACCATATTTAAAATTGTTTTGGTATTAATACAAGGATTCACTTGGCATAAATATTTTTGTTAGCATGAAACATTCAACTGAATGGCTTCATCCTGATTTACTCTCTTCCCCATCTGATCTGTATAAATCATGTTTCACCCATATCTGGGTGGTGAAAGAAAAGCATATGGCACATTACTAAGCTGATGGTTGAGTGTGGTCTACATTAACAAGTAGTACAGCCAAACAGGAGTGAATCTGCAGAGCGAAACAGCTGAAAATGAGGGGGAGTTACTTTGGCATAACTTTAGTCTGATCTGGGGTGTGGGCACTCAATTAACAGTTGGATGATATTACATGTGGTCCTGGAGTACGTAATTTGATTTAAGTACCTACAAGAGCAATCTTGTTGATGAGCTCTAAGACCTTTCCACAGTATCAGTCAAGGGAGAAGGAATTGTCCAGTACCCTTGTTGATGATCTGGATGAAGAGATTGAGTCTAACATTAGTCAATTTGCGCACAACACCAAGTTGGGTCGGAACGTTAATCTGCTGGAGGGCAGGAAGGTCCTGCAGTGGGACCTGAGCAGGCTGGACTGATGGGTTCAGACCAACAGCATGAGGTTCAACAAGACCAAGTGTCAGGTCCTGCACTTTGGCCACAATAACCTCATGCAGAGCTACAGGCTGGGGAAGGAGAGGATGAAAAGTGGCCCAGCGGGAAAGGCTCTGGGGGTGCTGGTTGGCAGCCAGTTCAACATGAGCCAGCCACGTGTCCAGGTGGCCAAGGAGGCCAATGACACCCTGGCTTGCGCCAGAAATAGTGTGGCCATCACTTCCCTAATTCTTTCTCTTTACTCGGCACCGGTGAGGCTGCGCTTTGAGTTCTGAGTCCAGTTCTAGGCCCCTCAATTCAGGAAGAACACTGAGGTGCTAGAGCACATCCAGAGAAGGGCAAAGAAGCTGGTGAGGTGTTTGGAATACGACATGTGAGGAGGCAATTAGCAATAGGACAAGAAGACATAGTCTTAAGCTGGACTGGGGGAGGTTTGGGTTGGGCATTAGAAAGAAATTCCTCACAAAAAGGGCAATTAGATATCAGAATGAGCTGCTGAGGGAAGTGGCAGTCACTGTCCCCAGAAGCGCTTAAGGATAGACTGCCCACGACACTCAGTGCCATGATTTAGTTGACACAGTGGTGGTCAGTCATAAATTGGAATCCCTGATCTCAGAAGTCTTTTGCAGCCTAAATTGATCCTGTGATTCTGTGATTCTGTGATTCTGTGATTCTGTGATTCTGTGATTCTGTGAAGAGAGGATACTAGATGCCAGACCTGGATGAAAAAGGGAAAGAAGAAAGATGTCTACTTGAACATTAATCCAGATGCACTCTGTCAATATTCTTGTGCTCAACTAATAGTTTGTGCATCCCTGAAGCAATCCATTTATCTCCAACTTTTCTAACATGCCACTCACCATGATGCTTAGCTGTCATTAAGTATTACAACATGTCTGCAGAAAACCATACTTAGCTTGTATACATTTCCAAAACAACCCTGAATTTAATCAATATCTTCAATAAATTTAACTCTGCAAAACAATGTTCTTTTTTTAATTTGATTCAGATGCTAAAGTTTACTCTGTTTACATGAAAAAAAAGCCAGACATTCTGACAGTAAACAACATTTAATCTCTTCCCTCCCATTAGTAATTATTTCCTGGTAAAACAAAATCTACTGCTCAGTTACTAATAATTCTTTCGCTTTTCCACCACACAATTTTATGCTACAGAGGTGTAATTTTTTTAGCCTTGATAATGTCAGCACAAATTCTCCTACTAGACTTTTGCCTTAGACTTCTCAAAGCCTTTTCTACTTCATTATCCTCCACAAAAAACTTGGCTTGAGTAGAAGGTAATCACCCTTTTCTAGTTTCTGAATAACAAAATATCTGTAGTCCCGTTCCCTCCAATTTCAATAACTTTTACCTCCTTTTGCTCAAAGTGGCAGACTTTGAAAGACATTTATGCACTTTGACTTTCTGAGTTTTAAACTTTAAAGACATACATACTTTAAGATTAAACTTTTTGGATGTCCAATTACAGATGAGATGGAAGTACTTTTTTTTGGTTTTTTGGCATCTGAGGGAGGACTTTTAACATCTGAGGAAAGCTGATCATCCAAGAAGGCCTTCCTTTCTTGTTATGCAACAATTTCCCACTATTTCCAGCTGAAAACCTGGAAAAAACTTCAATCAGTGAAAACAAACAAATTATAATTGAAGAGCATTTGTGTCAAAAATCATGATCCCGAAACCTCACTTTTAACTGCTGACTGAGAATTCCCTAAGCTGTGTAGATACACTAATGAGCTGTTTTTTTCTTTTGACTGTTGATTTTAAAAATCTTTGGATTTTCACACTATTGTTAAGCAAAAAATGCAATCCAGTCTTGACAAGAGTCAGAAACTCTGTAAGTTGTCCTACCTTAAGTGAAAACTCAGTGCTGAACATAGAAAGAAAGTTCATCTATTGAGTACTTTGTCAGCTAAATTAAGAGCCAGAAACAATCTATTTTCCACAAATAAATACACAAAATTCAGGGATAGGTACGTAATCATCCCATTTTTTTCTCTTCCTGGAACTACAACGCAAAATTGCCTTTTTTTGTATTTTCAGAACTCTGGATGCCCTCACTCCAATTGTCTTCTCCTGTTCTATTGATTCAGCCCACTCCACCTACAGGAGTATATTTGGCTTCTGATCAGCACTCCACTGCTGAGGAGTCTATAAGAGGTCTTTCTCATATATGTACTGCCCACCTATTCAGGAAGATGTTCTTCTACCTACCAGCATATTCAAGTATTTCTTCTCTTTAAAATTTCTGAAAGAAAAAGAAAAGTAATCCATCTCATGTAGGTATAAAAAAAAGAGCATAACTTTTTAACAATTCGAATCAGTTAAATCTCCTTGCTGGATTTTACACATTTTACAAAATTTATACATACTAAGGAGTCTAGGAGGTTTTAAAGGATGATTCTGTAATCTGAACAGTGGTACAGTGTACTTGTACTTCTTTGCTTTTTATCTGGTCAGGGATTTACTGTTGTGTGGCTTTATTACAGAAGAAAGAAGTCCAGCATCACCTAGATAATCATAAGCAATTTATGGAGACATTAAAGACATTGCTGCGCTTCCACTTGAGATGGGTAAATAAGCTTTGTCACTGATTTCAAAGACCAGAATTTAAGAGCATTCAGGACTACATTACTTAAAACACTAAAAATGCTGCCCAACATGCAAGTTTAAGATGTATTTAAAATATCCAAACAATTTTTTTTAAAAGGAAATTTCTCTCTTTCATGAGACTAATCAGAAAACTGACATCCCTTGACCTCCAAACTTTCCCTAGATTTTCAAAAAGGTATATGTCAATTCCAATAATAGAAAAGAATAAAAATGAAAGCATACGGCCAGTTCAGTGAGAACATTTCCTGATACAACAGACCAAATTCCTGGCTGGTGAAAAATGGCTGAGCTCTATTAAAGTCAATTGAGATATATCAAGATATATCAGCAGAAAATTTGGCACACTAAATAGAGTATTAGTTTTCCTCTGGATCCAGAGATCTGGGTTTATCTTTGTTTCTGGCCTATAAGTTATATGAAAAAGGGGGAAAAAAATGACTTCAGCTGACGTTTCCTGCTGAACAGATATACTGTGTCCCTATCCCCCACTCTCTACAATCAATTTTCATTAGGGCTCTTCTGACCGAGTTCTTCTCTTCCATTTCTGCAGTTACAATTCAGTCCCTGAGAATACAAAGCTATATATTACCAACATCATGCCACTAGGGATTGTGTAGGAGTCAAAACACACCACCAACAGTTTATAATATTTTGAGGCCAATTCTAAAATACACAAACTTATTTCTCTAAACTGCTACTGATACCATTGAGAACAGATGACCGTGTTATCCAAGAAGACTCACCTTAGCAGCTTGAGCAAGGGGAATTATTAGCTATTATTACACAGTATTAGGGATTCTGTATCTCCTGCTGTAGGTTAATTTCTAGAGAAGGCATAGCTGCCATTCCTGCTTAGATCTCACATCCTAGCAGAAAATATTACACATATTACATATTACATATTACATATTACATATTACATATTACATATTACATATTACATATTACACATACGCATACATAGACATAGACATTTATTTGTGTGGGCAAAGACAAGGAGTGACTTGAAGGGCACAACATAAACCTTTTAGGTTTAGTTTATAATATTATGGCTTTTTCAATGCTTAGAAAACAGACTTTTAAAAAAAAACAATTCTAAAAAGAATAAATCTAAAAGTTATATCTATACAAAGAGTGGCCATTTTGATGAAGTTTGGTCAGTGCAGTTGGCAAGATTTTGCTATTGTATGACATCAAACTGGAAGAGGAGTGACATTTCAGGTCTAGACCTATGATGTCATCCTTTATCCCGAGGTCTTGTGTCCTTTCTGTTTCTAAGGACATTTTCTGTTAACATTTTTAAAATGGTATTCAGCATTGAGAATTTCATTGTTCTTTTAGGAAAAAGAAGCTGAGATGAACAGTTGTGGGTCCTATAGCTGTTACTGAAGTTTGAGCTTGGGTCCTCAGGACAAATCAAAACGACGCCAAACAAAAGGAAGAACAGTAATGTTGGAAAATAAATCTACAGCTACTTGTGATGATCTGAGTTGAAATATCACTTCTAGAGAAAAACAGGCCCAGCACAAGGCATAATTGCCTTTCCAAGTGCTGGGAAATTGCTGGCGTTGATCTGTGAAAGGTGTTGTTTTTAGTTCCTTTTTCTGGCCAAGATATGAAATGTAATTTTAAAAAAGAATAGACTGACCAAAAAAAAGAAAAAGGTATCAGTAGGCTTTTTTCATTTAAGCTAAAAAAATGCTGTCTTTCTGCAGATAAGGCAAAAATTGCAGAATTTACAGATATTCCTTTACTTCAGAAAAATACAACTGAAAACTCTCACATATCAGTGGCTGCAAGTACCAAAATGACAAACTATTGTTTTCTTGACTAGCCCACCTGTCTCTAATCAAAGCTTAGGTAGGATAGATAGTGAATATATCATAAAACATCACTGGGTAGCCACTGTAAAATACTATGATGTGGAACAGTTTTGTTTATTAACTCTGCTTATATTTCTTATTTCCCTAAACGATCATGGATCATTTCTTGTTATGACACTGCATAGTTTCCCGTGGATCTGTGTGAAGAATTTCACATGTAAAGAAAAATAAAAGCTAAACTTACTTCAATGCTGGTGCCACAAAAATTTGAGAAATATGTATTTTCACACAGTGCCATGACACAATTCTGCTAAGCAAAACTGACAGATTAATGCATAATGGGAGGAAAAGGGAAAGCATCACTTTCAAAACTGGTTCTGTAATGCTGAATCAGTGTTGAGACCTTTACTACCCTTCAAAAACACTAATTTCTTTCAGCTAGTTTATAGATATCAATGGACATTTATGTGATACCTTTTAGAATAGTCAACCTACTAAACAGAATTCATGGTAATACCAGGGTAAACTTATAATGTTCAAATCACTGTATCAGAGAGTTACAGGAATTTTAATATTTTGAGGGACTTGAAGAAGTCATGTAGTGCTTCTCTTCGGGTGGAATCAGGATCAGAGAAAAAAATGTTTAGTGATGGATGGTCCATAATCTCCATAACCTGTGTGCCTATGTAAGTACTGAGATTTTTAAAGCAAAATCTATCAACAAATATTCTGTTAACCTCATATTGCTGAAAGTCACTAGTACACTCTTAAATGTTGCATCAGACAATTCATTTTCAGTGTAGACCTATGTAACCTGACAATATGCTATGCAAAAAAAGGTCTCTTTTCACTTGACAAATTTGATTCCTCAAAATTATCAGCTAACATCCCTGGTGTCAGAAATTAAAGTCAGTTTTCATTTCACTTACACATAAATGGTCAGTTTTCTGCAACAAGCAAAAATTCTGCCTTTTCTTGTGCTTTCTCTGAAGAAAACAGGATTGAAGAAGTACATGAGCATTTTACATGGTACTTAACACATGGTGATTACCAGGAAGGTTAGCACAAACATAACTTCATTAGTTAATAAAAGTACCTCAAAACAATACACATGGTGAAAATTTGATTAGAATTGTACTTAAAGCCAGCCCCACAGTCCTTCCCAATGTGTGACTTTAACGACTGTTACAGAAAAGATAATTTCTGGTATATTTTCTTTACAGAGGAAAGGTAAATGCTAACTAATTTTTTGATTTGTCTGGTAGATTAACTACTAGATCTCATTCCTTAATACATTAAGATATTATTCTCATTCCCTTAACAAAATTAGGGTTCTTAAAGGAACATTTAATCATATACTGAAGTCTCCTTGTAGTCACTTAATGTGCAGCACTTGACTAACCAACTTAGGTTGATTTCTTTGACCTGTCATGGGAGTGCTTATGCAGGTAAGTACTCAATAATTGGTTTCCAAATGTGATTTTTAGGAAGCATTCAAGACACTCTTTTCACTTCCAAGCAAGACAACACCAAAGAAATTATATTTATGGAAGACAAAAAGGGAAAACAGACTTATTACCCATTATCTCAGCTTTTAAAATTACTTGAGAGAAAAGAAAAACAAGAAAAATAATTGTAGCGTATTTCTCTCCTCAGAACTCTATGAGTCATCTTCACACCTTGAACAAAGTGATTTTGAAGTAGATGTCCTAAAACCTGAAATGTCCTCAGTGATGGAAATTTTTAAGAACCCGAACTCTGGAGTATAAATGGTGTGCATATTCTGGATCACAATTTGGGGTCAAGAGAAGCATCTATAGAAGAGATTAAAAGGTGGCCATGAACATTATAAAGCTTGAAAACTGCACAGCAGTAACAGTTTCTAGATGTAATTAAGTTTCTTGAACTGTGAATGGTAATTGTCCAAATGTTTGCTAAATGGCATGTGCAAAGGATTTCTAACAGACAATCTTGTCTTGATGCCTCTGGAAATTCCTGGGAACTATTTGATTTATAAGTATAGATGTAGGTTTTAATTTCATCTAAGTTCAACATTATATGCCAACATGTTATCACAGTATTCTTGAAGCAGTAGGAATATAAATCGCTCAATTTTCAGTCACCAACATGTGCTAAGAAATGTAAGTTCATATTACACATTCCAAACTATATTTTACATATGTTTAAATCATGCAGTCACAGACCCACAGACCCACAGAAATACGAGAGCATTTATAAATAAGAAAAAAAAAAACAAACTGAAAGTGTGATCTGTGGTTTATGAGCAAAACTTTGCACATGAGATTCAGAGTTTATACCCGATTCGGAGATTGCACTGAAATGTTGTATGAGCTGATGTTAATATCTCAGACCATATCTTTTTATCTACTAAATGGGTGTAGTGGTGCATATCTGCCTACCTGGTTAAGAAAAATTTCTTATTTTTTATACTGTGTTTCCCATTGAAATGTTTTCTTTATACAAGTTTAAAAATTTGATTTTCTTTCCATAAAAAAACCAAAACACACTATATGTCAAAACCAAGTGAGAGAATTTTTAAGCAGTAGCCATGGTAATTCTAGACTTAGGCCCTGGTATATTCACTGAAGTCAATGGAATTATATCAAAACTAAAATTTAGCACACTGTATTTAATGATCAGTGAAGACACTTCGTATTAAAGGGCTTCCTTATTGCTTTTTCATTGGGGCTATTTTTAGATGGTGATTTTTTTTTTAATATATCCAAACAAAGATCAGTTACTGCTAAAATTGAAACAAAGATTTCTGTCTCATATTGAAGCATAAAGGAGCTTCTTTGTAAACTGGTAATTTGTAGCAGGCAGAGATATTTCTGATACTAACTGGATTGCATTTCACACATTTTCTCCACATAGCCAAAAAAATAAGAGAAGATCCCATGAAATCTGAGACATGCTGTAACTATGCCAGTTGTTGATTCTGGCTTCTTTGGTTGATCTCCATAGAGAAAGTTTAACTGGATAGCATATTAAGGGACTAGAGCAATGGAATGTGGTGCTCTCACTTTCTGCAGGTTTTATTTTTCAATAAACCCTTGTACTACTTGTTCTGCACAGATGAGTAGCACAAGACTTGGCAAACAAAATTAAAGAGAAAATGTAAAAATGCTCTTACAGTTCTGAAGGAGGAAAAAAAAATCAAAACCAAACCAACAAACTACCAAAAAGCAAAAAACCCAACCACAAGCTCAAAAATTCCCCATACAAACCAAGAGGCTTTTCTATGCCTCCTGTGAAATGGTATCTTTCAAGCTCTTCTAAAATCTCGAAGAATTCAATTTTGCCTTTTATTTTTAAATATATTCTAGCAGTTTGCTAGCTAAAAAGAGCATATACAAAGGATGATGCAAGTGCTTTCACATCAGATGCCAAAATCAGAACAAGTAGGACTCTGAAGCAAGATCTAGAAAGGAACAAGGCTATTTTCAGTTGAGCCATTTATCTGCTAGGCTACAGACTCAGGCCCTGCTTGTTCTCCTGGTATCCATGAATATTGGGTCAGTTTTGATAGGGGATTTGACTCACTCCCTTGCAGGTATGACCTTCTGGAGACATTTGAGTATGTATTTTGATATGTTAAAGCACAGAAAGGTCACCAAGCTTGTTAGGCTGAGGTTCTGCCAAGTCTGCCCCAGTGCTGACCTGCAAGTGTTTTCTTGCAATTGCTTCAAATGAGGCAGATACACACACAGTTCTCCTAAACACTGAGCAAAGAAAGCCTCCACAGAGGGACTGAGGTGCCTATGGCCTGCTTTGCCACTGAGTTTGAATGCACCCTGTGCCTGTGATTTTCATCAGCATTAAATATTAGCATTAGCATCACTTCATTGAACTGTAGTTTAAATGAAATTTACTATTTCCTCTTTAGTGCTTTGGCAGTTTCAGATTAGTCCATTTGGGCAGTTGCTTTGCAAAATTAATTAATTAATCTAATTTTTTTATTTTCCAGCCAAATTATGCTGTCTTCCTCAAACCTTCTATGTTATTCAACACATTATACAACTCCAGAAGACACCAAGAGGAGACGCTTTAAAACAAGACACCTTAAAAGAACTGGATTCAAATAATCTTAAAGGGAAATCAATCATTAACCTGATTAAATGGCAACTGCCAATATGGTAAAGGTGCCATATTCTCTAAACGCACTCTTTTACCAACTGAATGCACAAAGTGTATGAAAGTAACACGAATTTGGATTGTGAAATTCAAATCATGTGGAACTAAGCCGCAGCTTGCTATTTTGCATAAGTTCAGAATCAAAGGGCCTATCATTACAACATCATGCAAATCTGTCTAACATGCAGCTCTATTTAGCAAGTAAAACAAGGGCACACAATGCCACAGAATGGTGATGCTTTATGAATACAGCATCATTGTGCATTCTGCACACTGTATTGTATACTGCATGCCCTTTTTCATGAATTCCAGCACGCTTACCTCAGAAGGGCTGGGGCATGTGTTGTCCAGCGGGTCCAGGTGTCTGACCAGAGAAACAGTCCTGGCACTCCCTGGTGAGAGCTCATTCAGTTTCCTGATGTATTCATAGCATAGTTTGGGTTGGAGACGAGCTTTAAAGAATCATCTACTCCAACATCTCTTCAGCTACATCAGGTGGCTCATAACCTCATCCAACATGACCTCAAATGTTTCTAGGGATTTTTTCTGGCAGATGAGTAATCTGCAACCTGCTCCACTGTTTCAACATCCTCATTGTAAAAATTTTCTTCCTTCTGTCTAGTGTGAATCTACCTTATTTTTAGTTTAAGATCATTACATCTTGTCCTACTACAACAAGCCCTACTAAAACATCTGTCTATGATGGGTACCAAAGGCAGCTGATAACCATACATAGAGGCATTAGCATCATCCATGGCTTCCCAGTCCTAATTAGTGCTGTGATGTTATTTTTAAAATACTGCAGTCCCCTGGAAAATACTGGGGAAGAAAAAAAAAAAAGGGACAACAGCCTTCTGCAGGTTTTTTGTGCTGCCTTGGATATCCTGAGCAGTGTTCAGGACATACTAATGAGTCTGTGTCAGTGAGCATACAAATGCATGTATCATTTCGCACTTGCCTTCACAAGCCTCTGCCATGCATTCATCTGAAAGGTCATGGGGCTGCAGGATTACACTTCTTTTGGTCCTGGAAGAGGGTTTCCAGCGCATATCATACCTACCTACTACCTCTGTCTAGCACTATAAAAATGACAATTTGAAGTGATGTCTCTCAAATTCGATTTTGCTTTATGTGACATGGATAATATATCCTAATATATCCAACCAAAAATAGTCAATAAACAGGTTAGAAATAATAGCTGTACATAAATTAGTAAAAAATTTAAACTTCCACTAAGAATTTAAGTTGAATCTCAAATACACATAGATTTAATACTGCTTCATATATAATTTAACCATTAAGTAAAGTATTACATGAATCAAGAAAGAAAGAAAGAAAGAAAGAAAGAAAGAAAGAAAGAAAGAGAAAGAAAGTAAGTAATGTTTATCTGGCAATGGACTTAACATGAATAAATCCCAAAAGTTATTCTTGCCTGGATACTGCTGGCTTTTAATTTTATAAAAATTATAATTCAAAGGTTATAAATGTGAGATATGGCAGAAATATCTAGAAAATTATATAGTGCTGGCAGCTTTAGGTGCGATAACGAATATGCTCTACTGCCCTTTTTTCTCCCTCAAGTTCCTCCAGCCACCTCTGAAGAGCCCCAGCCTTACTTTGCTTATAAAAACTGACATGATTACAGCCCCTGGCTGTTCAGCAGCTTTCTTGTTTTTACATTCATTGAAGCCTCAGGAAATGAAATGCAAGGAGCAAGGATGAAATGAGTGTCTCATCTATAAATTGTGTACTCTGAACACTGAGTTCTGAGACATACAAAGCTTTAGCAATATTTGCTAGTACACAGGGAAAAGTTTGTCTCCTACACACAAATGCATGCATACAAAGGCATACAATGTTGTTCAAAACAAACCAGCAATGAAGCAGGTTTCAAATATTTCTACCTTCAAAATCAGTTCTCCTTCTTTGTTTATAGCTTTCTAGCACAAATTCTTCCTGAAATCAAAGATCATATATGTTGCAGTGACTCACGAGGAAAAGGACTTGTTTTTTTAAGTTCTAATTTATTCTAAAATCTGGCTGGAGAAACAAGGAAGAGGGATATCACTCCTCACCCTGTATAATGCCTAGTATTTTGAGTTTGCACACAGGAATGCAGGGATCAGATATCTTTTATCCAGGCAGCTTCAGACACATATCTTCATGGTTTCTCCATCCAGAACTTCTGGGAAGAGGAAAGAAGGGAGGAAATCATGCAGAAATATTTCAGCTGTGCAGAACATTATTAAAGTATCAGTAACTGAGAATCTTAGGATCCTAGAAACTTGGTTTGGGTTGTTGGAAGCGTTTAAAGGTCATCTAGTCCAAATCCCTGCAATAAGCAGAGACATCTTCCACTAGACAAGTTGCTCAGAGCCCCATCTAACCGGACCTTGAGCATTACCATGGATAAGATATCTGCCACTTCTCCGACTGATCTGTTCCAGTGTTCCACCACCTATTGTAAAACATTTCTTCTGTCTATCTAGGCTGAATATTCTCTCATTTTGTTTAAAACCTTTAATAACTGTCCTATCACAACAGGCCCTACTAAAATTATTTTCCGTATTTTTTGTAGGCCCCCTTTAGGCACTGGAAAGTCTCTTTAAGGTCTCCTCAGACCATCCTTTTCTCTAGGATTAATAACCCCAACTCTCTCAGCCTTTACTCATGGGATAGGTGCTCCAGCCCTCCTGTGGACCCACTCTAACAGGTCCATAATTTTCCTGTGCTGAGGACTCCAGAGCTGGCCATGGTGTTCCAGGTGGGTCCTCACCATAGCAGAAACCCAGATTCACCTCCCTCGACCTGCTGGCACACACCATTTGCTGCATCCCAGGATATGGCTGGCTTTTTGGCCTGAAAGCACACATTGCAGGATCGTGTCCTGTTTTTCATTTCAGCCATTTGTGTGCATTTTTTTTTCTCTTCCTTTTCTTTTCCCAATTGTTCTTCCAGCATCTCTTGCACTCCCTTTTGCTCCATAGTCTACGACAATATCCTGTTTGCTTTTCAATAGGCTTGATAAACCATATGAGCCAAATATAGCTCCAGCCATATTAGGTATTTCATAATAACACTATTGAAAATAATTTCAGCAATTCATAATGCATTTCCTATCCCACACTAACACTCCTTTATGTCTTAATACTAGGCTTTTATTTGTGAGGACTTATGGTGAACAAAATGTGTAACTGTTGCATTTAAAAAGTACACCAGCAAAATTGAAAACATTTTTTTCTAGCAGGATCAGTTCCCCATTCTAGTACACACCACACAAGTTGTTCTTCTGGTGAATATAAGGAGTAGCTAAAGGCATGAACAATAAACAGGAACAGAGACTGGAATTTTGGCTGTTGCTTGACGTAGCACTGCTGACTGAAAATATGCATATCAAATGGTGTGGAATATATAAAAGTGCCTTTGTGAAGTCAGGTTAGTTGATACTTGAAAGAATATACGGATGGTATAGAAATACAATATACCCAACCTTTAAGTGCAAGATACTGTGATAATCGCTGCAAGATTCATTAACATTTTGTGTCAAATTCCCAGCAGGATTTCTTGATAACTCCCTTAGATTTGACACTACACTTTTAACCTTTTAGTCTCAGTACCTGTTTTAGGCTAGATAGAGTTTACAATTCTACAGGCTTATATTAGACAAAATAAATTGGGCAAAGCTTCCAGTAATCAATGGGTTAAAATATAATATTATAAATTTATGCAAGTTAAAGACCATATATAAATTTAATTATACAACCAATAATCTAAAACTGAACATACTGATACTTACGAGATCACGATACTTTGAGTTCAGGAGCATACACATATTCCATGTTGAAAACTGAAAATTGTAGGGAAAAACTGTTCAAAATATGCTCCTGCTGGGATGCAATTTCCAGGAGGTAATTCTTTGATCTCTAAACTCATCTTTTCAGTCCTGTTCTTCAGAAAACTGTTAAACAGGTTTTAATAGCACAATTTCAATGGTTTCTGTGTTTCTTTCCTTACTTAAATTAGAACTACATTTACAACATAAAAAAAATATGTCAATACATGTTCTAAGAATTACGGAAGAAACAAATAGATTTTCATCATATCTGTTGTTTTATTATGAATACTGTTGGCTATTAAAGAATGCAATTATTAAAAATTATAAAGATTAATCTAATTATTTTTCTCATTTAAAATTAGGCTCTGAGGAAAGAAAGTTTCTGTTCTCCAGGAAATTTATGTCCATTTCAAAGAAACAAAAATCATCCTTAAAAACAGAAATTGAAAAATGGTTGTATTCTAAAAACATAAATCCCAGCTTGCAATGTCTCAAAAGAACATAACTTTTGATAACTCCGCTGTCCAGGCAAAATTCACATGAGTAAAATGAAAGAAAGAGCAAAGTTCATCACTAAATATGACATTCAAGATGGCCAAATTTAATAATTTAGAAAGAAGATAACACATGTATGTTTCATAGCTTGTAATATCTCTGCATCTAATAGAAATATAGATATTTCTTAAGTGGGATTTATCTCCTTATGTATCATATCTTTGATGTGATGAATTGCACTCTAAAGAGCCTGCCTGTCCTTTCACCCTATTGTGTTAATGCTGTGAAGGTGAAGATTTTGATTTTATTGAAAGTGGGTCTAGGTTCCTGAGAGGACCATATAAAAGAAATGGCTTGAGTTGCGAGACAATATCTAGCTGGAGTTTAGCTGCAATAATAAATGAGACAAAGAGAGGCATGAAGATACAAAATTAACCCTAGCTGAAATTTTAATTTGTGCTTTGAGCCAAGGAAAGCTGCAAGCAGCAGAAATCTCAATTAATTATGAGAAAAATGTTACCACTGCCTTAACTGAAAATTGGTGGAATATTTTATATTGTTAGAAGATTGGAATCTTCTATAGCATTTTTAAGAATGATATGATGATTAAAAGGGCAAAAGGGCCAGAAGACTGAGGAAGTTATTTAGTCAATGCTTGCTATAAAACAAAGAAACAAAGGTGAGAATTCCTAGTTTGTATCTGGAGCAGCAGTCTTCAAAGCAGGAGACAAAATAAGGTGTTATGGGGAACTGTGTAACAGATATTCAGAAAGTGCTACACAGGGTACTGATAAAACACAGGAGTACCTAAAAATTTTAGATTATGATTTTTTGAAGCAAAAGTTGTTATTGCTGTACAATTTATACCCAAAAATTAGTAATTATACTTTGGATTTCTTATTATTAGTAGCAGTAAAGATTAATTGAATGAAATCATTTAAAATTGGTATTTTGTGAAACATATACAGTTAGGGTAAATCCTCAACCAAATTATTTGTGGTTGTTCAAAGAGAATTTAAAAAAATCCACAGATTTTTGAAGACTATGAAGAATAAAAACCACCACAACTTATCAAACTGAGACTAGACTTACAAAATTAAATAATAATTTTTAAAAACTTCAAAATTATGCAGAGACAAGGATATTCTAATAAATGTTCCTAGTATGTACTTAAAGAGATTCTGGCTGATATTCTTGTAAAGCATAAGATGATGAAGTAGAGTTTCCAGCCCATTAGTAACCAAGACTTATGCTAATGGCTCATAGAAATAAACATCTTTAAATCAAATGCACTAGAGAAAATATCCAAGTACCTTAAAAAATGTGCAGCTGAATGATAAATGACATTTTAATAAATGTTTTAATATTAGAGATACTGATGCCAGTGTTTATACAGAATGAGCAAAACAGCCCAATATAAAATGCCCTTCAGGAATTCATGGCTCAATATGATGGGTTTAGCTGTAGTAGTATAGAACTTCTAGGATTTAATTTAATTACAGATGGATGAACTTTAGGGACCGGTGACATGTGAATTAGAAAATTTAATGAATCAATTTTTTAATTGAACTTTGTCTTTTGTAGGGTTTTTTCTTTGCTTCCTGCAAAAAGTATTTTATAGAATATTATAGGGATTTTCCACCAAAGAACAGGTACTGTATGAGGAGAAAACAAAATTAATTTGATTTTTATGTCTGACTTTAACTCTATCTTTGATTTTTCCATGGCGACCTGTTTCCAGAGAAGACAGGTAACTAGTAGCTTTCACAGTTACTTACACATCCTGCTTTCCTCATTTTCTAGATTGTTTAACAACTCAAGGCCTGATTTTCAGAAATTGTAAAAGCTACTAATGCTTAAGGCATTTAGAGAAATTTTTTTAGCATACAAATATTCAATATAGCTAAGTGCATTGAAAAGTCTGAATTATCTCTAATTTTCAAATAGTGTATTTGTTTGTTTGTTTTAAAATATATTTAATGTGTTTTTTTAATCTTGAAGATAGTCTAAAGAGACTGCTAGATAAAAGTTATTTAGTCATGATAAAAAGCATCAAGTACCTATGATCAGTGGCATAGAAAAAGCCAATATAATTGCTAGCAATTCTGTTTCCTCAGCAGTGGTCGAATAATGTACAGGAAGTATACACTTAGCTCTGGAAAGAAAACCAAATAAGCTCAAAACCATGATAAATACATCCTTAAGGAACTGTTGCCCAATGAATCAGAAGAGGTAATCTGGAAAAACCAGTTTGTGATCAAATCCTTCAGGACTGTGTTGCTCTGAGTATGCACCAAGAGCACAGAGTTTACTTTTACATGGGAAGCCCTCACTAACCTTCCCCAAGCACGGCCTGTGTCAACAGAGCTCTGGTAAGCAACCTGAGGCCTGAGGAAGAACAACAGATGCTGAACACAACTTAAACAGAGGAGCACAAAAACATGGGGTTTCCACCAAGTACACCTTGGAGTTGTTGCTGAATTTTCAGAAGGAGAGCCCATTAACTGTGATTACTAGCCCTAAGATGATACAGATCCTTATACTACAGGTTGTTACTTCTACAATATTTTTTTTTAATTCTGAAGACAGATTTTGCTGAGCCTTTTTTCTCATGTGGAAAATGCATATTTTGGACCATCATCAGTAGCAATCCATTGTCTTCAAGCTGACAATACAAGAAACATGAAAAATGAACTGTCACAAAGCTCTTTGCATGGTCAGTGATCCAAAAAACACCAAAGATTTTCTGTAACTTTGACATATAGCAAATTATTCCTTCATGAAATTTTTGTGAATGTAGAGTGAGAAAATTTATTGAAAAAATAGTTATGTCCTAAATCACTTGCAGATCTGTACTTTCCTGTCTCAAAAAAGAAACAACAAACAAAAAACATACAAAACAAATCAAAACAAACAAACCCCTTTACATACCAGGTCCTAAAAAGACACTTTGTGACATGAACAGACAAACTTTTGCCCCAAATCTGAGTCATGCTGATTACATCAGCAGTGTGAAATAACACCCTTTGGAAATTTTATGTATAATAAAAAATACTGACAACAAACCAAATCATTTTACTGTCACCTCTCAAAAAAGGGACATTCAAATTTGCAGCATCTTAAATTTACTCAGCTTAGGATTTTGAAACATGGTGGGGACACTTGAGAAATCGGCAAAGCTCCACCTGCACAGTTATCTGCATAACAATTCCCTTTTGACCCTCACAGATACTGAGCTCAGCTGGTGTTTTCTTTGTAAGAGGCAAAATATTTCAGTGACTTTGAACCTCTTGTAGAAGACCTGGGAATGATGCAACATTATTGCACAAAAGTTACTGTAAAGCTTAATTTATCTCATAACAAGATCCCTGAGAAGCAGGAACGTAGTCCTGGTGGCACAATTTTGAATCTTTCTGCCCGAGCTGTTACAACACAGGAACTCAAGGTAAAAACTGTTGTTTGCGACAGAATCTCCAACACTGTTACTGAAAACAAAGCACAATTAAGATGAATAGACAAACAAAAAAATCTTTATAAGCAGACAATTAAATGTAACTGTAGGAACTACTAGTAAGAGAGAAGACCTAAATGAAGAACACAATTTTTGTCTGATGTCAATGAATCTCAAAATGTCTTAACCGAAAACTTTGCAAGAAAGTTTAATGTTGCACATAGTGTGCTAGATAAGAAGATTTTGTAAAATCTGTCAGAAATTCACCTTTTTTGCTAAACTCAGTGGGTATCAAAAATTAATTAGAAATGTTTCAAGCTCAAATAACTTCCCACTGAAGATAACAAACAACAACAAATTTATATTATATCAAGGATCACTGAAACATGTGAATGAATACAGAGAATAAAATATGAAGATCTTCAGAAAAAACAAACTGTGAAAACCTAACCTAAGCAAAAGTGAAGCCCAGTCTACTCTGGCAAACTATTGATGTTTGGAATGATTTGGCCTCATACATTTGCAATGGTTTTATGAAAAAAATACAGAATAATATATTTGACTATAAAGTGTTTGTCTTCCATAGACACAAGTTCACACTGTATTGAAAGTGTGAACTCTCAGTCGCATCATCTGACCTGAAGAAAAACTTTTACAGTTTTTGAAATGTGGTGGAAATCAGATCAGCTGAAAGTGAAAAGCAAATTTTAGAATAATCTGTACAATCTGGTCTCATTTTGAATAGAATTACTTTAGGATCACTTCAATAAATATGATCTGAGGTTTAAGCATGAGATATGTTGACAAAAGAAGAAAGATTAAAATAAACATAAGACAGAAAACCAAGCTTTACAAAAAGCACACTAAAGCACATATTTTTCAGCCATACAAGGATACTCTGTCCATTCAATATTAAAAAAAAATGAAAAAGAGGAAAACAAAACAAAAGAAAACAAAACAAAAAAACAAACAGGCAAATGAAACAAAAAACCATCTTGGTTTATTACATTTTCTAAAGAAAATAAAAAAGAAAAATTATGCAACAATATTTCCTTTTTTTTTTTTTTTTTAAAGGGGTGGAAAGAAGAGAGAAAATAAAATAACAGAAAAAAAATACAATAAAAGTTAAGTTTGATTTATTTTTTGAGTAATATTATTCCAAGGAGTCATATATAGACAGCAAAAAAAAGAATTAATATGTATGTTTATATATGTTTATACATAAACTAAAAAAACCACATGCATATAAATGTACACGTATATTTATATCAAAAATTTCTTTAAAAGTAGCAAGTGACATATCACCTTTACACTAATCTAGAATGTTTTAGATATAGAGGCATATTCATATATAGGTGCATAGGTATATAGACAGGTATATTTATTCACAAACATGGATGTGAAAGGCTGAATATGTGCATATATGTACCAAACAGTTACAGTGGCTTTTTTTGACAGTCACTCTATATTTTCAGTAGTTGGATTTCAGTTTAGAAATCCTATGTAAAGATGTTTCCTCTCTACAGAAAAGCTCTAGAAACAATAAATGCATCTCATTTTCTGAAAAATGTCCGCATACAATCCTTTTCTATGTCAGTGTAAACTATGATGTATGCTTTGAAGATTAAATATACACAATACATATTTTTATGTATGTTTGTATTACATACTCATTTATGTACACAATGTATTCTTGAGAATTCCAGCACACATAATCAAAGGTAGACACAAATATAACACGTGGATACTTTTTAATGCTAATCATATAATCCTTCTATCCACAAACATGAGTATATCCCATCCCACTTGATACACAGGCCTGCCTTTTCCACCATAAAACAAAACACAGGGGAGGGGTATATTATTGCTACGTAAAAGAGAGCTGCTTCCTAAAACAAGAAAGGTACAATTCTTTAAAATGTTCAGATCAAAGATCCTGAGAGACCACACCAACATCTGCATTTCCTCGTGGGAGTGTCGAGGGCACTATTTCAGTATCTCTATTTTACAGACTGCTCCAGGAGATTGATAGGCAGGCAGTTTAGTGCCCCAGGAAAGTCTGGCTGATTTAGATATACATACACCTTTACATCTCTTATCTTATTGTTTTAATGAGTCCTTCTCTCTCCTGTCACTAAAAGGTCCATTGAAAGCAGCCGTAGGTTGGTCACCACCATGCTTTCATTAAGTTAACTCTCCCCCAAACAGAAAATATGAGGTCTGGAGCAGCCTGATCCATTTACGCATTATAAAGGGACCAGGGAAGGTGCAAAGGTCTCATATCCTGTACTTTGTAATGGAGAAACCAAATTTCAGTAAGAAGTAACAATTCATAATGTTTTATATGCAATTCATAATGTTTTATATACAGTAGGCACAAACAGACACAGGAAACAACCAGATGTAACAGCATTAACCTTCCAGTGCCTTCCAGTTCACCAAAATGAAGTTCATTTCATGATCTAGATCACACAATTATATATTGCAAAGATTTGATTTAGAATTAGGCTTATTAGTTTTATTAATTAACACTCAAACCAAGCAGAGATAGAAAAAAAGAGAATTTGATGAACTGAATGATATTTTCATTTTTCTTTTCTCTGAGAAATTTATTTTTCTTTCTTGAATCAACAGAACTATTTTCCAATTGCCAAAGCAATATTTTCAAAGACTTTTTAAAAAATTATTGTTCATCTTGCTGCTCTCATTTTCCCTTCTTTCAAATGAAGTATTCGTCCTAATTAAGCTATCTTTAGGCATAAGAAGCTTAGGAAATTATGTTTGTCAGGTGTGTTCGCCCAAGCTTTCAGTGCTCTGCTCTCAGGAAATGAGTGTAAATAACAAACACACTGGCAGAAATGAAGTTTCAGATTCAAAAGAGGCTTGACTCGTAAGGACTAGACATAAGAATATAAATTTCTAGCTTTGAAAATAATCATTAGTGATCAGTAGCAAAATAAATGCTACAACTGGCTATATACTATTGGGAAAGGAAATTAGTATGTGAAAGAAAACTTCCTTTTTCCCACAGCTAAATGATTAAGGGCAATCTAAAGCACTGCCATTTTTGATTACTACTTAAGTTACAATGAGGGCTCTTAATGGCCTCAGGAGAGCAAGAGGTTGGGCACTGCACTTCAGTCTCCATAACAAAAAGTATTTATACTGGTCGGAGTGTTTCATTTTGGCTCTGCTTAGCTGGTCAGGAACAACATGGACCTGTTGGATTAAGTGTAGATAAGGGCCACAAAGATTGTCAGAAGGCTGGACCACCTCTCCTATGGGAAAGGGCTGGGAGAGTTGGAGTTGTTCAAGCTGAGAAAGAGAAGGCTCTGGGGAGACCTTATATTGTTAATTATTTAATTATTGGAAGGCTGGGGAGGCCTTCCAGTAATTAAAGAAATTTCCAATTTCTTTCAATAAGAAAGAAATTTCAGGGCAGACTCTTAAGCAGGGTAGGTTCCAATGGGACCAGAGGCAATGTGTGCTTAACCTGAGAGTAGATTTAGATTAAACAGAGGGAAAAATTTTTACAATGAGGATGGTGAAACACTAAGAAGAGGTTACACAGATGGGTGGTGGATACCCCATCTCTGAAAACTTTGAAGATGAGGTTGGACCCAGCTCTGAGCAACCTGACCTGATGGAATATGATCACTGTAATTCATGCCAGAATAATTGTTTCTGTGGTGACCTTGTGATCTGGATCAGAGCATCACTCTAGTTTGAAAATTGTAATAAAATATGCCAACAAATTGTCTGAGCATGGATTGTTTCCCTGATTTTATTCATAGCCCAGATGCACAAGTGGAGATGGTGCCATAGCATCAGTGAAGCATCAAGAACACCTGAAGGTGCTTGTCATGGCTTAAATTCAGCCAGCAACTAAGCACCCCACAGCCACTCACTTACTGACCAACAGTGGGGTGAAGGAGGAAATTGGAGGAGTAAAAGTGAGAAAACTTGTGTGTTGAGATAAAGATGGTTTAACAGGTGAAGCAAAAGCTGCATACACAAGCAAATCAAAACAAGAGAATAACTCACTGCTTCTCAAGGGCAGGCAGGTGTTCAGCCATCTCCAGGAAAGCAGGGCTCCTTCAAATGTCATGTTTACTCCTGAAGACAAATGCCACCACTTCAAACTTCCCATCCATTTCTGCTTCTTCCCTCAGTTTTGTATGTTGAGCATGATGCCAGATTCTATAGAATATCCCTTTGGTCTGTTGGTGTCAGCTATCCCGGCTGTGTCACCTCTTGGGAGAGACAAATGTTAGTGGTTAATGACTCAAACAATTGACCATTTGCAAAAGCAGCAAGCAGTGCTTTGCTGAGGTTTGCAGGGTCACAGCCCAGGGGCAGAGGGGGTGAGCACCCATCACCGGGGGCTACAAGCTGGGGTTTGGGCCACATCTGGAAGAGACCAATTAGAAGAAAATCCTGTGAGGTGGGATAATGCTGTTGTACCATGACAATGACCTGCCTTACAGAAGTGCCTCAGCTGTGAAAACTCCCCTTGGGGGAAGTACTGGGACATTCACACATAGGACTTCCTCCCTTCTGATGGGCCATAACTGGCTCAGCTACACTGGCATGAGAAGGAGCTGCTTGCTGTGTCTTGGAAGGTGTCATAAACCATCAAAGACACCTGAAGCACCTCCAGACTCATTTCTGGGGCTTTCCACAAGAGGACTGGGCATGGCAAGCAGTGTTGCAGCTGACAGTGTAAAAGTCCCCCCCACAGGGAAGGTACCTGGGTGTTTCTTTGCAAACCTAAGCTATATTAACCCACTGAACTTTGTGGTTTGGGTCTCCATACCCAACAGATCAAGGCTGCGACTATCATTTTAAAAAATGGACATCAAACTTGGAAAAAGCAAGTCTCACTGCTTATTCCATGCATAGTGATACCTTTCCTCCCTACTATCCCTCCACTCTTAACCTTTCTTTCTCCTTTTCCTTATAAATTTTCTGAAGTGTTATTTTTATGCTTTTATATTGTTATATTTCTAAAGATAATAAAAAATATTACTTCATCTCCTTTCCATCACAGCTAAATTGTTGTAAAATAAACCCTACATATGTTTTTTTTTCTTTTTAGATATTTATTTGTTTATTTTAAAATACATAAACATTTGTTGCGATAATAAGCGATGTAGGGACCCCAGGCAGGTGCAAAGCAGTGCTCCTTATTTCCAAAAGGCAGGCCTTTTTAAGCAGTTAGCTGGTTATCAGTTTACATAGTTTTAAGGCACAACAACAATACAACAATTCAGTGTTGTTTCACTCTAATTGCCCCAAGGGAAAGTCCAATCATTGGTCAGAAGCAAGTGTTCATGTAATTCTCAATATCAGAAGTTAGAGAGTCTGAGTACTACAAAGCTTAGAGAAATGCTGGTATCAGCCTTGCTGTTACCCTCTTGAGGTTTACTGGTGAGATAATAAAAATTGCTAGTTATTGCACTAGTGATGAAAACTGCTTGTGAAAATTAAAAGGAATGAGAAAAAGAAATTTTGCCATTTAAATGCTACAGTGGCATTTTCTTTTATGCAATGTCCTTAATAACATAGTTGAGACATATACTGACATAATATATTTGATATTTCAACTGCTGAGAAGAAATAGTATTCCTCATCCTATGAAGATTCACTGTATAGAAGAATACAGAAGAATATACAGAAGAATAGCAGGGTGTTTTGGGACGTGTCTTTTCCAATGCTGCTTTAGAGTATAGGCACAAATGTTCTCTGTCACACTTCACTCTGAAACAACAGGTAAAAACTCTCATTTGAGAATAAACAGGAATGTTTATCCAGCAAGCTTCTACCAACTGAATGCTGTTAACAGGTTTCTCATATTCAAGCTTCCTTTCTTGAGTTTTAACTACCTAGAGAATTTTATAGAGTTGATAGTTACAGTAAGGAGTCTTACAGGTGTATTCTTACCTACAGGGTGCTGTGCAGCTTATTTCCATTTGTATTTGTCAAAGTTGGTCTTAATGCCCTGGCCTTTGAGGACATCATCTTCACAGCTGATCTAGTGCTTTTATAACACCACTGAAAATTATATTTACTGCATTAAAAGTATTCTATTTTGAATTTACTTTGATAATTATGTTTTTTAATTTTTCTTACTAATTTAATTATTTTTATAAGGCTCAAGGCTGATACAAATATCTGTGGGTGATTGTTCAGAGCAGAGCCACAGCCACAGAGGAGGTGCAGAGGATGGACTTGGACAAGCTTCAGTTTCTGCTTTCTGAAGGAAGCCTCTCTTATGAGGGCTGAGGCTGAATCAACATATACTGATGTTTGCTCATCAGCCACAGCTATTTTTTCGTAAACAGGCACTTATTTTTTCATAAGAGGAATTTAATTTTCAGTCCACCATAGACACTTTTTTAAAATTCTAAATATATCTACAAAACAAAATTCATTTGAGACATGATTAATGAAATCCAACACGTGCCTTGGTTTAATTTTGGCAATCATCTTATAGTCACAGTGTTTAACTGATTCTTATTACCCCTGATACACATTTTAATGTGACAGGAGGGGTGGTAGCAGGGTAATTGCAGGTTTTTTCCTAAAATTATCAGTTTTCATGTATTATTCTTGCTTATCTTGCATGTTGCTGCATACATGCCATATCTTGGACTACCGCTCACTTCTCAGCACTGGGTACAAGCATTCTGCCTATGCCCACAATTTTATTTTCCCCTGAAGTTAACCATATCATTTCGTGGGCACTGTAAATAGAGGCAAGGGAGGAAAAAATCTGCCTACAAGACTTTATCAGAGGAAGCCTAGAGAAGTACCTCAGCACACTGAAATGCAGTCACTCCTGCCTTAAAGCTCCCACTGAGATCTGAAATCAGTCAATGCTGCCAGAAATTGATATGGAGGGAAGCAGCAGCTCTCCCTGAGAGAGTGAATGGAGCAGCTCCCCCTCCCCTGAGCTCAGCAGCAACAGGCAGGAACTGCCTCTTGCAATAATGAGCTGTTTCTCTGAATCCGAGCTCGGCAAGATCCCACGACTTCTGCCTTGCACTAAAGCTGGGAGTCTGCCGAGAGGGAGCCACACCACCTCATCAGGAATCTGTGGGGTGGGGGAGCAGGGGCAGGGCTGGGCAGGTGTGGTGACAGAGCCTGCAGCAGCCTGAAGACCACTGTCATTAGCAGAAAGAGAGGCACAGAACCCACGGTCACAGGCACCACCAAAATCAGAAAAGAGGTGAAAGAAAGATTAAGTGGGAGAAAATATTTTTAAGAATTACTATGATAAAGAGGAAGAACAAATTTGGAATATATCTGGATCACACCGGCTTACTAGAACAGAAAATCTTTCTAGACAGCTTGTCAACAGCATTACTCTGGAAGGGCGTTGCTGATGTGTTATAGATCACAGATCACTAATGATTTCTAAAACATTTCATTTGATTCTCCTTTCATGACTGTCATTGTCCCTCGCCAACGTTTAATTGACGCTATCTTTTCATAACCAGATGATCTTCATTAGAAACAAAGTGAAAACATAAAGATAATACCAAAGAAGGACCTCCGGGTGCTCAAAGAACCATTTGATTGATGCATGAAATTGCCATCATATTGTTTTAACTTTTTTTTTTTTCCAAAATAATATGTTGGGTTACAGCTTTAAAAATATCAAAAGATGATTACAATATTGCACAGCATCAAAACGGTATTTTCAGATCTGCATAAGAGATTTGCATGCTAAGAGTATAATCACCAGCAATCCCTTTTTGTACAAGTGGGTGTTCATATTTCCTATATAACTCTCAAACCCTATCTCAAATATTTAAAGTGCTACTTTATTTTGAATATGAAGAACTTGGATAAAGCATATCTACAAATAAGATTTGCCTCCCAAGCCATTCATTCTTAGTTGAGCTTCATGTCATCCTCTCCATTCCATTTTGTTAGTTTTCATTAAAAACAGCTAATTTATAGGCATGATAAAGACAATTCAAGAGAGGGGGGGAAAAAGGCCTACAAAGCAAGGCAGATTTTTAAAAAATTATACTGGTTTAGTATTTCATTATGAAATGTTCTATTAAGTAGGCCCCAAAGCATTAATAGTCTCTGAGGTTTTGTTTCCTTCCTGTCTGGCTTTAAAAGACTTAATGAGCCTAGAACAACATGTTTTAAAATGATCTCCCTCTCCCAGCTAAACATCTTCAAGAAAATATGCTGGAAATGCAAAATATTGTGAGCTGTTCTCTCTGAAATTCAGCACTACACTTTGAAATATGTAATACAGTAATTGCCTCAAGGATGACAAGAGAAGGATAGCTACAAATGTTGTTAATTGAGATTACCATTCACCACAAAACACTTTTTCAATTTACAATTTCTTCATGCTCCTCATGCCCCCAAAGGACAGAGCTGTCCTTCTCTCTTGGCATTTGTCTGTTGTCACAAATCTAGAACACAGGACCTTTCCTTTCTATTTTTTTCTCTTTTCTTTTATTTTTCCTTTTCCTTTCTCAGAGTATGCTGCAATAATCTTTATCCTTCCTAGGTATCCAAATTTGGGAAAGTGATTACAATACAGCAAGAGTCTTGTAAGTCAGATTTTCAGACCAAGTAAAATAGAGAACTACCCCTACATTAATAAAGCACTACTCCAGAAATAGCTTCAAGCTTAACTGTGCAAAAGATTTACTGTGTATTTTAGGAAGAACCATTTTCCTCAGTGTCATGCTTTGCCATAGATTAATAAAGACTCCCTGGTATTTGCTAACCTGTGATTTCAAACCACTGTCATCTAAAAATGCAACCCACCTGGAATTATTTAACTGTCAAAAAAAATTATGTCTGGACTGCCTAGGACAGTGTTCTACAATGACACCTTCATTTAAATAAATAGACAACTCTAGTAAAGACAGATGAAGTCTATGAATAGCTACAATCAGCTAAATACTTAACTGTCTCTGCAAGACAGTTTTTTTTTTTCTATTGTCTAAATATCTACAAGATGATCCTGAAGCTTAGTGGATCCCATAGTATTTATGAGTAATAATGATAAACCTATTTGGAATAAGAAATATTTCACTTTAAGCTCATACACAGTGTATAGCTAGGCTGATTTTCTCTAGCTTAGAAAAGGAAAAGGAAGGAACTACCTCACGTCATAGCTAACAATCACAAGCTTTTTGTTGCATTAAGTCAAATGAAATCTTCAGTCTTGTTCTCACCGTCAGTCCTTCTCCCCTTTCCTAAAGCAAAGTGTTTTCTGCCTTCCCTAGAGCTGCCCTTTGTCTCTTCTCCTTGCTCTTTAACATGAAAATTCTCAGCTGGAATCAACAGCAGATGTGAAGAATTAAGCACACTGCAAGGAACAGGAACAACATTTGAACTACTGCTGCTGCTTTATTCTTGCCTCGCCTGTGTAAATGCTTTTGGCTCAGACAAAAACAACCAAGTTTTTCGATGTTACCAGCTAGTTGGCCGTAGAGCTGCAGTGCAAAAATCACAAAATCTTTTGCCAATCAATTGAAATAGGTTTGACAAATTCCATGAGCAAATGTGTAATATGCCTGTTCAATGCATGTGTTTATTGCATAATTTAACATGAACACTCATTGCATTTTAAAGAACAGAAAATAGTGAGAAAAAAACACAGTGCCAAAAAAGCTTTAATGGTAAAGTCATTGAAGCTATGCTGGTCAGCTGCCAGTAGACAGAGGAGAAAGGACAATCACAGGACAACTTGATTTGAGAGAACTGATGGGAAGAGGCATGGTGAGGTGGGTATTTGAGTTTTCTAATCCCTGAAGTCTCTGTGTGTCTTACTCCATCCTCTTTCTACATAGAGTTCGAACCATATTGATTGATTCTTCTTTTATATATGTTGGATCTAATTCAAAACTGAAAGAACTCTAAGGAAATTATACCTGATCCTGTGGAATAAAGCATATTCTGTCATAGGAAATATATATATATATATATATATAACAGAACTGTTGTAGCTCCCACATAACTCTCTACCAAAATAAGTCCTAAGGATACACTAAGCCTGGACAGGGCCTGTGCAATCTCCAGCACCATTTTGGAACCTCTGTAACAATTGTGACAGAGAGCTATCTCCTCTTTTTACAGCTTTACATACTTTATACCCCATATTTTTCTCTGCTTTTCCCCTCCTTCTTCAAAATAATTTCCCTTATTTAAAATTTGAAAGTAGTGTTCATAAATATGTCTATCAGTTTAAATAATAAACTCAATGATTAATGTGAGTTGTTGGACAGATTAGTTTTCAGTTATGTTGTTGACTTTCTGACATTTTTTCAGAGAAATATAAGACAGCTGAAGTCTTTAACGGTTTTTATTTAATTAATACTTGTTATGATGTTTTGTAGTAATCTTAGCAGCCAGTAAATTGCTCTTACAACAAAAATATGTAACAAAGAGAGTTATATGACAAAGAAGAGGATATATTTATGCACAGAAAAATAAGTAATGTGTCATCAATGTTTTATGAATAGCTTGCAGTATATTTAGACCGTACATTTAGAGAACTGATGTGCAACAAATTCTTTGCACAAAATCTCCTTATACTTTCTTAATTACAGTTTCTAAAAAATACCTTCTTACTTCTTGGGCTGAAATGAGACTGAAAATAAGAGTAATGAAAAAATTCAATCTTCACTAGAAGGATAAAAATGTCATCATTGTGTAGGAGTCAAATGTATATTTTCAAGTGTTCAGTTTAGTCAGACTGTATAATGACTGGTACTGCTACGAAAAAAAATAGTCATGGTTTCTGGAATATTTGTGTGTATTCTTCTGCAAGACATTTACATGAGTTCTACAAATAATTCTTACTAAAATACCCACACATGGTATGTATAAAATCAACAAATATTATCAGAGGGCTGTAAAATGGTCTACTCTGGTATACTAAAAGAGTTACACTCATTTTGCTCACAAAAAACCTAAGTTGAAAAGTAATAAGGAGATAATTTGATCACAGTGAATCAGTAGCTGAATGGCAAGAAAAGACTAGATATCAAAAGTTCTAGAGATCAAATCTTCATACTGTAATGAAAAAACCCCATCTTTATACAAGTTCACTAGGGAACATCAGATAGCTAGATGAAATTTTGTGTGTATAGCATACAACAGGTGAATGCTAAGTAATCAAACATGCCACAAAATTCTAACTATACAAGTTTGTTTCCATAATGTGTAAAGTATAGAAATAGGCCATCTTTTTCAGGAGATTTAACAATTCATAGAATCCCAGGAGGGTTTGAGTTGGAAGGGACCTTAAAGATCACCGAGTTCCAACCCCCCCTGCCATGGGCAGGGACGCCTTCCACTAGACCAGGTTGCTCAAAAGTCCCATCCAATCTGGCCTTGAACAGCCTCAGGGACGGGGCATCCAAAACCTCTCTAGGCAATCTGTTCCAATGTCTTACCCCTCTCAGTGAAAAATATCTTCCTAACATCAAATAAAACATTCTCTCAGTTGAAAGTCATTCCCTTGTTCTATCACTACATACTGTTTTACACAGTCCATCTCCAGCTTTCTTGTAGCTTTAGGTAGCTGCCCTAAGGTGTCTCCAGAGCCTTCTCTTCTCCAGCCTGAAGAAACCCAAGTCCTTCACACTGTCTTCATAGGAGAGGTGCTCAACCATTAGAAGGCAATTCTGAACACCTTGATGTGATGTGTTTGCAATGTGATAAATTTGCTTGATGACTGTGGTGCATTACCTTTCAGAGAGTAATACTCTTATACTCACCAACCCTGGTCCTGTGTAGCAAGGGAAATTAAATATTGCTGTCACTAGGGGTACAAATGACAAGGAAAAATACACTGTATACCACTTCAGACATGTATCCATAACCAGTAGGCAACCTCTTTTTCGCAACACTCCTATAGCTACATGATTAATTCTCTTCTAGGTTTTGCTTTAATACATAACCAGATATCAAAATTGTTCCTTAGGAGTTTGAATAATGTAGGCAAACTAACAACTTTAGTAGAATGTGAATTAAATGAGGACAGTTATACACTAACAAAAACTCGCCTGTTAGTGGCTTTTCAGCTTAAAACATTTCTCTGCTCCTGTACTGGCTGTATGATCACACTTCACTGGAAACATGGCAGTGAGAGGGAGAGCAGAAAGAGATGCTGTTTCTGAAAAGAAATAGTAAATTAGAAAGGGCTTATACTAAACTGAGAAACTGAGAAAAGGAACTAAAAAAATTTAGAGTTTCGATTGGAAAAGAAAATTAGGTAGACAGAATGTTCCCTCACTCTGTCTCAGACTCTGCTCCTGAGAATGTGTCCCAGAAGATCACCAAAATAAGATGCACTTGGTACAAAGGAGATAATTTTCTGTCCAGTGTTTCCTCAGCCTGCAACAGCAACAGAGAAACAGATCGGGCAGACAGGTTTATGCTTATTTCTTACGCTAGAAAAGATAGTTTCCTGCTTCCACAAATATTTCAAATAGGCGTATTTGTTATAATAAGGAAGGAAGAAATCAGGAAGTCTTCTTACAGAAGACAAAGTGACAAAAAGTAACAGTAGAAAATTTTTAAACTCCTGTTATTTTTAATGTCAGATCAAGATTAAAAGTAATACCTAAGACTGAAATATAACAGACCCTTACAACGTTCTTTGGCAGACACCACAAGAGCAGTGCCACTCAGACCTTCTTGCCTGGCTGGTTTCCCATAGCAGCATATCCCCGAGCCGAGCAGGGCAGGCAGCAGCTGCCACAGTCCTTCCCTGCACCCCACACTCCCCAAGACTTACCCACAGAGTAGTGCTGATTTCCTAATGCATCATGTGGCCTTTGAACAGACAAAACTGAAAAATTCTGTATCTAGACTTCAAATCAGGCATACATATAAAAATCTGTCCACACTCCTGTAATATCAAAATTCTCTGCATCTGCATTTCTGAGAAGAAATTACCCTGGGAACAAACTATCCACTTATTTCTGGTATTTTGACGAGGTTTTTCTCATATGCATTCATGATGAATCTAATATCAGAAGAAAAAAAGTATTTCTTCTGGAAGTACAAAAGCCAAGAGAGCAATCATTCTCCCCAAGTCCTAAAGAAAAGGTTGGTATATTTCCTCAATTAAAAGAAAATTGCCTTTTTCCACTATCCTGAAGGCTAAAGCTGACTGTCATGTGTGCTACTTTCTTTGTGCTTTAGCTGGAAAACTCAGCCTCTGTGACTGCCAAGGTAACATCAGCATCACTTGGGAAGTAGTAGGAATGAATGCTGCCCTACTTGAGAAGCAGCACTAGATCCCAATCTCTTCCAGCCTCTCAGATGCAGAATGAAAGCAAACCATATTCTGCAGGGTCCTTCTAAACCAGGACTCTGTGAGCTGACTCCCATCCTGATGCTTTGTTTAGCCAAACATGAACAGTTTCTGAGCAGCCTCTCTCCCCTTCCTGCTTCTCCCTGGCTTTGGAAAACTCTGTGTGGTATGGACTGCTGGGAAGCTTGAGCCAGGCCTTGTTTCATACTATATGCAACCTAAGGATATTTTTCCATGGAAATCATAAATTTATATAGTGTTTGTTTCAGCCCATATATTTTAGATTCTGGAAATAATTGTCCACGGTAGAGATTTGAAAAATGTTTCCTCAGTTAATCTGAGCCATTTCCATCTGAAGGAAGTGCTACACAATGTAGCTTCAAAGCTGAGCTGCACTTTTCAGCTAAAAATAAAAAAAACCCCAAAACATAAAAAACCCAAAACCAACTATAAGAAGGGAAACAGGTAAGGAGTCCATATTGTACTTACATCAACTTTAATTGCAACTCTGGACAAGGTACTATTATTGCTAAAAATAATACCCTGCTTTGTTTTATGTTGCTTTTATGTTTGAGTCTTGACCTTGACATCAAACACAGGTTTTTTGGGGGTCTTGAGGAATTTTTTTCTATTAATCCAGTCACACTGAAACTGTCAATTTATAACTTCTACTACTAGCTTTTTAGTCTTGACAAAGGTTATTTTTATTGTTGGTTCCATATAGAAAGTGCTATTATTTCACATGATAAGTATCAGGATTTTAAAATGTCTTAAATTGCAGTTTTCTGGAACCATAACCATTGATGGAAAATCATAATAAAAAGTCAGAGTTTTAACAATGTTTTCCTTTACAAGTCTCCATCTCTCATCATTAAAATATTTAGCAGATTCTGAATACTTCCTGCAGCTTGGAGAAAATTCAGCTTTCTGAACATGGAAATTAAAAATTTGTTGCAAGGAGAGAGACAGTAATTTAGCAAAATGTATCACAAATCATTTTAAGTAACGGCAACAAATGACATGGAACATCAGAAATTAGAAGAATTTCATAACATCATGGCCATTTTATGAGCAAATTGGCCCTCTGTGGATCTGTTTACTGACCAGGAAAGAGATATGACAAAAATGATCTTTTCATGTCCTTTTAAAATGACAAAAATAAGATAATCTCCAGGTGGTCTTTTTTTGATAAATCACTTTTAAGCTTAGTGGCTACCCTGTGTTGTGTTCTGACATCTTGACAATAAAAAAAGTGCTTATAATGCTCCTACAGGGTTTGTTCTAAAGCCTTTCCCTACTGTTAAGCAGTAAATCAGTGACTGACAGGATTCCTAACCCACCACCTCCTGCCAGGGTGACATTAAATTTACACCATATACTGCAATCTCCTTCCAGCTACCTAATAAGGACAAGAGAAAAGTCACTTCTAGTATCCCAGTTCCAAACCCTTGGGCAATTTTCTCACCAAACTCTACTAGTGGAATGTTAGAACGCACCTCACCTCAAAGTGTTGTGACAGTCTGTTAAAATTACTCTGCCTTATTCAAAGGTGGAAAAGGGCTTAAAATTCTTGACATATAAATTACTATACAGCATATTATTCAGTTTAGAATATCTGTAAAGGAATGCATCTGTGCCTCTATGCCACAGTGTCTATGCTTCTATCTCCCTAACAATACAGAAAATTATGAGGGTTGCACTGTTTTGGGACTGATGTGGCTCCCTGTGTGGTGGGAGGGTTACTCCTAACTTTGTGGGAGTACTTTTATTCTGAACATGGCTGATTTACCCCTCCAGCCAGCTGGCCTCCAACACTGCTAAGGCATAAATAAGAGGCTGTGGCCCTCTTGCTGTGATGATAAGGTTCTTGTTAGCCTCTGGAAACCACTGGTAAACACATTACTCCCTGGAGTGTCTGTAGCTAGGAGGGAAGGAGGGAAAGGGAAACAAGGGAAGGGTAACCATGAAAGTAGCTCAGTTGGCTGGAGCATAGTGCTAATAGTGCAAAGATTGTGGGCTCAATCCCTGTACTGTCCATTTCAAGAGGTGGAATCAGTGCTCCTTGTACATCCCTTCCAAGTCAGAATAGTCTGTATTATTTTCTACATTGTCAGCATGCCACAGTCCTCCCATGAGAGGGAGGCAAGGAGGGCTTCCATCAGGACTTCCTGAAGGGATGATCATCTACTTCATAGCATCACAGGATCAGAGAACAGTTCTTATGAGAAAGGACCTTTGGAGACTGCCTAGTCCAAACCTCCCTCTCAAAGAAAGATGAGCCAGACCAGGTCACCCAAGACTGTGTACATCCCTCTGCAAGGATATTTATTAGCATTGCTAAGACCACCCTGACCCTTCTTGCCTACAGGCTAAACAGTACCAGATCTGCCAGTCCTTCCTTGTATATCTCCTAATAACCATAACTGGACTTGCTGCAACATGTGTCTGTGTCTCTTGTGCTGTGTGGAACCCAACAATAGACTGAGCACTCCAGCTGTGCCTCAGCAGCAAAAAGTTAGGAGTAAAGGATCACGTCCCTTGACCTACTCCTTCTCATGCATCCTGGGATGCTGTTGGCCTGCTCAGCTGCAATCATGTTTTTACAGCTCACGTTAAGCCTCCTGGCCACCAGAAGCCAGGTCATATTCTGCAAAGTTGTTTTGTAGCCAGTCAACCCCCAACATGCAGTTGCTGCGTGGGATTGGTTCTCTGCAGTGGCATGACTTTACACTTCCCCTTGTTAAACTTCATGAGGTTCTTGTCATAAAGCAGAATCTAGTTTATGGGTCTGCAGAAAATTGTGGGTCTAGGCAAAGTACCCCTCACAGGTTTTGTGGGAAAACATGAAAGAATATTATTAAGAGTGAAGCAGTCTCTCTTCTGTCTCCTTACATTACAGAACTTTCTCTCAACCAGATGGGAGCAATGGTATCAGCTCTGCCAGTGGCTGAGTTTTGTCTGCCCAGCACAGAAAACTTTTCAACATATTTTAAGAACAAAGGCACAAACAGCATACTTTTTATTGCTTTTATTTAATGACACAGAATATAGATTCTCACACCTCAACAGACTCAAATTGGTTCTATCACAGCTCTGCTTTGATAAATTTGTCCTCAGCCCAGTATCAAAGGTCAAAAGTCTAGATCCTCATTAATAACTCATAAAATTTTTATGGCACCATAAAAGAGAAGAAGAATGAAGTGAATGTCTACTGTTTTAGCAGCTGTACAAATCCAGAAACTGAGTTAAGAAAATTCATCGCTTTAATTGCACAACTAGACACTGTAGGAAAGAATTTCCTTTCTGAGATGCATCCAGTTTAGAATTAGATTTTCTTGGAGTGTCAGTCAGGGCAGGCATAAAAACCTTGGTCTAAAATCTAGTGATCTTAATTTTTTCCAAGAGAATCCAACAACAGTGATGTTAAAGTGAGTATTGGGCTTTGATTCCTGTTTTTTCATGCCATACTCAACAGATTCATATACAAGGACTGTTTTCCTTATAATTCTCACTTGTGTCCAGGCTACAGATTTTCTGAGACAAAGATGGGAGAAGAAACCTCATATCTGTTGTGTTTTCTAGCAATTCTGTCTAAAGCCTGTCTAATCCTTCTGTTTCCCACTAGAAAGAAAAAAGAGAAAACTCACATCCAAGCCCATTTAAAAAATAGCTGTTGAACAGCTATACTGGTTAATTACGCTGGTTATGGATCCAACTGGAATTCCAAACCTTTCAGGGATACTTGATGTTTTTTAGGTTTTTTTTCCTTCTAGAAATGTTTTGATAGACATCATCAATAATTATAACATTGAGCTATACTTTGCATTTGAACATTAAAACTGTGAATGTACAATGTGTTTATGTGTGCGCACGCACATGAAGTTATTACATGCAATGTCACTTTGGAATTCAGCCAGCTCTTAAATAAGATTTATATTTATTTCATTCAGGCTTAAGAAGAATTTTGCACATACATTTTAAGCATGAATATAATAGATACATACGTGCGTAAATAAACATACCCCCTTAAACCTACCTAAATCTATTCATATGCTGTATGTGGTGTGTGTATATATATTATTTTTAATTTTGTATATATTCAACATTTATAGATAGAGAGAGAGAAGAAAAGAGAGAGGCAGATAACTGAGTAAGTGAGAGAATGGAGAGAATCCTTCATGGGTCCAGGTTTCCCAACCTTCTAAGTCTTTACAGGGTAACTTTGGTTTAGATGAGCAATATGTTGAACTATTTATTTTCCCACCAGGACAACAGCAGGCCTTTGATGGATGTCTAACTCCTATTCTTCAGCAGCAGCAGCAGCATCTGTGACACAAGATCTCAAGAGGAAGTGACTTTTGCAACTCACTCATACTCCTGTCCCTCTGTTCTTGCAATCTGATACTATAATGCATTTTATCTTCAGCTGCAGTTCCCTCATGATTTTCTTCCATTTTTTCCTTCATCTTCCAGCTTTCTGTCTTCCTTTGTCCTTCTGCAGTATCCTTTCCCCCATAAATGTACAAAACACCTTTTTGTTGTTCTTTTTTTTTCCACTTGGTTCTGTACTCAAGAGCTTCAAAGGAAACTGAGCACAGCTATCAGTTATGCTCGTTTCCCCATCTGAAAACAGAGGGCAGAGAAAACATGAGCGGAGGTGTCCCTTGAGACAGAACTATGCACCTGGATTATGAGACTTAATGAGAATATATGAATGTAGCAAAGCATAAAAAGTCGTGTCATTGAGTGAAAAGCAGCAGTTCATGAGTTCAGAAAGTAGAGCATAGCATAATCTCACAAGTATTTCAGGTGATTGTTTTCTATCTTTTTCATCCTACTCAGATTTTTTATTTCTATGAACATGCAATCAAATCAAAGCGAGATAAAATGTTTCCTGATCTTTTTTGCCTTTTAAAATAAATAGTTTTCGACTTTGAAGATTTGAGGTTTTTGGGGTTTATTTATTTTCTCCAAGAGCTATATCTCAGGGGGTCACAACCTTGAGCATCTATATTAATTTTCTTTTTCTTGTAGAATTCATGCTTCTACAACCCTGATAGTAATTTAACATATTTATATGTAGTTCTAGTGAGGCTTGTTCTCTAGAGTTCAAATCTTAGCCAACAGCTTGCTGTGATCCTAATGAAAATCTGTATCTGTCACTCTACAAAAATTGCCTAAAATGATACTTCAAAAACTAATACTTCAGCTTGCAGAAAATATGCAAATAGAGATCCTAAATGTAATATGCCATAATTTTAATGAAATCAGCTGCTCAGCACTTACATTTATGGAAATAAATACATATTAAAGATGTGCACTGGCTCGCTAGGCTAATTTGTGATGTTCTTTCTGCTGTACTCAGTCACTGAAAATTCATGTCTCAACTCCATGAGGTGGATCTGAATTTAATGACATTAAGTGACAGTTTTTTGCATTCTAGGTTGTACAAACTTCATGGGAAAGTTTATTACTGTATATGTCTGGAGATCATAGAAATAAACTGAAAAGGCAAATACTAGGTTAAGATAAATGTCCTCCTGACCATCGATTATATAATAACACTATATAATATTTATTTTTGTTCATTAGTATCTATCAGCCATGAACTTATTCATGACACAGATTAAAGAAAAGATTCTTTTAAATATAAATTGCATTCAAAATATAAACAGCAGTATATCTTCCTTAGTCAACCTCAAATTTGACAATACCATTAATCTGATTATTTTCTTAAAATTCAGCTTTAACTTAATTAACTCAATTCAGAACCTATGTAAATATGAAACAAATACAAATGAATACTCCTATCTGTATTTAAAATATTAAAAGTTATATAAACAAAGCAAATATATGAAAGTCAAGTTACACAAACTGGGAACACTAGAGCTGACTGGAAAAAAATGTTGGGTGTATATTTTCTTGTGTCTTTGTGACCTACAATATAACACATAATCCAGTTCTGTCAGTGCCAAGCTATCTGGTAGGAATGCTGCTGAATTACTGTAAATAGCTTGCCATTCCCAATAGAGACAGGTGCAAAATTCAGTCTAAAATGCAGGCTTGTCCTTCTTATCCTACAAGAATTGAGTATCATATATGGCTATATTTACAGAGCAATAATAGTATTTTCTTTCTCTGAAGCACCATAAAAATTATATTTGTAGTAAATTTCTGAAGTAATAAAGAAAGGGTGCATTCTGTTCATTAGAGACTTAGAGATAATTTAAATGCCAAATGTTTTGTTACAAAAATATCATCTTGCTCTTGCTATTATTATTTCTTTAAATTTTCTTAGCTTTTAGAATATTTATTCATAGTCTGACATATCTTTATGTTAAGTACTGTGTAAATACAAGTCATAAACAATCATTACTCAAAAATATTATTTTCATGGCAGTGAGACTAAGGAGAAAAACAAACAGAATTTTGATGGGCCATCCAGATCAGGGGCCTCAGTTATCCAGAAGCCAAGCACTTGACAAGCTTCTTGTAACTGTCAGCAAAGAAGATATTTGGTGGGGTTTTGTAGAAATCTAATTTCTACATCATGGCAGATGTATATGGGAATATTTCCTTAAACATGCAGGACAGTCTGGGAGGAACTATACATGTGTTTGTTCCAAAATGTCTTTAAATAAACAATATGAAGTTGCAGCAATGGCCATATGTGGCTGTCAGTCTGAACAGTAAATGAGAGATGGAAAACAATGATAAAGAGAAGTAGCATAAACTTGATTTCAGATGAAAGGCACAATTATTAAATGGATGAACAATTAGGAATTACATAGTCAAAGTTACAGCCTGGGAAAATGAACCTGGAATGCTGTTTTCATATGGACTCTAAGTGGGGATAGTTTGCCTTTGGTAGGATCTAAAGGAAAGAAATTATATAGCTGAAGAGAAAAAGGAAAAAGGAGACGAGATTGATTTCAGCTAAATTTAGACTTCTGCAGCATGAATATTTACACAGGAGCTAGTCCTCCAAGATATAGGAACTTTTGGGGAAAAAATGTAAAAAAAAATTGATTGGATGACTATTTTAGCAAAATTTCCACTCTATAACAGCTATTTTTCTACACTGTATAAGGAGAAATCCAAAAAAAGAGCACAGATGCAAATGTCTCCACTGCATATAGGTGATTGAAATCAGTCAAATAGCATGCAAAAGGATTATATTACAGGTAGAAGAGATTAATGGAAAACTGTGTATTAAAGGTAATGTACAAAAGGAAGACACACTGTTTAAATATAACCTATACCTGAGGACCTAGAGAGGCTATCTAAGTAAAGTGCGCTGAATGACACACACAGACACTTCCCCTGGTATAGGCATTAAGGAAGGAAGAACAAAAGCACTTTAAATTTCCTTTACAATATTTGTTTAGACGAGTTGAGCTAGATGAGGTGACTAGATAATCACCAGGTAATATTGGAGAAACACATCAGAATTTTGCCTTAGACAGGAAGAAATCGCTCTGCTGTGAAGTGGCAGACTGGTGTATTCTGGTTGTATAACCATGTTTGGATGACGAAGAAGAAAGGACCCCTGGCAGATATATGGAACATACACAGAATACAGCATGAAGAGGCGTTCCCTAAAGGACATGGCAACTGGGGCTTAGAAGAGGACAGAGTCACCACAGAAAAAGAGGACACTTAAGAAAACAAGCATGACAATGTTGAGGATGGATGACTGTTGGTGGCAGTCAGAGCAGGGAATGAGATTGGTTCTGGTACTTGCCATTGGAAATGAAAAATGTAATAGGGCTTTTATGCACTGCAGCTCACACCAGCCATACATGAACAAGTTTTTGATTGAAATGAGAATTAAATTAGCTTTGCACTAAAAAAACCCTCAAAGGAAATGAATAAGAAGACTGGTGCAAATGCAAGTGTGTGTTTGAACATATTTTTTTCTCTTTACGAGAATGGAAATATATAGAACATTTTTGTAATGTGAGACAAGAAGCAGAGGTCAAAATGCTCAAAAATGTCACAATGTGAGGTAAGGAGACGGTATGAGACTCTTTAGGCCACTTTGTGGAAGAGAGGAGAACAGAAGATTCCTCATCCTCAACATGGGAGAAACATGAGAGGGTGAAAAGAGAAAAAAAAAATAAAAAGAACAGACTCACACTTTATCTCCTTCCTCTCAATAGAAATTGGCAAGGTCCTCTGAGGAGAGGGAAAATAGGGGCAGCAGGAGGTTGTGACGAATGAGTTGAAGAAAATAGAAGTTATGATTTTAGATATGGAAATCAATTAATTTGGAGAAGCTGAATTATTTTAGACAGAAAATGTTAGTACTGACTGAAGAATATAACAAAGGTGTAAGGAAGCAAGCCTCCACCAAGAATTTCCTCCAGCAATTCCCATTCCAACAGTGGAGAAACTAGATTCTGATGGTTTTGTTGGGTGAATAGTTCCGTAAGGCATTTGGATAGGATGATGGGCCATCAGAAACTTTTAGTCCATCTGGCTGCATGCTCTTCACAAGTGAATACACCAAAGCCATCTAATGGTCTGTGAATATAAAAAGGATTGCTGTATCTGGGTTGTTGGTTCTGGCTTTTGTTAATTTATTAATTGGATTTTTTTTTTTAATCTTCACTTATATTAGTAGCCAGTTAGTCCTTTTTCATGCAGAACTTTCTCTATTTGTCAAGTTTTTACAACCTTTTTTTTTTTTTCTTCTCACTTTACATCCTAGAACCTCCTTGAGCTGAGCATAGGCATCTTATCCAGGAGGAAATCACCTCCCTCCCTGCTGGATCCAGTTTCACCTCATTCAGAGAGTAGTAACCAGGGTTTCATTATTTAAACCCAGATATTAACTGTTTAGTTGCAGTTCACTCACTTCCCCCCGCTTCTTCCCCTCCTTGTTGGGATGGGGAAAAGGATCAGAAGAGCAAAACTGGCAAAATTCGTGGGTTAAGATAAACACAGTAAGAGGCAAAGAAAAAGCTGCATGTACAAACAAAGTAGAACAAGGAATTCATCCACCACTTCCCATAGGTGAATGGGAAGGCAAGTGTTCAGCTATTCCTGGGAAAACGGAGCTCCATCATGTCTAATGATTACTTGGGAAGACAAGTGCTATCACTCTTAGTGTCCCCCTACTTCCTTCTTCTTCCCCTATCCTTATTTGCTGAGTGTGATGTCATATGGTATGGAATATCTTTTTGGCCAGTTCAGGTCATTTGTCCTGGCCATGCTCCCTCCCATCTTCTTGTGCACCTTTGTGTTGGCAGAGCATGAGAAACTGAAAAGTCCTTGACTTAGGGTAAGTATTACTGAGCAACAACAAAAACATCAATGTGTTATCAACATTATTCTCATACTAAATCCCAAAACAGAGAACTGAAGCAGCTACTCAGAAAAAAATTAACTCTGTCTCAGGCAAAACCAGCACACAGGGTAAGAAAAACAGTAGACCTTTTTGCATATTCACAAGTTTTTAACAAAACCCAATATGCTATAGAGATTCTGTGAGCAAACAAATTAGACAGTTATGCCATGCATTACATTGAAGAGTGGGAAAGAAAGGCAAAGAGTTGGTACAGATGGAAGTGACACATGGAACAACTTTGCTGAGGCAAGAGAGCCTGGGAGGAGAAGAATTCATCAAGCCCCACAACAAATAAACAAGGAGACAGGATTTCTTCTCATCAAGACATCAGTCATCAACTGAAAGTCACTAAAGAGTCCAGCTACAGAGCACTGCAGCAGATCCTGGCAGCAAAGCCAGGTGATGGTCACACAAGAGGGTATCAGCACCACAAGAATAACAGATGTCCCAAACCTGATGTCCTTTTTTGCATATGAAGTGAGAAACTTAATTTGCAAGCAGAGTAGGAATCAGAGGAGATATCACCTCATCAGATATCATTAACAAGAAATCTGAACTGTTGTTATTAACAGGAGAGAAGGGAACAACATTAGGAATAACTTGTAAAGGAGGCAACGTGAGAGCGTCTCATGTGGCCCACTGTAAACATGAGCAATAAAAAAAAAATAAAATGTGAAGGAGAAGAAAAAGAACAAAGTGAGAGGATAGAAGGGTTGGAATCATCAGTTTGGGGTCTCCTAGACCACATATGGGGGCTGCCAAGCAGAGACTGCTAAGGTGTTCACACATCACCTCTAAGGGTGGACTGAGGGACCATCAGATGGCTACTCATGGTTTGGATGGGTGCATTGGTCACCAGATAGAACTGTCAGGATGGCTGAGTCCAGAAAGTGATGGTGTATGGAGTTACATCCAGTTGGTGGCCAGTCAGTAGCGAGGATTCTCAGGACTCAGTAGTGGTGCCAGTCCTGTTTAATATATTTATAGATGGTCTGGACCAGCTGATTGATTGAGTGTACCTTCAGTCAATTTGCAGATGACACCGATCTGGGCAGGAGTGTTGCTCTGCTGGAGGGTAGGAAAGCTCTACAGAGGGAGCTGGATGGGCTGGATCAATGAGCTGAGCCACTTGTATGAGGTGGAATGAGGTGAAGGACTGGATTTTGCATTTGGTTCACAAAAAAACCCACGTGGTGATACAGGCTGGGGGAAGACTGTAAAACTGCTTGGTGGAAAAAGATCTGGGGGTGTTGGTCAACAGTTACCTGTTGGGGCCAACAGCAGCCAACAGTGTGCCCAGATAGCCAAGAAGCACCCTGGTTTGTATCAAAAATAATGTGGTCAGCAGGACCAGGGAAGTGGTTGTCCTTCTGTACTTGACACTGGTGAGGGCACACCTAAAGTCCTGTGTTCAGCTCTGGGTCCCTCGCTGCAAGACAGACAGTGAAGTACTGGACCCTGTCCAGAGAAGAGCAGCAAAACTTGTGAGGGATTTGGAATACAAGTCTTATGAGGAGCAGCTGAAAGACATAGATTTGTTTAGCCTGGAGGAAAGGAGCCTCAGGGGACACCTTATCACTCTACAATTACCTGAGAAGATACTGTAGCCAGTTGAAGTTAGTCTTTTCTCCCAGGTACGGACAGGATGAGAGGCAATGGCCTCAAATTGCACCAGGGGAGATTTAGAATAGATATTAAGAAAATATTCTCCGCTGAAAGGGTTGTCAAGCATTGGAATAAGCTGCCAACTGAAGTGGTGGAATCTCCATCCCTGAAAGCACTTTAAAGGCATGTGGTTGTAGCCCTTTGTAATACAATTAGTTGTGAACACGATGGTCCTGGGTTGATGGTGGGACTCGATTCTAGCAGTCTTTTCCAACCTTAATGGTTGTATGGGTTTGTAGTTCTGTGATTTGTTATTCTGGTGAGAACACAGATCAGGACCAATTGAACAGCAGCCTACAGCAGCTTGAAAGTCAGATTTTAAGATGGCCAAGCCAATGTCTTTGTGGTAGTGGCAGAAGAAATAACAAGGCCATAAACTATGGCTAGGGACATTCCCACTGGAGAGGAGGAAGACTTCTCCAGAAAGGTTGTTCATCACTGTCATGTTATGCAGAAAGGCATAAGGGGGAACATTCTGTCCTTGGATTTTTCCAATGACTTAACCAAAACAAACCAAATATATTTAAAAAAAAAAAAAATACATGACCCAGTGGTGGTATAGTCCCACCTAAAGTCAAAACTCTGGGCTTGAAAACCTCCAGAGACTCATTTCAGCCAAGACTTCTATGAAATAATATTTCCTCAAATTGAAGAAATCAAGTCCCCTATACTTTAGTCTGCCAAGATGGATGGCAGGTGCATCCTCAGGACTCTGTGAGAGCTAACTGTAGAAAATTATCTGTGACAATGGCTGCACTCTCTCTTAGGATTGCACCCGAAATGACAAAAGAAGCTGAGGAGAGGTGTAAAATGGGTCATACAGTTATGTAAGGGATAGAGGCAGTGGAATGTGAGGAAAGTGTGGGATGCACGGAGAGTTGTGATAGATGTCCCTGTGTATATTTGCAGAAGGGAGGGAACTATCCAATCTATTTTATTTCTTAGCCCTTTCGTTCTTCAAACTGGCCATTATTGCTTCTTTCTTTCCAAAATGAGGTACAGAGTCTAGTTTTTTCCTTTATGTTTGTGCAGCTCAAACTACATGGGAAATTTGATCTTCTATTTCCTCACTGGAACTTCTTGACGTAAACAATAACCATAATTGTCATTTAGCATAATGATCACAGCCAGTAATTTCTAAATAATTAACAACACTTTGTTTCTTAGTTTTTAATATTAAAGACAAGTGGAGATAGTACATAATGTTCCTTTTTCTCCAAGGAAGAAACTCCTTGATGGGGAAATAAACAACAATGTGAGATTTCCTTCAATTTCCTCACTGAGGATGAATGGATGAAAAGAAGAAACCATACCGAGCATATAACTACTGCACAGTGAAAAATAATGCATTTATTCTTACAAAGGTAGAATTTTTAGGGGCCTAGTTTTTCACCACATTCTTGGTACAAGGGGATACAAATAAAATGAAGTTCTTATCACTACTGATTTGGGGAAAGGACACAAAATCAATTTATGCATGGACAAACAACTCAAAGGTGAGAGAGATTGCTGTGTTTTTTATTATTTCAGTTTCTCTGGAAGCAGAATGCACTACTGCACAGGAATCAGATTCTAAGATTTCTATTTTGCACCTGTCCCACCACATGCTGATTCTGCAAAACCTCACTCACAAATGTTTGTTCTGATTTTATAGGCAGCTCTTTAAGATCAGTGGAACTGCTTGTGTTACAATAATTTATATGAATAGGTGTTTGCAAGGTCAATTCCAATTCACAAGGGGCAGCATCCTAAAACAGCCTACACCTCTGCAAAATAAAAAAAGGTTCAGGTTAGATTTAGATGTTAGAACCAATAGGATTGTATCTACACTAGCAAACCAAGCAGAGCCTAGGGCTTTCTTTGACACTGAAGCCAACTGGCACATCCTTACTATTAAGCTCTCTTGCCATCAAAAACAAGCTAACAACATTCAAACTGCCTGTTGGGAATGATTCCCACTCTGTACTAATTTCCAATGCATGCCTGAGAATTATTTTCAAGCACACTAGTTGGAACAGAGTGATATTGTGCCAGAGACTGTAGTATCATTTTAAGAATATGAATGATCATTTTTTCAGTGTCTCTGCCTGTGCTCTGACATGAATCTACCAGCATAAGTAAAAGGCTCACAAGCATTTAGTAACTGGGGAAAAAGTGGATTTGAGTTATTGATCTTCAATCCTATCTCACAAATGTTCTCCTATTCCCACCCATCCCCTTCTTCCAAAGCATCACTGTAACTGTTAACATCTAAAGTTGCCATATGTTCATGTTTGACATTCAAGTTTTTAAATCTCTGGAATTCCACACTGTATGCATATCAAATACAGTCCATCTCTCCTGCCTCCATCCAATGGAAATCAGGAATTAGGGATTTCTTTATGAAAACCATCTGCATGGAAATTAGCAAGATAGAGTTTTCTAAAAATCTACATTTTTCTAATACATCACCAAAGGATGTAGTTGTATTACAACCCTTTTTTCTTTAAAGATTTGGGAAATGAACTGGATTCAGTGCTTACTTCAGATGGAGGGAATTCAAATCTACTGTATCCACCTCCCAGAAGCTTTCCCTAACTGCTGAGTGAGACAGAGTATTCTGGAAGAAAAAGACTCTTTCTATGTTTCCTGTTGAACTTGTGCTACTTTGCAGCAAGAAACGCAAGATTTAATAGACTGGAGTCATGCCACGAGAGAAAACCCACAAGTTAATTAGGGCTGGAAGTGCTGAGATCTCTCTCTACTCCAGATACTGTTTAGATGGTGTATCTGATGTACAATGCATTTAATTGCAGGGCTCAGATACTCTGAATTTTGTAAGAGGAAATGGATGAGAAGCCCATTTTAAAATAAGATTCACTGCAGTTACATTCTGAGAGAAACCAGAAGTGCTGGTTTGATCAGCTCTGTTCTGATCACCCCTCTGTGCAGAATAATAATTTCAGAACTGTGGCAAAGGCCAGTCTTATTTTCTTTTCCTCTTGAAAGAGCTGTGAAAAAACAGCTGAAGCAAAAGTTGCTAAACAATGCTAATGTGGAAAATCCTACATCTGTCAATCAGGCTTTGTATCATTGGTTGATGGCATTTTGTTGGGGGTAATATTAGTTAAAAAAAAAAAATGGAGTGAATTTTGAGAAAATATGTAACGGGGGCAGGAACAGTCTTTAGCTCTGATGTTAGCTGACTTGAAATGCCCCATGTCCATACTTTTAAGTTTTCCTATCTTCTAGAATACTGCAGCTACTTCCAAACTCCCTACTAGGAGCAGCTAGTGGGCTGTCCTAACTCCTGTACTGTGCTCAAACACTGCCAGGAGAAGTGAAATATGATGTGGACCAAAGGGCTGCTGAGGACAATTCTGGCTATCTACCTCTGTAAGTGATCAAAACTGAGTGGCAGAGATGGCTTCCTGGCACAAAGTAATAAATGGCTCTGCCATTAACAAATATGCAGACATAGCTATTGATTAAATGGTCCTTTCTTCCCTTTTCCTAGGGAAATCTGAGTCAACACTGTTGAGATTTGACCCCAGCCTTTCAATGGGTTTCAAATGAGTGGAAATCCAATCCCACAGGCAGATGAATCGAACTCACTTAACAGAGACTCCTACGAAGTTGCAAAGGTCTCCCAATGAGTTCTTCCTCATCCAGGAAGAGCAGACACCTATTCCAGTTATTCAAAGGGCATTGTGATGATTTATTTCTTAAATTCTGCTTGAGGAAAAGCTCGTTGCCTTGCCTGACTAGTTATCCAGATTATGAAGTCCTGATTGATGAAACTGGGAATACTGGCACATTTGATACATAGAATAGCCTAGTGAGCCTGTTATGCAGTACCCACAAATCCAGAGGAAAGCAATCCCAAAGAGCCCCTGGCAGCCGTTCTGTGAGTTGCATAGGGAATTTTTCTAAACTTTCCATGCCATTTAAATCTCTATGTCTGATACCATATCTTATCACCCCAGCCCCCTCAAGAGCCATCAAAATTTTACTTGTCTCTTTCCACAATTTATATTCCTTTCTATGCAATTTCTACACCTTCATCAAGATTGTATGGCTGTCCTTTTACTGCATCTCAGGTGATCCTCTTTGCTAAGACACCCATTCTGGGGATAGCTTGTCTATGAGGCTTGTGCAGAAGAGGAGCTGTAACTTACCATCTAAGACATCCCTGCCCAGTACAGCATTTTCTTCTTTACCCTGGCATCCAAATAAGCTAAAGAAAACTTTCCCAGAACTGCACCCTTAGGAGTATTCCATCTGAATACCCAAGGGTACATGATGGCCAAGACTCCTCATAAACATGCACCACACAAAAGTCTCAACCAATGTGATTTTACCTAAACCAAAAAATAATGCATAGATAAAATACTAATTTACGTAGTCATAACTTGTTATTTTCATTTTTACATATGTCGACTCATCTTCACAACAAGTCATTGACACTGCTATGCAGCTTTACAATACAAATATGTTTTATTTGGCTTGTCTTGCAGTCAAATCAGACTGTTCTGAAAGCACAGTATGGTCCTATCATCTTCACTTCTGTCAAAACTTGCCATTATTCCACTCAGCTACATTCTTCTATGCCCATCTTACCCCAAGAAAATTTCTTTTCTGCCAACAAATTTGTTCAAAATGGTCATTTTTCCTAGTGCAAATATTGCTCACACAGTTGGGTGATGGCTATGATTAACCATCCTTCATCTGTGATGCAGGTGTCACAACACTGACAGTTTCAGCAGCTTCAATATGCACTAATATATTGTGATATGAGTACTCCCAAAAAAATTAAGAACTTTATGCACATGCACCAAACTGGCAAATACAGATGCCCCTCATTTCAGTTCTTTTCTCTTGCTAGAATATATTTCTTCATATGAACAAATATCACTGTCAGGACCATAAAACATGAATGAGAACTCCTAAATAAAATTACTTACAGGAATTCCTTTTGTGGGTAACTCTTGCTATGTTTCTGTTCTAAAGACTGCCTTTTTGTTTTTATAGATTAAAACACATGGTTGATAATGAAATAGAAAATAAAGTGGAAAACAAATGTTACTTGTCCACGGACTCAGGTTTTTAAAGAGTAACTGAAATTGTGTAACAAGTCTGTCTTGTGTAAAAATTTCAGTATTGACAATTTACTCTGTAGCTTCACTGGTCTGGTGGCATGCTAGCATCAAGCCACAAAAGTGCCCCAATATCCTCTGTACTATTTCTCAGAAATTCTTAAATGGAAGGATCGTGGGAATTGATGAAATCATGTAAAGTAAATCATTAACTGAAAAAAGTGAGCTATATACTGTATGCTGACTTAACACTTCCTTATTAATACATTAAGGAACTCAGAAGAAAGCAAACTGTGAATATTGACCCCTAATCCTAGTGCTGAAGATAGATTCACATGGTGTTACAAAGTCTGAAAAACTGCTGGATAATGACAATCTCAACTTTTCTTTTTATTTTTGTCAGGTTTTCACACTGAACTGCCCACAATGAATAGGGTTTCCTGAGTACCAAAGTAATTTGGTATCAAATGAACAACCTTAATTGTTGCTAATAACTGAAAGGATGGCTTTTGGCCCTTCCAGCAATTTGTAATGAAGGAAGAAGAAACCTAAAACTCAGAATAACTTTTCAGCAATTTCTCAGTCAGACAAAATGGTTAAGAACGTATATCAATCCCTTTCTCCATTATTCATTAATGCCTATTTAGAGCTCAGCATTTCTACCTAAGCATTTTCCTTTGTCCTCACTGCTGATCAAAATTTGGACGGTTTCAGAGGAAAGAGCCTTTAAGAAAAAAACTAGAAAAGGAAAGCTTAGCAAAGTCTCTCAATAGGAAATTACCTTTCATGTGTGTGACTGTGTTCAGGTGTGAATGAGAGCAAGAAGCCTAAGAAGTGCTAGTGATGGTCAATAAGAGGAACTTATAGCTGATGGGAAGATAGCAGAGTAAGAGGATGTGTACTTATCAGCATCCAACAACCCAGAGGAAAAAGAGCCCTTTGTCAGTGGAAGATCTGACACTTGACTTGCTGTATGGCTAAATACAGCATGATGACCACAGAACTGGTGGTGCCGTCAGCACTTAATACCCTGCAGCTGTGGAAACAGTAAATTGATACACTTGGCTCTTGTGGGATTGAGTAACTGCTGTAACTGTTGTACTTCCAGTGGAGCCCAGCAACAACAAAGCAAGGGTGTTCAAGACCATTTCCAACCATCCAGCAGAACCAAGATGTTTTCCCTTCCCTTCCCTTCCCTTCCCTTCCCACACCTTCCCTTCCCTTCCCTTCCCACACCTTCCCTTCCCTTCCCACACCTTCCCTTCCCACACCTTCCCACACCTTCCCACATCATCACAGTAACTTTTTTTGGAGTGCAATTGCACACTTATCAGTTACGCTCCACACACTGTCGTTGACAAAATTAGGAAGTGTGAATCAAAGAAATAGTAGATCCAACTCTCTGCACATCTGCATGTTTGTTACTGTGTCTGATCAGTCTGAATTTTCTAGCGAAAATGAAATTTTAAGAAAATTGTTGTCTCTCGTTCAGCTATGAATCTAGATAACACGTTTATTTGAATTAGTTTCAGATTTATTGAAAGAGTTTCATTTTCATAAAATCAGGCTTTATTTGCAATGTAGGTCTTTTTTACACCAAGTAACCTTAACATTTTATTTCTCAATAAAAAGATCAAAAATGTTCTGCTCCAGAAATATTGAAGTGTATGTTGTCTAAATGTTTCTAAACCCCTGAAAATTAAGTCCTTCTCTAAAGCATTTTTAACTGTTTCAGGAAATATAAAATAATCAGAATTAGGAAAAGTGGATTAGGTCCAACCAATTTTCAGGCTGGTTTCCATATTGTTTTATAAGTTCAATTTACTGTTGTCCTGTAATACATCAGATATTTTGCAACAGTGTAAAGAAAATGTAAAGTAGCTGTAAAAGGCTGACATTTTCAGAAAATGTAAAGTGGCTGTAAAAGGCTGACATTTTCATGCCTTTTATGCTCACTTTGTACTGTCTTCAAGTAAGTTTAAGACCCTTGGTGTTCCACCTTTATCCAGCTTTCTGCTTTCTGTTATTTATTAGCCAGTTTTATGCCTTTTAACCTAAACTGTCCTTCCAGAAAACTTAATTTCCATTTCAAAGGCTTTATGAACAGTTTTCAGGCAGCAGAAATATTGTTCGATTTAAGGCAATTGGTGCAAGATTTTGAGATGTAGGATATGTTGGAAGGGAAAATGTCATATACTGAAAAATTTCTGTTGCTTTTATTTCAACCTATTTTCTGTAGTGAGGGTTACCTGAATTATCCTGAGTAGACTTGATACAAAGGACTATAACAGTACTGGGAACTGTTCATTAGCAAACTTGCAATAATGCATAGCTCTGCATGCTTTCAGCAGATTTTTCTAAGATTTTTTTATAGATTCCTTGGCTAAACATGACACAGGATACTATTTCAGATCGATTATAGGGAGTAGGATTTCATACACAGACATTTATCTCTTGCCCATTGGTCATCATCAGAAACCTTAAGCTACCCAGGCCTCCTTTTTTTCACTGTTTTGAGTCCCCCTGTATTAGGGAGAGGGATCAGTCCTTTTCCTGGGACAAAACTACCAGCATATTCAAGATTTTGGATGTATGCTCAGTCTACACAGTCTCTGAGAAAAGGCCTTAACACAGGTCAAAGATTATTATTCCTAGTAGTATAGGTGGGAATAATTGACCAAGTGTAAAATCTTGTTTCCCTGTGGCTAAGTCATATGGCCAAATCAGGCAAACAAACCCAACATAGGATTATTCCCAGATTTCTGATCTCACATGGGTTGATAGACTACAACAATCCTGCATTTTAAGTTTCTTAGGTGCTGATCAGGGTCTTGTCACCACAAACAGTGAATGTTTGGCAGGCCAGAGTGTGGGGAAAGTAAGAAAGGGGAACAAAGTTTGCAATTTTTATTAGGTTTCCAGAAATATATATTCAGGGAAAAGGTGTATTTCCTACATGTTTCTGAAGCACCTAATTTAACTTCACCACTGTGCAAAAGATAAAGCAGACAAAAAGTAATCTGAAAACCAAATAACTCTTCAAGTCAAAAGGAGGAGAGAGAGACAGCGTGTGTGAGCCCGCACATTGCGCCTGTGTGAGATGTGCTTAAAATATCGGCTTTTTGATTTTAGAAAATGAGTTTGGAAGAATACTTGATGATTACTGATTTTTGGTATGATTTTAAGATCGATGAAAGTATATTTGTCACATGCTTCTGATGCATGTATCACAGAATAACTTTGCAGTCTTTGACATAACAGGCAATCAAATTTATATTCTAAGCCTGATAAACACTTCTGCCCTCTCTCTTCCAAATACCATCCTTTCTTTTCGACTTTATTTTCAATTTGACAACTTGAAATGGTTGGTGGAATGCATCAGCGATGGGAAAACAGTGTCATTGAAACCTGGTGCTTATGTTTTTGATCATTTTCATAGATGATATTCCAAATTAATCTTTAAAAGTCCTAAAATTAGGCAAAGTTTGTTTCACATTGATAATAAATGTGATATTTTGCTATAAAGAATACTAGGAAAAGAACACACAGTTGTGTCCGAGTTTGGGTTCTGAATCACACTAAAATGATGGGGTTTAGGTGCTTAAATCAGTGTGATCTTTTCCACTTCGAACCTCTATTTCCATGAACTTCCGCAAAGAAGTAAAGTGCCTAACTTGGATTTTTAAAGTTATCACACATTTAAAAAGGAGCACAACTCAGTCAAAAATTATACCTTTAATAGGGGATGAATGAGAAAATTCTTATATTGTTGCATTATTTTAAGCATTGGCACTGCTAGTGCATAAACCTGGGGACACACTACAGAGAATCTGAAGAACTCTGAAATTGTGATGCATGTCTGAGCCACGATTATCAGGATTACTCTCTCAATTCCTGATCTTCTATTCCCAGAATATTTTTTTTCCCTAAAAGCTGGAGAGTACCTATTTAGATACTTTATGAAATTACAGTAACGGGCATGGAAGCTAGGCACATTTTCACAGTGTCTGTGTTGCACTAACAGAACTAACTGGAAGGGAAAGTCACAACTTCACTGTTCTCTGATGCCTTTGAATGGATCTCTTACTGAGATGTGCTACTCATTTCACTTGGAGCAAATAGATAATATTAATGGCCTTTTAATATGCAGGTGAATATAACATGTGCAAACTGGGAACCCTAAGGGACAATGAATATATCAAAGCAGTCCATGAAAAAAATAACTAAGAAAAAAAAAGTTTATTTCCCAGAGGATAAAATTCATTATTAAAAAGTCTGAGAAAACTGGAAACTGAAGCAGAAAGTTAAGGATATGTTTTATATAATAACAGCAAATAAAATATACATATAGTTATACATTGGAAGTAGAAAGAAAAATGTGTTCTAAACTCAATTCAAACCAACAGAAAAAAAATAACACCAACTTTGATGGCCTTTATGTTGGATACATAATGCATAAGTACAATGAGGATAGAAAGAGATCTAAAACCAAAACAATTTCATGCTTCCCTTTGAAAAGAATTATCTTTTCCAGAGTTGTAACTGTACCCTATCTAGTTTATAAAGGACTTTTTAGGTCCCTCAAGCCACAATTTCTTTATTAAATTCTATTTTATGTAGTTGTAATTTTCTAATTTATCACAGTATAACCCAAAATTAACTGATATGATTTGAAGTAATACCTTGGAAAGTGACACTCTTTCACTTATTGCCAATTTTCAATACCTATAAAGATGGAATTGAAAGAATTGTAAATTGAACCACTGTATAAAGGGGAAATTGTATCAGTGCCTGAGTTTGTAAGTGAATACTTTCTGGGTATTACAGTCCATTACAAGTTTAAAAGACAGAAAATCTTGAAACAGATCACTGTGTGTATGACACTAAAACCATCTTCTAAATAGTCTCTATCAATAATTTTTATATTCTTTTTTGCTTTATTTACTCGGCATGAAAAAAAATCTGCAGCCTATCTGGTAAACCCTAAAAAATACTCAACTATATTTGATAACTGAAGTACTTCCTATTAAACTGTTATGAACTAGCAACCAGGACAGATGAAACTTAAATGTCTGGACTTTCTGGTTTTTTAAGGCTTTCTAAGATAAAATTTTAAAAAGTCTTTTAACTGAGGTAGTAAATATTTAAACCATCTAAATTGAGAGAGACACATCCAGAACATACTACGTCATTGTCATGCCTTCAGAGGAAGATCAGTCTGCAGGTACCCACTGCCAGGTTTTCAAGCTCTCCAAGGAAGTTAGAGGATCTGTGCAAAATATCTAAGAACAGAGTTCTGTAAATTTGAGCTGTCTTGTTGCTCTGAAAGCTATTGGACAATCCATACCCGAAGGCAAACTTGTAGGAACTCAAAATGTTTTGGTCTTGGCACAAGTGATTTGTTATCTGTTTTCTTGACTCTCATATTCTTAATCAGCGCTCTGCCCTCAGAAGCTTGTTACTGGATTTCACCAAGGGCTTAATCATAAGTGTAACTTCTCTCTTCTGTCTTCAGGCTCTTTTCTTTCAGATTTAGCACACTTCTGCACATAAAAACACGTAAATACCCCAGCAGGTGTATTGTTAGTTTATTCCTAACAACTATGCATTTACACTGGCTTTCCATGAAACCCAAATTAATAAAATGACCTAGCAGCTATCTCAACTTCTAGTCCCTATTCATTATTTAAGCTATCAATAAATGAAAAAGCATGTATTTTTTCCTTACCTGGTGTGAGTGGAAAACAGCCAGTGTGTTTATTTTCAGACACTCACAGTGAAAGCTATTAGAATGTAAGAAATTACAGTTTTAGATATAATTTACATAAACATGCAACAACGTTTAAAGATATTTGTTTTCAATAAGATTTAGTACTTTATTTAAGTGCCATTGTTTTTATTTAAAAGAAAAATAATAATAATTATTATTTATAGAGCTTGGTGACAGAAAACATTTAAAGCATTTGCTCATGTTCTGGTCAGATCAAATTCCGCTGTCGCCCTGAACAAAACCTTCAAACCTATTTGTAAGAAAGCAACTATTTAAATATTTCATGGCAAATTGACTTTCCTGTAACTGTGCCTGCTGAAGCTCCCCCTTCTGGAGCCAAGTGTCCATGCGGGAATTTCAGCTTCAATCAAAAAACACTCAGAGCACAGCCTGAGAGCACGACCCGGGCTGACCTTACAGGCTTAAAAGCAGCAGGTGAGGAGAATGGCCATTTGTTTTTGATCATCCTAATTTAGAAGTCAGTTTCCCTGGCTCTGTTACATGGTTTACAAGTTTAACACACTTACTGGCTTTGGCAGTATCAAAATATGATTATTTGTAGCAGAAGGTATAAATTCAAGGCTATATACTGTCTGCAGTGCAGGGGCCACAGCACCCACTGACGTCAGGAGAGAACTGGTGTAGTGATCCCAGACAGACTTTTATTTAATTGTCCAAATGTTTTCTTGTCACATTTGCTACTCCCTGGGGGAAAAAAAAAAAAAAAAAAAAAAAAAAAAAATAAACCTGCTCTGCCCACTGCTGTTTTAAATCTTTGCTTCTTCTTTGTCTCTAATTTTTTTTTATAATTTCCTTTGCTCTTTTGCACACTTCAAATCCTTCGTTTTCAACCCGAAGAGGTTTAAATCCCATTTTTGGCCCTCATTCCATGAACAGTGTTTAAATAATAAATGCCAAAAGCAACATGCCATCACTGGGCTTCAAAGCTGATACTCCAATCAGCTAAACAAAAACAGGGAAGATCATGTCTCATTAATTAATTCAGGATGCATGAACAGTCAGGCAAATATTTCTTCATCCACCACTATTTAAAAATGCCGCTCCAGCAACATTAACTTGTTACCTAGTCTGTGAAAACACACATTTTCAAGATCTTTTATCTTTTCCTAAACTGAAGAATGAGGAATTAAGCATTTTTTGCCTTGCCACCTACAATTCCCTGTTGTTCCATGACTTCATGTGATTCCTGCCACTGGCCCACCCATATCCTGGCAATGGTCAAGACACAATTCTCAATGAGGTGCTTAATGAGAAAAGGTCAGAAATGAGCTGGCAGTTGGGACAGTTAATGTAAGTAGCTGAGAGGGAGGATCATATCCTAGGATACAAAAAAGAGAGATTAGATTCTACTGAAAAAAGTGAGATATCTGCATGTGTATCAGACCACTGACACAGGGCAGCAGAAGAAATTGAAAAACTGTCAGGAGCTGCTTCACAACAAGAGAGAAGCAGTAGACATTTTGATTTTATGCTCTCCATGTTTCCTTCTCATTGGCAAAATAGAGGCACATGCACTGTATGGAATTAAATTAAAATGTGTACCAAAATGTCCAGGTTATCCTGCTTGAAGAGCAGCTACAAATTCACTTCAAAATAAAAAAATATATTGAGTGAGACTGCAGGTTTTATCCTCAGCCTATTGCCTATGAACGGTTTCCTTAATATTTGATCACGTTTTCAAGTGATAGTAACATGATAGTGCTTTGGAGGGAAAGATTTGATTTCAAAATGTTCATGACAAATAGAGGCAAAATAAGAAGCATTAGGAAGGAACTGTATGAACACATGCATAAGACAACAAATAGGGCATTGGTAATCAGCTGTGGAAATAAAGAATAAAACAAATTTTTTAGTAACATAACAGTTAATAATAGTTAATAATAGAAATAAATTAGATATAGAAAAGAATTGAAGACTATAGGGGATCCTGACCTGAGCATGTGTCAAAAGTATTAGTCTGTGGCAGAAAATGCAGACATCATTTGAGAATGTGATGAGCAAGTAAAAGTACAAAACAGTCCTGTTTGGAGTTGGCAAGGCTCCAGATGGAATGCTGAGCAGAGTATTTGGTATTTATGTCAAGCAAAATATTGGACAGAGGAGACAAACAAAAACAATCATAAATAAAAAAATCAGGACTACTTTGAAAGGAAATATTGAATGACCTGGCTTATCTTAAGCCGAAAAGAGGGCTTATGAAGTGAATGAAGAAGGGAGGAGGGAAGCACATATGCATATTTATATACACATATATTTATATGAGAATATTTGTATGTATATATGTGCAGATATGGGACACTGCAAAGAGAAAGGAAAAATACGTCTTCTGCCTGCACAGCCCAAAGGACCAAAAGTGATGCAGCAGGAAAAAAATCAAGTAATAAGTAAAGTAAAAATTCTCATGCTGTTAATAAAAAATAGACTGTCTGGAAATATTATTAAGTCTCCATTAGTGGCAATTAAAAAAAAAAAGTAGGGCAAATGTATGCCAGATTGACATAGGCTTAATCATTTAAGTCTTGAGGAGGAAATTAAATAGTTTCTTAAGGCTCCCACTTCTATTGAGCATAGAAACCTCCTTACGCCTGGAGTTAGATGTGCCCTCTATTTTTCTATTGCTACCAGATGTGTGGCTGTTCCTATGCAATTTTTTTCTGTAGCAATATTAATCACTATTAGGATTAAATTTTCATTTCAGAAATGAAAAATTAATGGCTTTTTTATCTGAAAATTAACAAAACAAACCCAACAAAATATATATTTTTAGAGTGTCCTGTACATCTTTCCATAAAAATATTTTTTAAAAAATATTTGGAATAGAAAAATTAATAAGTTCAGAAATAAAAGAACTTGTGGGGAAAAATAATAGAATTAGGTTTATCTAAGGTTAAGTTTTGAGCCTTAAAACAGACCTTGATACAAATTATAAAGGTAAGTAAGTTAACAAATTTTTAGTACGCTATACACACTACCACGGAGGGAGTGAGAACGAGGTGCAAGGATATTACATTTCTACAAGTATGATTATGTAGGTTTAAAGCTTAGATACTTCAGGTTTGAAAGTTGCAGAATTCTGGCTGTTATCTGATGATTCAGCAGTCTATAAAGTCTGGCAATATTTTATCTTTTTCCTCAAAACTTGAATTTTTCCACATATTGCTCCATCCCCAACATATTTTTTCTCCTTTCTGCTTCTTACTTTTAGCTGTAAATTCAATGTTTCTGAGACTATAGTCCCATCTCAAATTCAGCTGACATTTCAACTGATATTGTGATTGTCAACTGACAGATAGACTTTTCATTAAAAAGTTCCTGGAAAGAGACAAAAAAATATGCACAATGGAACAGGTTACTGAAGTGTCCTTCCATTGCAAAGGACAGCTGAAAACATACCTGGCTTCTCAAGATTTCAGTTGAAGACATTTTTATGTTCCACCTATATTATTTTGTGACATTAAATAGTTAATAGCATGAAATTCAGACAGTCAAAATTAGAATGCAATTACTTATATTTATTTAAAGGATGAGTATAGAATACATCAGCTTTTGTATATATCAGGTTTAATGAACCTTTTCAGTAAAAGATGTTTGTGCATACCACATTGTTTTTCATGCAATTCTTTGCACTGATTAAGAAGATATTATTCTTCTCTCTGTAGTCTGGTGTCTCAGTCATCCGATGAGGCTTAGCATGGGTTAGCATTTTTTTCATGGATGGATTCATGTGAGTTTGATTAGACATTTTCTTTTACATGTCTTCTCCAGAAGAGAGCAAAAGGAAGTCTGTTGCGTGCACATATCTAACTTTTTTTGCTCTAATTTAGGGACCTTCTACATCACCTACATGCTACATCTGTGACTCTTCAATTCCCAGTGGCTCTGTAGACCTTGAGGAGATGATCTCGCTCCAGAAGAAAAGCATTTTGCCATTTATTTGGGAGAAATGTTCTTCTCTCAAATACCACCAGCAGATGAAGCCGTGAAATTTACAACATGTAAGTTACAGTGGAAGCATTGTCACTAATTTTTTTTCACTTTTATGAAATGCTTTTCTTTAGTCAGGGAAATGCTGGCAACAAAAACTTCAAAAATACAGAAATGGATAATGGAAACCAGAAGCCGATCTCCTGCCTTCACTGCCGTTTATCAAATACTCCTCCTTCCCATTTCAAATCAAACGCCAGAACTGTCATCTCTCATGCATTAAAATAAATAAAATAACACTGAAGAAGAGACATTTTAAGAGCATTTTGAAATGCAATTTTCAAGTGAAAGCAAGTAGAGTACAAAAAATTATTTTGGTGCTATAAAGTAAAAAGTTTTCTAATTTCATAAGGCATGTTAAAATGAATCCACCTTTTACTTTTTTTTTTTTTCTGTGATTATAATCAGGAGATTTTGATGTGCCAGAATGACTTAAGAGCCTTAGGGAATCAAAAGGAGGTTTAAACAAGTGAATTTTGAATACATAGTCACCTAAAAGCCAAAACTAAAATATCAGAGTTAGAAATTCAGTTGCAAATATGTTAGTTAATAAAATGTCCAAAGTCTATTTCCTGTCCCTAACCAGGAGTGCCATGAACAGAGCACACCCCCACAGCTAAGCTGTTTTTTCAGCCAGTCTCTATGACATGTTTGGAAAGATCCATGGACCATGCTATTTCCTGGACAGTGGTCAAGCATTGCCAGTGTTTGTTGGTGTGTAGCAGAAAGTGATCCAAGGAGCATGGCATGTTTTTAAGCAGAACTGATGTTCCCAGGATAGCACTGAAGTGCCTGGCTCTGTTAATTTATTGACATAGTCATAGCCCTTGCATCCCATGGTGAAACATTTGGCATTAGGTTACCTTACCTCAAAAGTAAACCTATGAAGTAATATAAATACTAAGTTCATACATCAGAGTTCTACTCTGTAGATAGAATTTATGGTTATAGAAGTATTACCTGAATTTAGGTATTTCTCCATCTCGAGAAAGTTTCTCTGAACTTGACTTTTATTTTGGACATAATGAAATAAATGGAAATCTTTTCACTGGAAGTTTTTCACTGTATTATTCTTATATGACATATGCATTCTATCCCCGAAAATCAAAAGAAGTAGCAATGGTGTGTGGGGGGGGTTGTTTAGTTTTTTTTCATAGAAAGAATGTTTTGTATTACTTCTGATAAAAGAAATTAAACAAATAAAAACACAACAGTGCAGTTTTCTGTGAGCTTTTTTTTGAATAGGTAGGAAATCTACATAATAATATGTAGATAATATTATATAATATTATATATTATTTAATATATATTATAATAATATGTACATAACAATATGTAGTTCACAATAATTGCTAAAAGTTTGTTTTTTATTTCAGTGTTAATTCAGTTGTAGAAATCATGAAAGAAATCCCCAAAATCACATTGTGAAGCACATTTTCTAGCATCTTTTAAGACAACTTAATTATTTGAGCAAATTTCTCCGGAAGAAGAATGTGGCACTTACAGAAGATGTGTCCTCTGAGCACAGGGACTGTTCATCCTCAGATTGCCCACTGCTATTTTCACTAAGGTGATCTTACTGGAGTGTTTGTTTGATGACTAATACTCCTGTGAGGATGGTTACAGAAGAAGCAACCTTTGAACTTGAGGTTGGTTGATGAGCCTGTAAAAACAGCTTGATCTCCTCCACAGCATTTGCCCCATTAATCTTTTCTTCGTGATTCTTCTGTCTTGGCACGTCTTTTCCTTGTGCATGTTGTTGAGTTGGTATTTTTTTCTTTGACTAATTTTATATGTGGTGGTTGGCAAGGGAAACAGGACAGAGATGACATAAAGCATGGGAGGATGGAGCAACAGCAGTGCTGTGTTGGGTTACCGCTTTGAGTTGAATTGACTTTTTTATCAGCCACAGTTTTCAGTACACTGGTCCACTAAACAAACACTTCCTATGAAATTATTGAATTTGGTTCAACAGAAGCAAAGTCTGAAGAATAACATTGAAAACAGAGCCACCATGGAAAATTATAATTCTGTGGGAACCAATAAGAGAGCTCTACATGGGAGACAATAGCCCGAACAAGAACTTTTGGAGTGGGGGAACATGAAACAAAATACCAGACTTAGAAATACCAACATAAAATGCATGTCAGTATCAAATTTGCTTGTAAATATATAACAGTAGAGCTATTCTGGCAAGCACACCCAGCCAACACAGACCAGAACGGTGCTTCACTTCATAGTCTCTTTGGCTATTATACTATCTTATGAATGTATGAACTGTACAGTTTTGTGAAGTGTGCAATTTTTTTCCACGTATTTTAATTGTGATAGTTCAGCTGTCAAAACCTACAAGCATGGATCGTGGTTAAGAGAGAGACAGGCAACCAAACAGTCCTGCTGCTGTAGGTACCAGCTGCAGAGGATGATAGTGTTGACATCCATAAGAACAGGAAACTACTAAAGCAGAAGAACATAGACTTAGAAATTAAATACATACAATCTTGAACAGCAGATGAGACAGAAGAAGCCAAAAAAGTGAACTACAAATATTTGGGATAAAAATGGAAAGTATTTTCTTAGCATTATCATTACTTGAGATCACCGTGCCCCCCACCCCCCAAAAAACAAAAAAACCTGGCAATGTGTGGAGTGTTTGGAGAATGTAACGCATAATAAAGAAAGCAGTCCACAGAAACAAATAAAAAAGAAATGCTTATAGACGTTCAGCCAAAAGACAAATTAATTAAAAATATGGAAAGGACATCCAGTTTAAGAAAAGACTGAGCAAGAATGTTGAAGACCAGCACAGAGGACAAGCAGAAAGAAGGAGTATGAGTTGCAAGATGCTGTTAGAGATATTTCAGACAGTAGCATCAGTGCATGAAAATGACAGGAACTGGTTTGGAAGTAGTCCGGATCAATTTGGCAAAAAAAAAAAATAAAAAGACAACAGCTATAATCAGAACGTTAAGTGAGCTTACAACCAAAATGCAGGGCATTCCTAGGGCATCCTAAAAGGAGAAAGCTCAGGGGAAAACTATTTGAATGCTAAAGGCCAAGAAACAGAAAGATGGTCCAAATGAGCAGGATGTGCTGTAAGACTGAACTCTGCAAGGATACAACTGAAGAGGTCACAGGAAAAATTAAATATACCTTTCTGACTTAGTGTAAGCACAGAAGATTATGAAGTGACTTACATTAATAATTGCTCTGTAACGTGAATGATTCATGAAGTTAAAAAGTCCTTTCTTAGCATACTGGAAGAAAAGAAGTTCTGACATTACAATGCAATACGAGGAGTACCAAGCTGTTTCCAGGACGGAGACTAAAGTAGCTGTTATGTGACTGTAAACTGACCTCCTCTGAGACAGCACTAGTTTAAAGCACCCAATTGTTGCTTATTAATAAATGTATGTTCTTTTCTTTGCATCTAGGTAACCCTATTCTTTTTCTATCTGAATATCATCACTGTTTCTAGACAAAATATGCTAAGTCTATTAATAAAAATCGCATGCTGTCTTTAAGGGAGGAGAACCATTTTCACTGTGATTTGCCTACCTTTATTTGAATTTCTCTGTTATTTCAATAGCTTTGATGAAATTAGTCAAAAGCTCTTTCTGCTGCATTGCTTGGAGGGAAATGTAGGAACTGAAAAGGAAGCAGTGAGGCCCTGAGAACAGCAGGACTAGGAACAGAGCTTACATAGCAGGTTACAAAGCCCCAGGAGTGTCTCCTCATGAATGCAGCATGGCTGGTACTAAGCAGGTTGAGAAGCTGTCAGCTTGAAGAAGGAGTGAGCCTAGGGACAGTCACTTAAGTTAAATTCCGGAGAAGCCATTAGCAGCAAAGCTCTTGAGTTTCTCCTGCCAGGAGTAAAGGAAGGATGGGAACTAATCCTTTCACAGATATCCTACAATCAGGACTTGATTTCCCAAAGATCTTTTACATTTAGCAGGCACTGCTCCCTCAGCTTATCCAGAAATATCCTGTCCCTCCTTATTTCCCCTGCTCACTTACATTCTTCTCTTGACCTTCACCCCAGCACAAAATGTCTGTTTTGGAGCCATTTAAGAACACACTGCCTGAGATTTAGAGGAGAAAAAAAATATTTTTTGCAATGAACTGTATTTCCCACCCCCATCCCCCAAAATGAAAATACATGTGCTACGTTTTGTTCCACAAATATCTTTGTGAATGTCATTAAAAGAGGATTTGAAGGGAGAGGGGGTTAACAGATATCTGGCTGAGAAAATTTTTCTGAGATACATTTTCTAATCAGTTAGCCAGTACAAAAAGATAAAACTATTCATCTGCATGCACATTATAGAAAAACACAGAGAACGCTTTTACTGTACTACACAGTGTTATGGGTCAGCTTCCAACTTAAAAGACACACCTCCACATTTCTCGAAAATTTCCAACACAACCACAAAGCCATATGTTTAGAGATTCACAGAAATACTCAGCTGGAATTACAATATGATCCTTAATGCCTCAAGTACGTCAAACAGACTCTGCTCATTGTGGCTAAATGCCATCTGAAAATAATTCTATACTGAGGTAGTATGAGGATTTCCATATATTGGCAAATCATGAATCTCACACCAAGGGTATACTTATGGCATAAGTCTACCCTGTGCCCCTGTCTTCTGATTACAAAATAATGAGTTTTCACAAGCAATTCTCTGATGCAGTGAGAGTGAAAACTCAGTGATCATTCATGTGAATAATGGCTCACATGCATGAGGGTGAGGTTTACAAATTGGCTTATCTTCTCTCCGTTAATTTCTGCTCTGTTAGCAAGAGCTATATGTGCAAAGTATCACCAGCTTAAAATACCTTTATTGTCATCCTAAATATATTTGCAATAGTATAATTTCCTTCAGGAAATAGTCTGAAGGCTGCATTGCATTCTAGGTATGTGCAAAAATCTCATATTAACAGAAAATAGATAGGAATCAATAATTGCTAAGCTGGTCAAATGAAAAGGGTATATAACTCACAAAGCTGTTTCAAGTAATGTCCAGTAATCAGTGTTCTGGGAAAGAGCATGAGAATTCAGCAGGCTGAGAGTGGCCATTTCCTGATATAGCATTTTAGCTTCTACCTAGACACAATTATAGTCTACTTTGTTTGTCCAACTACAAAACCAGAAGTCCTAATTAAAAACATTAATATGGAAATATTTTCCTTTTTAGGGTTAGTTTTTGTTTGGTTTTGGTTTGTATTCTTTTGGTTTTGGGGTTTGTTTTTTTTTGTTTGTTTTATTTTGTTTTTTGGGTGGGGTTTTTTTTGTTTTTTTGGGGGGTTTTTTTGTTTGTTTGTTTTTTTAATAAAGCATATTATCAGACTATAGAATTAACTAATTATAAAAGTTTTACATTTGCCTTCTCTCAGTGGAGGTGGAAATTTTCATCTTTTGAAATTCTGTTTCATTTTCAAATCATTCTGACACAGACATATTGGCAATGAAATGAAAGAGTATTATTCACTGTGCTCTGCTTACTGTCACTGCAACCCAGCAAAGTTCTCCAACTCAGAGAAGAATCTCAAATTGGGCAAGAACAGGGAAAGAGGAAGAGATGATATTTCTAATGTACATATAAAATCTCACCAGTCAGATGAAAACACGAGAAAATTGCTAATAATTTTAATTTTTTTCTGATAATTTAAGTATTTTTATTACTGTAATAAATTTGTTGGTGAAAAAAGAGCATACATCTCAAATGTTCTAATTCTCCTTCCAACATATTACACAGAAGATGCCAATAACTTCCAGAAAAACAAAAATTGTTCCAAAGGCCCTGGTCTTCTCCAATGGGCTCTAATAGCACATCTTCACCACTCTTTTTAGTCTCTGGCCTCAATTAGGCATAGGCAACAATAAGTACGCATTTACAGGAATGAAGCATCCACTATATTAAAAAAAACAAATGTCAGAAATCTCAGATCAGATGAGTAGGCACCATGACTTTAGATAGATAATCAAATGGCTAGGAAAGGATTCCTTCGCCCAGGAAAGAAGATGATCTCCACTGTCCTCCAAATGTCCCTTACTGCCTCAACCATTCTGCATTTCTGCAGAAGGGGCTGTGGACAACTGTTATGGACTTGGGGGTATTTTAGAAATTTAATTTGTTTTCAGTGTGCCAAATGACTCAGAGTCAAATTTTGTTGCAGATACCTGGCTACACAACCTTTGCTTTCCTAGCTTGGGGAACTTTTCCACATTCTGATACACTTGAGTATGCTGTGATGTCACAAAATTAGAACTGGACTTAACAACTAATACAGAAGTTCTAAAGAGGGATGTGAAAGCACCAGAGTCTTCAGATAATGACCACGTTTTGTGGTTTAGCACCAGCCAGCAACTACATTCCATGCAACCACTTACTCACACTTCCCTCTTTCCCCACCTAGCGGGGAGGAGAATCAGAAGGAAAGTTAAACTTGTGGGTTTAGATAAGAACAGTTGAAATATTGAAACAAAGTCAAATATAAACTACTAATTATAATAATAATAATATGACAATGATTATGATGATGACGATGACAGCGATGATGATGATGAAGATGATGATGTACTAATGCAAGTCAGGAAAATGATGATGACACAATTGCTCATCCACTGATCAATGCCCAGCCCTTCCCTGAGCAGCAGTTGGTCCCTCCAAGCCAACTCTTCCCAGTTTATACACTGGTCTTGACATTTTGTGGTACAGAATATCCCACCTCAGGTCAGCTGTCCTGGCCATGCTCCCTCCAGCTTTTTGTGCAGCTCCTCACTGGCAAGGCATGAGACACTGGAAAGTCCTTGATTTAGAGTAAGCACTACTTATCAACAACTAAAATACCAGTGTATTATCAACCTTGTTTTCGTATTAAATTCCAAACATCGCACTGCACCAGCCAATAGGAAGAAGAAAAATTCTATTTGCCAAAACCTGGACAAACTGCTTTTAGCACTCAAGTGCCAAACCAGAAGACATACTGGATCAGAAAGAAGATCATACAGTTCATTAATGGAAAATACCCTCTCTTAACCACCCTTCTCCTAGATTTAACCTGACATATTTCCTCCGAGTGCACTGCAAGGTACACTAAGTGATTCTACCAAGTAAAAAGCAAAACTCACTGGGTAAGGGTTGCTGTAAGACAGCCACAATGCTCAGTAACAGTTCTTATATGTGACAAGTGCTCTTAGTAGTCTTACGCAGCTTTCATAATTTTTAGATATCAAAAAAGAAATTCTCAAGTTTAAATGTAAGGCTATATCAATATTTTTAGCATCTCCTAACAGATCTTTACTCAATTATAGTTCATCTTTTAGTGAAGGCACTATATTTCTACTTAATTATTTCAAGTTCTGGCAGACTTACAAGCAGAGGATACTTGTTCCAAGAAAACTGTATCAGCTCTTTCAGCAGTCAATATTTCAGATGGTTCAGGTTTCACACAATTTTTCATCAACAGTTAATTATCAAAATGCGTAAAGGACAATAAGCATTACTTAAATTTAATGATCTTTCAGTGTAGAAGGATCATCTAAACAAAACATTATTCTGATTTCATGGAATGTAGGCTTCACCTCTGTATCCCATTACATTTGTGAGCGAAGAATGAGTGACCAGAATACATTTATTTTGAACAAAAGTCTTGATGCAGCTCACCCAATTTCTGACCACTCCGGCCTGCCCAGCTAGCCCACGAGGGCGAAGCTCCGCGCCAGGAGTGGGCTGTTTCCCGGATGGCTGGGAACCGGGAATCCGGCTAGGGCACCAAGCCCCTAGAGCAAATCACACGTCCGGGAGAGACAAAGAGGACGAGTCCTTCAGTGGATCCAAGGAGAGGTTTTATTGGGGGGGGGGGGGGGGGGGGGGCGGCAACTAGGAGCAAGGGAGAGGAACCACAAGAAGCAAGCAGAAGGAACCACCAAAGCCAAAAATCACAGTTGTACATCAACTTAAATAGAGGGGAGGTCCAAGGGGAGGGTACAAAGCGTAAAACAATCAGGGCACCTTAGGGGAGGAACATGAGGCGGGGACAAAAACTTGAACAACCAATGAGGGAGAACATAGGTGGGGTATACAACATCGTAACAAATCATACAGTGAAGGAGGGATGAATGACATAGAACTCTCTAGAGAACAGGGAAGGGCCAGGGAGGATTGACAATGGCTGGGGAGTGGTTTTGGGCTGACCGGCAAGGAACTTTCTGGGTGTCCGGGAGGAACCAGGGAGGATTGACAGTAACTGGGGAGTGGTTTGGGACAGAGTGATGGGGCAAGGGCGGGAAAGGGAGACCTGGAACAGACGATCGAGGCGGTGTAACCTGGGAAGAAACTGTTACAATAACTGAGGGAAAACAGTGAACTAGAACAACAAACCGCAACATGTCTAATTTGCTAGAAGCAAAAAGTGATGATATTCACCCTGTCATTAATGCAGAAATAACATTCACAATGAATATTGATATTTTGTTTAAGCATAGTTAAATACTAAGTACAGAGAATTACCTTTTATGTAACTTCAGACTGACATTTTAGAAGTGGATACAAAATTACTAATTAAATAACAGAATATCTTTGGAAAGAGAAATATGACTTGTAAAATAGGCGCATAAGCATATAAATTGGAAGGTATGGAGAAATCCCAGCTCATTTAAAGAAGCAGTTTCAGTTACATAATGAAGACTACAGAGCTATTTGCCTTAAAACAAGAAACTTTACTTCATTTCTGTGCAAGAGAATTCAGTTCTGAGACAAGATAATCTCTTTGCAGAATAGTCCTTCATTTGTACATTGTTGCCCTGAGGCTTTATCTCCAATCTTCTACCTTGAGATTCCCTGTTTTGCGTTATTTCACTGGTGTATACCTACCCTCAGTCACAGCTCACAGAAATAAAAGTATGAGAAATATTACTTAAAGAAGAGACTAAATAGCAACTGATAGAGTGCATGATTGGATGCCAACAAGCTGTACACTCAATTACTTCACAGATCTGACATTATGGAATCTTAGTAGAAGGCCAGTGATTCCCATTTCCCATTTTACATGGAGCTAATAACTCAGATAATTCCATGAATAATAACTGAAGAGTGTGGTAGCAACTGTCAGATATTTGATTCCTCACTTTTTTACCCTGAATTTTCTATAAATCCTACAGTTCCTATTATTCCAAGGATTTAAATCACAGAAAACTCACCAAGCTCTGCCTGATTTTTCCTTTTTAAGTTCTTTTTTTTTTTCTTTTTTTTTTTTTTTTTGCCATGTACCAATTAGGCAGAAAACTGGCTGAGTCGAAGGTTTATGCTGCTGTACACACAGCTGAAAGCTATTTTTGAATATGGGATGGAGTGACAAAGGACTATTAAATACTTATGGTTTTTATCGTACCACACTCGTTACGTCTCAATATGACAGTTGGCTTTAGAAATGGACATTGTAGGTTCTACCATAAAAAAAACCCACACTGGTTTCAGTACCTTACCTCTTTACGAGAAAGACGCTATTTTTCAATGATAGTGAATGATGTGCAAATATCTAAAATTCTAAAGTAAGTTTAATTATGTACAGCACTTGAAAGTTAAGATTTTGTTTATCAAGTTCCCAGTTTCCTTTGACTTCTCAAGTAAATAGGTTACCCATTACCTAAGTGAAATGATTGAACTGAATCCCTAGTCATTCTCCAGTTTTTGTATCTGGCTTACTAGTTTGGACACCTGGAAGTTAATTCTCTCACCTCAGCCAAACTGAGTGACTTTTTCCTATAGAGTTTGGCTTATTTGCAGACAAGGCCCTGAAGTGGTTGTGATTTCAAACATCCTTCTAATATATTTATTTTTCTAGGGGAAAAGGGCAAGGTTACTTTGTTGTTTTTTTGTTTGGTTGGTTTTTGTGGTTTTTGGGGTTTTTTTGTTTGTTTGGGGTTTTTTGTGGTTTGTTTTTTGTTGTTGTTGTTGTTGTTATTGGTTTGTTGTTTTGAGTGTGGTTTCAGGGTTTTAAAATTTTTTTCTTTCTCATCTCACAATTTCTCTTACTGAATTTGGGCAGTTATATTCATTCTGTCCTCTTTTAATTGTTTTTTTCCCACTATTATCTCTCCATGTTCAGTAGAAACCATTATATTCCAGTGCATCAAAACACTGAAATTCATGAGTTTTATCCTCTCATGAAATAGTATGCATCAGGAGCATTTTACAGACAGACTCATATCTTGTTTGACAGATATCTCATTCACAGATCTTGGCAGAATGTTTATGCACTTCAAGCCAGATGTAGGCATCATTTTTTCCTGCCATGTGGTCCACTATGATATGAACCCTACATTGTCTGTTCCCTTCTCAACATCTCTTGCTTCTGGAAAAGCCTAGAAATCACATTAACAATAGCATGACCAAAAGCCCTAAGTGTTGGTAATTTCCAAAAAAGTGCTTTCTGGACAGTCTCCATGTCCCAGCACACCAGACCATCTCCCCTGCTGTTCTTTAGACTTGCCAGCATTACCTGCCCACCTCCCCATCAGCTCTCTACTCTCACCACAGTTAATTGGCTGTCTTGTCTCTGCTAGCATTCAGCCTAGAGCAGGATGAATGCACATGTAGGTGTGAAAACTGGTGACTTTTACCTATGAGGATGATCCATCCATGCAGTTTTGGAGCCCAGACCTCATGGTTTTATGCTACAACCAGAAGACTAATCTGCCAATTTTCACCTTCACAGTAAGTGTTTATGCATTCCATAGCTGTCTATGTGACAGATGCTGTGATTTCCCTGACTCCATCTGTTTCTGCTGCTGAGTTAGACGCCCACTAGTGATATGAGGTGTCAGCTTTCTCATCAGAGAAGTTGTCTTTACTGTAGTAGTATGCAGAAGTCAAATGGGATGAAATAATCTGAAAACTTTATTACTCTGATGTACAAAGCATTTGTTCCAGACATGTAACCACCTTTCCTGAAGGCAAAATTCAAAATTCATTCCTTCCTGCAGGTCAGGCAAGTGAGTAGTTTGCATTTTTTCTCCTGTAGCCTTACTACAGGAACTGGAGCTGCATGTAATATCATGTCAGGGTAATTGAGTTATTCATTGCAGATCAGATTATCTGATGAATTTCACCATTTTTTGCAAAACTAATTATTCAAGGATGTATTAGATGAACAGATCTAATTTTGGTTACAAGTGTTCCATACATTTTATTCTTTTCCTCTTTTTGAGAAGCCACAGTCCAATAACTCAATACTTCAAAGGTAAGAGTGAATCTATGACTCACATCTTAAACATCACGACTTAAACTACATGACTATACATCCAAAGGACTCCTGTAAAAAAGCAGTACATAAACCACTTAAACCTGTCTAAGTCTTTGGACAGCTTAAGCCTTCTGCAGGCATTCTGTATGCAAGACAGTATATTATTTTATAAATCATTAACATTCACATGGGATTAGATCCAGCAAAACTCTGAGGAAACAAATCTTGCCTAACTGGCCCCTCTTCATCAGATGAAAAAAAAAAAGTGTTCAAATAGGCAAGGTGTTACAACTAGTTGTGACAGAAACCATCATTCAGCTTAATAATTGTAAAAAAAAATCCCCCACACAGAAATGAATGGAAATTTTTCTGAAGGAGGTAGAAGTATGAGGCAAAGATAGCGAGTGTGGAAATGATTTGCATTCTGAATTAACAGCCCATGTTAATTGCATGCTTGCAGTTTGTTCAAGGAGGTTTAATCAGAAAAGTAAACTGTAAGCAACCTAACAAGGAATTTATTGCCAAGATCCCTCTAAGAATCAAATACTTCTGTTTACTAAACAGGTTTCTAAAAAGGAAAAGGGGGAATCTACTTTTTAATGAAAAGAGGGATATCTGAAGGATTGCATCTTGAGGAACTGGCAATAAAAGAGGTGTAAAAAGGACCTCTGAATTGTTTTCAATTTACAAGGAGGATAATTCAGTCATGTGTCCCTAAAGCTGAAGTTACACTGATTTATCACTTAGCTTGGGAACATTTTAAAAATTCAGACATTTAATATTTCTGTTTCGGTTTGATTCAAATCAGACACTCTTTGGCAGTAAAAATGAATGTCATTTTATTCTACTGGTCCCATAGTAAAATTGCATTGTAAAATTGTCAGTATTTAAAACAATTAAGGTAATCAATATAATTCTAAAATGTATACATTTTAAAGATCATTCATTCATTCATTCATTCAAAGCAAGATAAGTATTTATTCAATTTTTAATCAAAATATTGTACATATGAAGTTTTGCATTTTTAAAGTTTTGATTCACTTTACAAGAAGAATGAGAATGATAACAGGAATTAGCATTTTTGCATATGCCCACCTTTTACTTCAGTCTAAAAAGCAGCTCTTATTGGACTTTTTGCTTGAACATTATTTAAGAAGAAAACTTAAACTTTATTATAAAGGGGTAAATAATGCATATTCCAAGAGCCTTTATTTGACAATAAGATAGAGATTATTTCTTCATGTAAAAAATATAACTATTGTTTCAATTTGAGGTATTACAAAGTCATCATACACACAAATAAAAGGAATATTAAAGTATACATTTGGTAAACAGTGAAAGTTTATTGGGTTATCAATGAATTTACATGGAAAGATGAGACTAAAATATCATAAAATAGTTTTAATTTTACTTAATGTGGTATAGGATTTCTGATAGATATTTATTATAAAGTCATAAATTTCTTTCTACTGTCTCTCCTTGGTTGCTTACCTGCAACGTCCCAGAAGCTGCATTTCCTTCAAAAGTAGTATAATTGATGGAGTAAAATATAGACTTAAATATTAAGGACATTAAGCATCTAGAAAGTCAAAGTGCACAAACAGAAATACAGGAAATGCCACTTAAAAGAAAAAAACAAATAAAAATTTTTATTCTGCAGGCTATCAAACACGAGAACAGGATGTCCAGAGATGAAGTTTTGGACTTTCCATCCTTGTAGACACATAAGCTAAAGTCCTCTTGCCACTCAAATAATTTTTTCACATTTCAGTCCCTGTGGGTACAGACCACAGGAGATTTCCCTAGGCAATTTTATGCTTATTTGTCTGTTGCAAGACTTATGATCCATTCCTTTCTGTATCATGTCTTTTCTAGTCTTCTGATAATTCTCATGGTTCTCTGGATCATGACTAATTAAGACCATTTGGGACATGGAAAGGATTATTTTATTTTATATACCTGAGTTACTTATTTCTGTATCACAGAAAAATATTGGGGTTTACAAATATGTGGCACTGTTGACTGGTGATCAGTTAAAGAATTAAATTATCTCCCAGACTGCATTCTGCAGAACTATCTGGACAATCATTTCACATCTTGTAGGTGCAGATTCTTCTTACTAAATCCAGTACCTTGTTCTCTTTCTTAATAAGTTTTTTCCTATTTTTCAAACATTTGTGAAGCTTGCCTTGGTCATTTTGAATTATATCCCTGCTCTCCAAAGTACTTGTATCTCTTTCAGCTTGTTATCATAAAATAGATGTACTCCCAATTATTGGTAAAAGGAAGGGGTATCAGACTCAGAACAGATATATCTACCCGACCTATTTTCTTGAATTATTTGATAGTAAACTGCACAAAACTATACTTTCTTTTCTAGTACTCTGTCCAACCAATTTAAATAGTTTTATCTATACCATACTTAAGCTACTTTGATTAGGATTATGATGTCACCCAAAACTGTTTAACAACCAAGAAAAACTACATATTTCACTTATGTCTCTTCCCCAAGGAATCGATGGAAATTGTATTGATTCAACATGATTGTTCTTAACAAATCTGTGTTGGCTGTTACTTATTGCCTTATTTTCTTCTAAATGCTTACAAATAGATTTTTTTATTTTTATTCCAAATCCTGAAATTCAGTATAGACGTTTCATTTTACCACCTGAGATTAGTCACCACATATTTTTCCAGTTTTGTGATGATTCAGTTGTCCTTCTTTTACTGAAAATAACTATTAACAAGTCTGAAATTATTTCAGCTAATTCCCTAAAGGCAAAGTCAATTAAATCTCTAGTTTATCTAAGATTTTAAAGATTTTAAATTTTTCTTATTATAAGTTGAATTTTGACCCTTGTGTGGTTGGTGCCAATTGTAAGTCATATGCAACATTTTAACTGAAAAGAGAGTAAAGAGTACAAATGACAATGACATTTCTGTTATTCTCAGTGTTTTTTTCTTAGTTGCTTTCTAACCTGATGTCTAACTGATCAATTCCTCTTATGCTAATGTACTGATTCAAAGACTTTTTTTCTTCCTTTAGATTTCTGTTAAATTGTAGCTTGCAATTTCCAAGTGAATTTCCATTCTTCATTTAAACTTTTTCTCCTCCTAGATAAAAACTTCAGATTCTACAGTTCTGTGATGCTCCATTAAAATCACACTAAAGATGCAAATTTAGACCATAGCATCATATTCTCTCATCTAACACTAGGTATTGAGAAATTCAGGCTACTCTAAGATATTTTCATATGTTATTCCTACAATAAATGATAAGAAGTAGGTTGAAATGAGGAGGTAATCTTATGACACATCCTGTCCTAAATTTGGTCTCTGAGATACGGAGGATAAATTGTCCTTTGGAAATTCTCATCGCTATTGCTAGTCACAAATTGTGCTCATCACACCCACAACATTGTTCTGAACTTCAGCAAATGTGATGGATCCAGATCCAGTGTTTTATTTCTGTGCTAGCTATGTAACTCTCCTGAAATTATCCTATACTGCCTTAGAAATATTAGTTAATTTAGGTCAAAATAGCTGAAAGAAGGAAGTGAAGACTGAAGAACCTGTCTTTTCTCTGTCATAAAACAATGCTGCTCAGCAGTTTAGGACAATAAATATTTTTCACCTAACTAAACATGCAAACAGAATACAGAATTAGGAGAAATGGTCACAAAATGACCATAAATAAAATGAGAAATGCCTGAAAAAATTTTTGATTTAAACATGAACTACTTTGTTCTAAAGAATGTAATCTCTGATTTCTAATACAAAACTACTTCTGGGATTTTGTATACGTGTTACTTCTTCAATGAGGCTGTACACCGTACAATCAGTTGGTATGATTGTTTAAAAGCATTTTTGCTTTAATGTCTGAATTTTCTTAGTTACCTACCCTATGTCACCAATAAAGCAGTTAGAAATTAACTCCTTTGGTGAACCTGTTTTCTCAGTACATAAAAGTTATACGACCTGTATAAATATTTGTCGTGCTGAAATAATCTTTAGAGAACCTTCATGCTTCAAACATTGTTTTCCTTTTCAGAAAAAACCAAGCAAAACAAGACAACAACAAAAACATAAAATGAAAAGACCATATGTCTGTTCCCACCATTTCTTAATGCTCCGTAGTAAAGAAACGTGACACACAATTTCCTAAACAGGTAAATTAAAATGTGTTTCAGAGTACAAAATCAATGGTGACAATGTGTGGGACAACACACTTGCTGCTGAGTGTTATGATGAAACTCCTGATATGAAGACCTAGCTGTTGTGATGATAGTTGTCTTAGAATCTAAGTTAATTATTAAAATATGCTACTTTTGTCTGTTTCCAATCAACACAACTGAAATTTGTATTGTCCTCAGGAAAATGGTGTGATCAAGGAATAGGAAAATGATCTTCATGTAAGCTGGCCTTCACCCTCAGTTAATAGGTGAAGAATTATTTGTATTGACAACCTGGGGCATAATTTAGTGGGGTGGGTATCTTACATGATATAAAAACCAATCCCAGTACTTCGATTATCCATACGAGGTATGGATCTACTGGAGGTTCTCTAGCTTCCCCCAGCCCTCACCCATGTGTTTCTGTTGCTGCCATTTCGTGCAGGCACCAGGCAGAAGCAGAGGCATCGATCCCATGGTCACCAGCACTCACTGTTTGTATTCATTTCTGATTGTGTATCAGGACAAATCACTGGTGAGCATCCCGAGCTGCTGCATTTAAATGCACTGCAGTTCATGACTCACAACTATCTGTCTTCATATCTGTAAAATTAGATGGTAAATTGCAAATTACTGATATGCTCTACAAGGCTTAAGTGGCATTTGTAAAGTGCTTTGAGATACTGTGATTTATAGAAAGATTCATATGCTTGCCCTAAGTGGTGTTATATCAGTGAAGTTTCTTTTATTTATGTTTGGGGGATATTTTCTTGTGCTTCTGGCACAAAATACATAGAAAACCACATATAAAATATAATAACCTTTTTAAAATATAAATTACAGTGGGTGTTCAGAACATCAACTGACAGAATTTAGACACTTCAGCTTGAAGCTAATAAACATATGTACAGATTTTTAGAAGGAGGTTTCATATTTCAGAAAGAAATGCTTAGATCTCAAACCCAAACAAATGGAAAACATAGTTAACTGATCTGCATGATGTAATGGTGGATCTGGAATGGTGTGTGTCTGTCCACCCACTGTTGTACAGGCACTCAAGATACTAGTCATGAAACTATTTTTACCATTGTGAGCTTGGTCTTGTAACCACCCACATTTGTCTTTTAGGTTCTCATCTGTCAACGATGTAATTCACACCTTCACTTATAGCCCTGACCTGAAGCCAAGAATAAGAAACAAACAATATTTTTTAAAATTTCATTACTCCTCCTAAGATTTATTTTTCTCTCTATTTTTTCAGAATATTTACTGAAATTATTCCTACAACAGCATTCTTTAAAAAAAACACAAGATCTCTGAGAAAAAAAAGTTATTCCATTTAAAATATTCCATAGGAAGTAAACAGGGTTTGAGCTGCAGACCGAAAGAAAAGAGACAATTTTTTATTCCTGTTTACAGCATGGATTCTACTTCGCACTGATTCTGTATGGGAACTCTTCAAGAATGAAAATAGCTCCTTCATCCTAAAGAATGTCCACCTGATTTCCAGTACATCGTAACCATCAGGATTCTCTGTTCACTTGTCCAAATAAATTTGATTTCCAAGTGATCAATTTTCCAAGTCTCTAGAGAGCCTTTTATGTTCTGTATGTTCAGACGTCCTTTTCATAGTTGTTCATCTATCTTTCAAGTGGATCAAATCCATTAGCTCAAGGATAAGAAATTTTGTTAACATTTACACAAAGGTATCATTAATTAGGACCAAGTTTTCTTGGGAAAAAGGCTATTTGATGACTTCTCTCTGATTATGCTCTTGAACTTTATTCTAGTCTTTCTGTCCTCAACACTGTTATTCCCAGGTTATGATATCATAAAAGATAATTGCGATTATCCAAACTGGCCTTAAGATAGGCATCTTCTAGGAATTAATTTTAGAACTAGAACAGCAGGTAGTAACTGTAGTCTAAAAAATGCTAGTAGTCAGCAAGGCTAAATCAGGCTGTTTAAAGATGATTTTCAGACCATATATAGTATTTGCAGAAACATAAATCTATATATAGCAACCTACTGCAAAATACAAGAAACCTGTTATTTGGCTAAAAAAGCTCAGTAACTTCTGAATCATAGTTTAAAAAAAAAAAAAAAGCCTTGCTTTGAAAATTCAGTCATGCAGCATCTACTAGAAAATTGAGAAGTTCGTGCAGCAGTCAGTTACTCCATTAATTTATTATTCTACCACTGTCACTGTTAAAAACTGTCTGCTTTCTAGTGTAAATGCACATGGTTTAAACTTCCAACAATTAGTTAAAAGCCCTAGTTATTCATAATTATATTAAATGTGGCAATCAGCTATGGATAAGTCCTTATATCTCAGAGGAGTTAATTCAGGTGTTCCAAAAGAGTATCTGCCATCTTCATTTCTGCTGAGTACATGGTAGTTCATGTAGAACTCTTACACTTATTAATTTTTCTTACTATAAAGCATTTTTAAAGGACCTCAGATTCTTTTCAGCTTCTATGAAGATACAGAACTGTGACTGCTACAGTCACAATTGTGGTTCCTTCAGATAAGTATTTTATGGAACAAGTTGCCTCTTGGATTAATACTGTGCACTGTGGGTTCACAGCCTTCAGAGCAGGCTGAAGGCTCCATTGCTCAGATAAATACGTGGATATCAAGCATTGTACATCTTTGGACTCCTATACAAGGTGCACGAGTTCCGTGGTGAATCCAAGACATTATGATCACTTTCCAGGTTGTGCAAGATGTCCTCTTGCCACCCTTAGCTTGGGGTTGAGTGATGTTTATGAGGAACAACTCTTAACTATATTATTTGGAGAGGAAAGAGCTCAGCTGCCACCCTGCAACTGTCAGACACGTCACAGCTTTAAGAACAGACAGCAATTTGTCAGGGAATTAATGCATTTCTGATAGTACCTGTGCTCCTCCATTGAGGAGCTACATTTACTAATAGCAGCACAAGCACTTTGTCAATCACTGCACACAGACTCATCCACAAATCTTGATGGTTCCATGTCAACAATGCTCCTTCAGGAAGGACACATAAAGATTTGCTGTCACCACAAAGACACTTTTGCATGAATTACAAGCTATATGCTTACATAGCAGTCATTCACTGTTGTCAGGTGATTTGAGAAGTCTGTCCTTTAAGTCTGACATATGAAATATGGATACAAAAAGGAATAGCCCTAGAGAGAGAGTACAAAGAACAGGAATCACATATGGTGGAGTCCTCTGGATGTGGGCTTGTGGTGTTGGAGTCATGCATGGATATATAAAAGATGCAGATATAGTGCAGATGAAATGTGATCTGTTGAGTTCAGCGCCTCAGTAGTCTGATATTTGGGGCATTTAAAAGTAAGAAGCAAGTTCAATATCCCGTTGGAAAAATGAACATTTCCACCTTTACAGTCACACAACAGGCTACTTCAAACACTGCAAAATGACAAGAGACTGAAATGATATATCACATTTTACTTTTTCAAAAGCTATACCTAACCTAGCACATAATATCATTCATGTCAAAAAACAGTGCAAGCGAGTAGCTGGTAAAACCTCATAAAATATATCCAAATAATAATTTAAATGGACTACTTATTTTGTAAGAGAATGCCCTAATAATATACAATTATCTACACCCATATAGTTACTTATTTTTATTTCCTCCAAGCCTATTTATTACCTCTCAGATTTCAAATACCTCACAGCTTCCCATGAAACCTTGCCGTCTCTCTGCAGCACGCTGTAGCATGAATGTCTTTGGCCCTTTTTTCATGTTCATTCTGCAGTTTTTAGGCTGCTGCTACTGAGGTTTCAGCTGGCAAATTTTCTTCCTTCATGGTTGCCTCCATGAGGGATTCAGCCTAAGACTTAGCACACTGAACTTTGACTAAGGTAACATCTGCTCTAACTTAATCAATACAGATCCCTCTGAAGTCCATGGGTCATGTAATCATTCTAATTAAGATATTAAGTCAGTTTGAACCTACTGGCATTGCCTATGTCTCTCTATTGAGATGAGAGAGGCACTGAGTGAGGAGGCTAAGACTACATGCATATAAGTATAAAGAAAAGAGACAGACTGTTTTGTAGCCTGAGCTAAATCAGCAGGGCATAGTTTTGAGTCCTCCATTCAATAACATACAACCACTTGTCTGTCAAAGCAGGGGAGCTGCACCTAAATTTCTATTGGAATGATATCTGGCTTAGCCTGTCCTCCAGCAGGGCATGCATATTGTCTGGGAGCTGGACACATGAGCCTGAGATCAGCTCAGCTGGGTGGTACTAATAACACCAAGGTTGTGAGTTTGATCATGGGCTGTTCATTTAAGAGTTTGGCTTGATGATCCTTGTGGGTTCCTTCCAACCCAAACCCTTCTGTGATCCTGCGAGTGCATGCTGGTGGTAAGACTCACCTTCTGTCTTCTGTGGTTCCCCAGTATAAGTGGTTAAGGACATGTATCTAGCTTCTGTACAGGTAAAAATAAATCAAATTAATATACATTCTAGTCTTGAATGTATTCTATATTAAAGGACCAAAATATGTAAAATAAACTATTTTTTTTAATGTGTAAAAAAAAAGGAATTATTGAAACATCACTAATCAATTCACCCACTGTGCTAAAGACACCACTTACAGAACATGTATCCAAAAGCTACATCTCTGAGTACTGTCTATACCAGAACAGCCTCTGCTACTGTAATCGTGCCAGTTATCAAATCTGGTGCTGTAATCATGCCAGATACAAAGATTGTCGATGGTGCCACAGTAACTTTTTAACATAGACCTAGTTTTACTGAAAGCAAGAACTAAAAATAAATTTCTAGATTCTGGACAAAATTAGGAGAGTTCCTCTTATAGGTGATTAAACAGAAGTAGACTGTTTGAATATGAATGGAATTATTTTTTCAAAAATAAAGGGAAATTCCTAGGTAGATTTCCATGTGAAGGGCAATTCATATACACCGAAGTTTATTTATAGACTGTAATATAATAAATGTTTTTTATTATGTGATTGGAATTTTTTCTCATACATACCTTCCATTTCAATGTTCTTTTATTTCCTCTTAACATGGCTATAGATTCCTTTTCTGAATAACTATTATGAAAATTATATTGTCTGATTAACAGCTGTGTAGCTTCCCAATAACCTAAGAGCTCATTCTGTAATCACAGAAATAGTCTTTCTGAGTGCAATGGGGCTATTTGCATGAATAAAGACTTGCGGCCTCAGCCCCTAAATTTGTATTTATAGTATCTTTAAGTATAATAAAATTAAATTACAAACGAGTCTCTGATTAAGTGTCCTTTCAAGTGCTATAAAATCTTACATTGAGCCAGAGCTCCCTACTGTTCCTGTGATAAATAAGTGTTCAGAAAGACAACGCTGGAGGGTTTAGCAGGATGCAGATCATGGGATCATCTTTATCTGAATTTTTGACAGAAAACAGCTTTTCAGATTTACATATAATGTGAAAAGGTCTCCAGGAGCACCAAGCCTCAGTCTAGTTCCTTTTCAGACATTGCAACTACAGCTTCGGAAATGAGGTCTGTAAAGATTTGAAGTGATCAGGTCTCCTCTGGCATGAAATAGGGGACAGCTGGCCAAGCTACAAGTCCTTCAGAAACAGCTCTTGTCAGAACACCTTAGTTACAAATAGTGACAAAGAAATCTAATGAGAAAAGAAAACTCCAAGGAGATTTGGACACAGTTGTGAAAAGATCCCAACAAAAAGTAAGATAGGCAGTGAAGACTATGATTCTCTGTTGGAAAGACTGATGTCAGTAGCCAACCTGTTAAAGCTCAGGTACTCTTTAGTTGGCTCCTTCTCTCCTATCAACCTTATCCCTTCAAACATCTCTGTATTTCCTGCTCTGGAAAGAGTTACCTGCATATCCCATGTCTGAGACTCTGCATGTCTCTCATTTCTTTTGTCCCACGCCAAAAAGATTTTTCTTCTCCCTCTCACCTAGTAGAAGTATAGGGAGATGCTTTTCCCAGCTACACCCTCGATTACCACCCAGCTTTTTGGCCTGGCCCCCAGCCGAAGCAGACTTTGGGGAGGAAGCATGCTTCAAGACAACAAGGAATGATGTGTGTTTCATTCTTCTTACCCCCTGCCTTCTCCTGCTGGCTGAATATCTGTCCCACATGCCCTGGACAGTTCCCAGCTGAGAAAACATTGGTCAGTTGTTTAAGTGGAGCTTTTACATGTTTGTGTGTGTGTGCGTGTGTGTGTTTAACCCAAATGTGTAGAGTTCCAGATTTTAAAACCTTAAGCTATGGATCTGATTGGATCTTGTGTTCATGAGCTATCATGTTTTATGTATAGAAAGTATACACAATGCATGTGTAGGAATCAAGTAGAAATCAATCTAGAATCTTCTTCCCCTTCTGTTTGGAATCATACAGCTTTGAGAGTGTAATACTAGACTGAAATCTATAACTGAGATTTCTTGAGCACCTCCTCCTCCTCCCTCTTCACTGACCTTGGCGTCTGCAGAGCTGTTTCTCTCACATAGTCTCACTTTGGCTGAGATTTGGTCTTCCACAGTAACTTTCCCCTCTTCTTAAATAGGATATCCCAGTGGTGCTACCACTATCTCTGAGGGCTCGGCCTTAGCTGACAGCTTGTCCATCTTGGAGACAGATGCCATTGGCTCTGTCAGACATAAGAAAGCTTCTGTCATCTTCTCAGAGAAGCCACTCCTGTAGACCACTACCAAAACTTTGCCAAGCAAACCACTAACACTGCTAGACAAATATATATAAACATCTTATCTCAGAAAGAATTGTATAAATTAATATTCATTGCTTGCTGAAGAAGTCCCATTGCCCCAGAAATTACTTTTGCAATAGAATAACCCTGAGATGTGAAGGGGTTTGTCCCTAAGGCTAGCAGGACCTAGCACTTCATAATTTTTTAACTGGAAAAGTTAAGCAGAGGAGATTAAAAAATAATTTTTTGTGATTAAGTGGCTTTACCTCAAGCAAGGTAAAAGCTAGAGTGAAAGCTGCTCAACATTTCACCTTAAATTTTACCTTGACTCTCACCTCACTCCATCTTGGTGCTGACATGTGAGCACAAGTAGATTGAACTTGTTTGGCTGAAGCAGCTATTTCCAGCTATTATTCACCTTGCTTCTTGCTGACGTGGACATTTGCAGCTGGGAAGACTGGAGCAACTTGAAGGCTATTTCTTGAACAACTTACCACTGCCATATCAAGGCAAAAGGCCAGCTCTAAAATGATGCCACCCAGGAGCTGTCTCACATGTAGCCAGCTGTTCTATCCATGGGGAATGCACCCCCAGGAAAAAGGGTAAGGCACAGAACACCAGGATAGCACAGTAACCTCAATTTAATCATCCTATGAGTCAGTATCCTCAGTCACCCTGAATATTCTTTGGATCTTTTGCTCTTATTACTTCATTTACACACTAGGCTATTTTCTATGTCCTGCTCTGAAACCCCTTGCACATGCAATTCCTCTGTTTTTTTCCAGTTCCAGGCTTAGCAGAGACCACAAAATTTACTCTTTGTTAGCACCTCAAGCTAGACAGCAACTTGGCCATAAAAAGGAACATTCAGTGTTTTATTCATCATTAAACACAGACATCTTTTAAACTGCTCATAGTGCACTTTTATTAAACAAAAGGCACATTATTGGCTTAGAGCCATTTCACATAAATATTTCTTGGTCAAGACCTACTAATGTGAAACACCCTGAAAAACATTAAAAGAATCGTATAATAAGATTTGTATGTCACATCACATAAAACTGAGAAATTTAAGGTTAATTAATTGGAAATTATTGAATGGTATGAACTGAATATTGCTGAAATCTATAGAAATATAACAAGAATATATAAGCAGGAGTTCTGATATCTGTTCCAGATGTATCATTTTAGTCTAGTTTCTTGCTGCAACAAGGCTTATTCTACTGTGCTGTCTATCTTACAAATAACTTCTGAAGTCACTCACCAATTTGAACCAATTTAATAAAGAATTTAACATTTCAAAGTTCATATGATAATTGGAATCAGGATACAGAAAGACCCCAAAATTATTGTCTCCCTGAGGGAAAAGCAAATACAACTTATCTCTTTACCTCCTTTGAGAGGAATCAGACATCTGGTCATTCAGCAATAGTATATTGGCAAGAAAACATCACAAACAAAATATAAAACTACCTAGGGCAAGTATTAAAAAACATCTAAATTATGTGGAGGAGGAGGGAAATAGTGTCTGTGGCAAGAAAGGATAAAATTTACGGAACAAAATTCAAACGAAATAAAGCTATATTGCTTCCATTATTTGTTGAATATCCTTTTCATTCAAAACTCTTTTTTTCATTAAATCCCATCTCCATCTTTCATCTCTCCTGCTTTTTTTGTTGTTTTTTTTTCTAAGGAGAAGGAGTTTGTGTTTAAAATCTACTAAAGAACTACCATCAAATAAGATGTACAAGATAAGGAGCTTTTCTGTGTGTGTGTGTATGAATTTTGCTATGAGCTATGGAAAGTTCTTCAAACATTTAATTGCACAGTATTAGAGATGCAAACTAGGCTGAGGTTCAGGATAACATGCATGGAGATATTGAAACATGATTTTAACATGTTTCAATCTGTCATAGTTTGTAGGATGAAAACATCAGATTTACCAAGAAAAAAATATGAAATGTCATGAAAATTAAGAATGAACCAGCCTTTTTAGTATTTTGAGGATAAACACTGAAGGTGTTACAGGCTTGGATACTCCCCTGAATCACTAACAGCACTCTGCCTCTTCACTGGAAGAGACATGTAATTGCTTTCTAGATTCAGTTTATTTACTAGGTTCTTTATGCTTTTAAAAGTGACCCCCTTCACCTCTAGTCCTAGTAAAAGACCTCAACAGAAAACTCAAAAAATTGGGCTGAAAAGCAGGGAGTCATTGGCCACTGAATGACCTGATTTTCCTCAAGGAATAAGATCCAAGGTAAAACTAATGCTGAAAGCTGTGCTGGGAAACAGTTTTGAGTAGTTACCATGTGTATCTACACAGAGACACAGAATTTAAGAGAAATAATTAACAGCACAATGGGATATGAATTTAAAATGCATCAGCCTGACACACAAACATTCAGTATAGACTTTTAAACTGTACCTATCACATTAAATTCAGTCATGTCTGGGAATGTTTCCAGAACCTGGAACACAACTCTCTATGTGAATAAACATTTAAATGTTCCTTGGCACTAACCTGGCTCATGCCAACTAGCACGGTCCAGACCATGCCTGGAGGTAGAGCTTGTACAGACCAGCTCATTCCCAATAAACATCTTGCATGCTATACCCTGAAGTGGAGCTGGGAGAGTTTGCCACCAGAGTGGTGAGCAGCATCATGCCAGCTGGCCTCAGCACCCAAAAGTGTTCTCACACACGTATAGTCCACTAGTACAGACACAGTATTAGTGAGAACTTTGAATAATGTTGTCTGTAGTTGCTACACCATCTTGAAAAAGGAGTAGCTGGTCCCTGGCAGAGAAATCATTGTGTACATCCATAATAGGAATTAATGAAGAGCAAATATTATTTCTGTGCTTGATTCTCGCTCTGTGACTCTTCTGTGTATGGAGATCCTAAATAGTGATATCACTGTACAGAGTTTAAGGCATACATTGCTGTGCAATTTCTTGCATTTCAAGAGAAAAGTGGCAACCACAGATTTCTACAGTAAATTTTTAATGAAAACTAGATTTTTCATTTAAATGAATGTTTACTGTTTGCTAGTGAGAAGAACATGAAAAAATAAGGCTCATCCAGTAAATTAGTCAGAATGAATTATTCTTCCACTCTAATATTAATGACTCAACATCAGCTTGGCAGAAGATATTAAGTTGGGTCTCTCAGGGATCCATTCTGGCTTCAGTATCATTCAATATTTTCAATAATGACTTGGAGACTAAAGTTGGGAATATGTTAATTGCATTTGTAGATGAATACAGGGCTGAAAGTAATCAAAATATCGTGGTGGTACAAGACAGATGTAAATAGCTGAGCCTGTGTCTACCTCATCGATAAACAGCATTGCAGAACTCTGGCAATAATGACCAGGGATTATGGATATGTTTGTCCTATCGATAATAAAAAATAACTGCAACAATAATAAATAGGATATAATTCCTGAAAAGGATTACAGAATCCAATGAGATTAGGCAAACTGTTCCTGATAAGAAGAAACAACTAAATGCATACATATAAAATACAAGAATCAGTAACTTTGCAGTTAGAGAAAAAAGATCTAGGTACTTTAGGAGATGATGAATTAAATGAGTCAACAACATGACATATTTCAAATACCATAAATGCTATCTGGGTTGCATTATTAGGAGTGTCATGTTAAACAAGCTAGGTAATTATGCTGCACTGCTTAGCAGTACATCAGTGCACTTTAGAGTACTATTTTCAGTTCCAGTTAGTCCTCAAAAAAGTGCAGAAAAAAAGGAGAATAATTGAAACACTTTTCCTAAGCAACAATTTAATCAAATTTGCAAGAAACTCTCAAGTGGATGAGTTTTAAAAACAGACAAATATGTGGATTTAATAAATGTTAAATAAATTAATTCTGTAAATACTACATGACTCAACTATCCCTGTATATTAACCAGAAATAAACATTACGTTATAGGATTAAATTTAAGGATGAAAATAGAAATCTGATCATGGATAGTTTGTAAAGCTTTGACATAAAGTTTGCAATGAAAACAGCTTCCAGTTGAATCAAGGAAACACCAATCAATGTAACAAAATAGGTACATTATGTTGGGTTAATAGGAAGATTATTCCTTTCCTACACAGTTTCTAAATCCTGGCACCATAAGCCAAATATCTGTCTTTTGTGAAGAACCCACAGCCGTTCCTGGCAGAAAGGCTAGAAAGAGAACTAACCATGAATCTCATTGCTACTCAAGTGTCCTTGGAGGAAGCGCATTAACTGGTGTACTGTAAGTGCTTTCGAGCCACGATGTGTGGAGAAAGGATTGACATCAACAGAGTAAAAGGTTTAACAGAGGCAGAGCAGTCCAGAGCATTGCAAATTATTAATAATAACAATAATAATAATAATAATAATAATAATAATAATAATAGTGACAAGAAGAAGAAGAAGAGGAGGAGGAGGAAGAAGAAGAAGAAGAAGAAGAAGAAGAGAAAGAAGAAAAAGAGGCAGCAGCAGAAGAAGAAGAAGAAGAAAAAGAAGCAGCAGCTATTTCAGGAAATTTAATCCACAATATTGAAGCAAATTAGTGCTTCATGTAGGATCAGTAGAAACAGTAGATGATAAACAGGGATAAGAGACAGTTTGAGAGAAGTGTCTGATTACACCAAGTCCTGTGAGAAGTCTCACAGAGGTGAGTTTTGGGAATGGGGGCTATGGAGAAGGGAGGAGACAATGTAGCAGAGGGGGAGTACAGACAATGCCTAGTATGGAAAAATATTTTTCCATAAGGAAGCTGAGTGCAATGTTGTCAGCTGACAAAGATACTTTGAGTCAGGATGTGGGGAAGAATTCAAACAGTGTGCCTGTGTCTTATCTTTCTACAGGGCTATGTGGCCCACTGCAAATACACATCTCTTTATCTCACTATACAGAACAAGGAGTTCCAGTACAAATGGTCATGTGACCTATTGAAATGCAAAATAATTGATGTAGGCTCACTTCTTTTATCTTGCATCTGGTTTGAACACTATTTCACTAAGACTGAAATTCTTCTCCTATTTTTTTTAGCTGTCTACCAATTATTAATCCATTAATGTCTATCTATTATTAATCAATTGTTTGGATCTCTCTCTAGTCAGCAAAGGAAATTATATTCTCAGAGGCCCTTCCCTTTCTCATTCTCTTTTTTCTTTCTCTTTTCCTCCTCCTTTTACTGCTTTTCTCTTTGTTTGTCTGTTTGTCTGTTTGTTTGTTTGTTTTCTTTCTTCCATTCTACCTTTCTGTATTTCTTATTTGGGAAAATTTTCTGCAGACTTTGTGAATTAGATCTAGCTCTAGAAGAATGTGGTGAATGCCATAGCTGGGTGCAGTTGCTGAGTGAGAAGTGAAAAGAAATGGGTATGTATCTGTCAGTAGTGAGGAGCTGTCAAGGGTTCACTGATAGCTACCCAGCAGAAACTAATGACACCACTAAGCAAAAGCCACTATACTCTCTCCTCTTTAACCAGAAAAGCCCATTCACTTTTTTTTCTGATAGCTTCATTACTTTTTCTCTGTTATTTTGAGGTTTTTTCCATGCTGTCCTCTGCATAGAACATTCTCCCTAGACTGGAAACTTGCTACCAGAGACAATTCACCAGGTGGCACATGGGAAAATTCTGCACACATAATTATGTGTTTTAATTAGTACTAAAGGGAATTACATGTATAAATACCACATACTTTTGGAAGTCTGTTTCATGCAAGGAAGGAAGGTTACTGAACTTCTATTAAAACAAATGAACTATTTCAAGAACAAAAGGAAGGGATGTTTTCCTTTAATGTTAACAAATTTTACCTTTTGGTTAGAGTCCCTAATCCAATGTGGTAATACAGTGATTCTATGAGGAGGAAAGGGATTCTGTCTCTTTCAAGACAGGTTTTATTTTTGCATCTCTTAGAAAATGATGACAGATTTTTTTTAGATCCATTTTAAAAAGCCATCGAAAAGCTCAATTTACTAAGTGAATAAACATGTGCATGAAAAATCATTGTACTCCATTAGAATTTTTATGGCTCTTGTTTACTGTAATCAGAAACAATCTATAGCTTATAGTACTTAAAGGCCATGATATGTGAGAAGGAGACAAAAGCAAGTTGACAGAAATATTAGCATATTCTGAATACAATAGCAGTCTTGTGTAACGTAGACTAACAAATAAGAGTAATTAGTTCTACCAAACCATTTGAAATCTTGTTTGCCCTATGTAGGAAAGCAAAATAATAATGGAAAGAAAAATATAATTGTAAGCAACATAAGAGATGAATTGTAAGGAGCAGCTTAGCTCTTCAGTGATAAGTGATCATTTAGTTGGAGGGAAATGTTGAAATTCCCAAAGCAAAAAGAATTCTCATACTTTTTATGGCCACTTTTTCAGAGTTAGAATATTAATCAGAAACATAAATATGTTTAATGACTGGTAGGTTCAGATGTTTAGCAGAACTTTCATAAGCAACCTGGATAGAGGAAAATATTGTATGAGATTAAGAAACAAAATTTACAAATCTTCTCTTACAGATTTATGAAAGAAAAAAAGTCCTCTCATCACTGATTATACCTTGAGTTCATTTAATGAGCAGCAACTGAAAGTAACTGATTTTAAAAACTATCCTTTTCCTTATTTTATATAGCCCATAATCTACAAAAGGAAATGCTAGGATAAATCACAAAAAGATTCAATCTACCAAGCTGTAGATGCATTGTTAACCTTAACTATAGTATTCACACACACAAATATTTGCAAAATCAACATGCAGTTAAGTATTCAAAATGACAAGAACTGAAGCCATATGATTTCCAAACACTAATTACTTTTCTGTTTACAACTGTGGAATCCACAAGCAATGTTTTCTCAATTAATGTGGACAGCTCATTTCACTAGAAAAAATTATTTGAAATTACTTTTTCTTGTTAAAAGAAATATGAAGGAATTGAGCCCCAGAATTTCACTGAACTTAATAGATAAGTGACATGCGTAAATCACACCTGTCATTTTACAGATGAAAGGATTTGACAGGATGTGAATTGCAACTATAAATCTTCTCTATATGAATAGGATAGTAGACAGTCTCAGGCTCAGTATTCTAAGTCATGATTTGTTGACAGTAATGGCCCTGATAATTAGCAGCAAATTTTTATAATATTTAAGGAGTAAACTTCAAGGGTCACTGATTTTAAATCAAACCTTGGAGCAATTTGAGTTACCTTGTGTTGAGGAATCAGAAGGCTGTCACCTCATAAATCGCCTTGTATTCTTAACTGGTATTGACAGTGCTCTGTTGCAGCATTATATGACTTCTGATTTATTTATATGGGAAATGAAGCACTTGTGTGGAAGTGTTTCAATACTGGAAATTCTCAGAGGGTGGCTTTATTGTATTAATAGAGCAGTACAAATAAGGTTTAAATCGTTTACTGTTCCATACCCTGCAAAAAATGAGCCTGAAAGGGTTCTAAATGTTTCTTTATACCAACTGTTGAAGAAAACTTATTTTTATTATTACAATCTGACAGCTAGATCTGGCATTATGAAAGCTACCCACCTCATATCAGATCAGCACGAAGTCCACAATAAGTTTTTTCCTCCAGTGTTCAATATATATGAACTGCTTCCTGCTACAAAATATTTTTCAGACACCTAGGTTAATCACCGTATCATGAGAGAAAGCCATTTCACGAATTAAATAAATCACTATTTGAAGGTGTCTCTCTATACTGGCTATAAAGGGAGCCTGGACTTATTGCATAAAAGGGTGAGAACTTCAAGCAGAAATAAAGACTGCCAGGCTTAGACCAAAGTTTTGTCTAACCAACATTATTGTTCCCAACAGCATATGCCAATAGGACCTGTAGGTTCTATGTAGTAACAATGCTCTCTGTTGCCATCAAAAAGGAAGAATCTTGCTGAACCCTTCACTAAAGGTATGTAGGTGATAGAGATCCTCTTGGTGTATGGAGGAAGGGTGTCAGCAAGGTTGGAGACCAACTGGACTATAGTCCGTGGGCCCCTATTGCCTCACGTCTGACTCTTAACTGCCCTGTGAAAACAACTCCTCACATACATGTAATTCTTTTACCTTGTTTCCTTGCATTTGTGCCCCATCTAGACTAATTGATAGGTTCTAGAATTATCAAATTGGTAAAATATGACTGTGGAGCAGCACACTCCACATTTGACTGCGAATTATTGGAAAATTGTCCACATGTGGGTATGTTCATGGACATGGAGTAGTTCTTAGTGTCCCTATGATTCCTGCAGCAAGAGGCACACCCAGGTGAACACGTATATCTTGAACACCACCTGTAGTCGCTATTTTGCCTCCACAAGAACCACTTTTTGATGTTTTCTTTTTTCTCCCTTTCCTTTCCATTATATCCGTGAGCATTGAGGACCCACCATGCCCCAACATCTCATTACTTTCCTGTTGGCCCTGATCAGTCCTGGAATGAGGAAAAGGAAGTTGCATGGGAACAGGGGGCAACTGCAGACACTATAACTGTTGCCTCGTCCTCTCCCGTTTCCACACATCACAGCAGCAGACAGTGCCCACCTGTCCTTGGATGATACTTTCAAGCAATGATGAGAGCTTTTGGGGCACTCTGCTTGGTGTTCCCTGCTGTTTCCCTGCTCTTATGTTTGTGACACTTAAATTGTTACCCTCCTACCTTTTCTGTTTATTATTTCTCCCACGATCCTTCTGCTTGCTCCAGAGTGCGTTTCCTCTCCCTATTTCTTTTCCCCAGATCAGGTTTCAGGGAAAAACATTTTACCCAGGCATGAATTTGTCCATGAGAACAAGAACCTTGAGGAGCACCAGCAGCTAATTTATGTTAAGGAAAGAATGTAATAATAGGATACACATAATCTTTCTTCTGCTACTTTTATTTTCCTCTTTTCTGCATAAACTTTGTCTTCTACCTGCTACCTAGATTGCAGAAGCCATCAAAGTTAGGGATTTTAGGATTTAACCTCTATGCTAATACGATTAAAATTGCCAGTTGCCCTCTTCTTCATTTTGACCAATCTTATACTTCAGCTCTACAACTGTATCTACCAAAAAGTAATGGAATGTTACAATATTTTGTGCAAAAAACAATTGATCTTCCTTTTCTTTGTTTTACACTTGCTAATTGTTAATTTCATTGGGTTGCCCCTAACTTGTGCATGATGAGACTTGGTGTATAACAGTTCCTAATTTGTTAGTAACTAATTTGCTTTTGCTATACAGTATGTGATTTTATAGGCCTCCTTTACATAATTTTCTTTATATGCCATCCTCAGTTCCCATTATTAGTCTTCCAAATGAGGAATTAAAAAAATATTTAGATTATTGCATGTGACACTGATAGCACAAATGGAACCTTTTTTTCTCTCCTTTTTTTTTTAATTTTTATTTTTTTCCCAAATGATAGAATGTTAAAAATTACTGTGCTATTCATTTTGAAGTGTCATTATTAATTTTTTCAATACATGATATTTCCTGTTTATTTTCTTCCTTTCTCTGAATAATTACCCCCTTCTCATTCTAGGATTTTCTTGAATCATCTCAATCACTGTTAACTCCTTGATTAATGTGAAGAGAGATGACCTTTGCATATAATCACTGCCCTATTGGTAGTGATAGGTTATCTCTCCTATGCAATTATGATAAAATTATAAACAAAATAATTCTGTGTCACCATTATACTGTTATTTGTCTTTCAAGGCATTAGAAAAAATACTTTCACCTTTCTATTTCTATTTTCCTTTCTTTGGTTCACTTCTCTGTACTCTTGCTATGTATATTATTTGCCTCTATTTACTTACAGTGATATTTTGCTACATTTGTTCACAACGAGTACTGGAGTAAAATGCTACTTCTTAATCCTACTGATTTACCTCATTGGAGCACACACATGAGCATTCAAATAATGGTGTCATTTGGTCCCTATACTGTACGCTCTTGGACTTGAACAAACCTTGTTTGAGTCTTGTTTTATTTTTGTTAAGTATTATATCAGTTTTCGGAACTGTAGGAAATAGCAAACAATGTGTTTTTTTTTTAAATTAAAACATATTATAAATAGAAATAAAGACCAGTAGTATCATTAGTCCCTATCTTGATCGTTTAAGGAAAATAGCCTAAACCAAAACTATGATTTCTTTCTCTTACAAGCCTAAAATTCATGAAGCAGTATTCTGCATCTCCTGAAAGAGTTTAGGAATGGTTGCTATCCTCTGGGGTATTGCAACTTCATACCACTTTCTTCCTCTGAGCTGTGCCTAAGTGGAATAATTGAACCCATAATTTGCAGTTACACTAGCGGGAATACAATTATAAAGAGTCTCACTCCTAAAACACGTCTTTTTTTCATTTGATTTAGGCACTTAGAAGTCTAATTCCTATTGACTTTCAAATGTGATTTAGCCTCTTGTGCCAGATTTGTAAAGGTATTTAGGTTCCTAATTCCTGTAATCAATGGAAGATAGTAGCCTTTAAAAATCTGGGCCTGAGGTGCATAATTTCTATTGACTTTCTTAAGTGTCTAAGCCACTTTCAAACTTCTGAGTCACGCAGGTGTTTTTGAAAAGTCACTAAATAGTGTCTACCAGAAAACCCTCTCCAGTCAGTGGGTGAGTAGTAGTTGCAGTTACAGTGTGAATACTCTCAGCCTTTCAAGGAGGGAGCTGACACTGCCTGCAGTTGGAAAGATGGCACAGAAATAAGCGATTAATTGATTGGATGTAATTGCTGTATAAGGCATGACTCCCAGTCTTATCTTGCTCACACACCACGATCACTATTGTTACTATTGCAGCTAATGGTATTCTTATAAGGCAGCAACTTTTACCCTTGTCTATACAGGTAACAGAAGTAGACTTTTAAGTCATATTTTGATCTGGTAAATTTAGGTCTTTATCAGTGGTTTATTCTGTGCAAAACATTAGTTATTAATCTTGCTAAATGCTCAGTTAAAACACAAGTTAATCTTTCTGGATAGAGATACAGACCAAAATAAAGAATATGAAAAATTATTTGATAATGAAATATATTCCATTTTGCACTCAGTGAAAGTACAACATATGAGCTTCATGTGTGTGGCTTCTAAGAAAACAGTTGTTTTCCACAAACTGTTGACCATATGCTAGTTTTAGATCATGTACTTCCACTGATGCCAAATTGATTTTCTGATTCATATCTGAAGATGTCTTGGCTTTTTATATGCAAATAAGAATAGGCATTGTCCATTTTTTAATATAAATTACACCCAGATTAAGTCAATATGGTTTGAAGCCATGTGTCTTTAGGAATTGATGCACTGGTGCATCCTCCTTAGCAATATGTTGGTGAGTATATATACCCAGAGATGGTGTGGATGGAAGCTTAGGCACTAAGGCTTAATAGGCTTAAACTGATTCTGTGTTAAACATTTTACACCAAATGGTGCCCTGAACACGGGAAAAAGATTTGTTTCAGACACATATTTCTCTTTTCTCAAATGAATAAACCCAACCAAACAAACAAAATCCCATGCACACATGCACAAGAAAACAGCTGTGATTTTTATAATGAAATTTTGCAGGCAATTAGCCTGGAATGTAGAATAATCAGTTTAAGTAATTTAAATTGTGCAATATGTTGCAGTTTTAAAGCAACTATTGCACACTCTCAGTAGTTACTTGCCACTGGGACATTTGCTCTGCACTGAGTGCTGCATGTTCATAATATGCAATCTGTACTATTAATATAACACAGTGTTTCCACGTTTAAAGGAGTCATTACTTTAATGCTGAAAAGTAACAAAAGTAGTGACTGTGTTTTGCATATATAAAACATAAAGATGTTGAAAAAGCGTTCTGTGAACTTGCTTTGTAACTGCAGATCCCCTATTTTAAATTATTTTGGATACACATTCATACTACATGTGATAGTCACTCTCGGGAAGTATGGGAAAAAAATATAACTTCATGTTATAGAAAATACAGTCATTGAATAAGACTGCATACCCAATGCACTGTAGAAGATCTATGTCTTGTTTCTTTTTTTTTTTTTAATTTCCATGATAAAAAGATAAAAAATAAAGAACCACCCCAAAGTCACATTGACAGGTATGCTACATTTTCAGCACAAGACAGAGAATACATAATACATAATTTATTTTATTTGGATGCTTTCTTAGTTAACAATTCTGAATGTACTAGGGCTGCCATTTGTCCAGGTTTTTCCTGATATGTCCTTTTTTTCCTCCCAGAAATGGTGTCCAGGTGGAATTTGAGTGTTTTGGATATTTCTTTTTTTGAGAATTCCAGATGCCTGGCAGCTCAGTTGGAGGAGCAGCAGAGACATACAGGCTACATAAGGGCAGGTCAATCCATCTGATTTTATGTGCACATGCAGACCATCTGTACAGCTCAGGTGCAGCAAGCCCAGTGCTTTATGGATGTATTTCTCCTGTGAAATCCTGCAGAAGAGGAAGGTAAACCTACAAACTACTCAGACTGAAAGCATACCTCCATTTTTACTAAGTTAGAGAACTTTAGACTTAAAGACTCAGTCCCAAGCAATGCTCTGGACTATTGCCATACTATGGAGCTCTACACCAAATGAAGTAGAAATTGTCATCTCCTCCTCTGTTGTCTCTGCAGTCCTGTTGAACTGCTTACAAAAAGATGAAGAGAGTAGTGTAGGGCCAAAAAAGTTGACCTTTATAAAGCAATGGATGGCCTTTTAAAGCCATCATATCGTGAGGACACAGATCAGATAGCACCATATATCAGACACAGCTGAGAGCATACCCTTAACTGGTAATTCAGTATTTAGCTGCTTCATGGTATTACAGCAAAGACTGATTACAATATATTACTATTCAAGACCATGTCAGTACTCAGTCACCTCAGTCTGCAACAATTCTTTACAAAATATATCATATTCTTCCCCAAAGAAATCCAGAGCAGGTGATATGTATGGTTAGGAATCTATTAATGGGTGACATCCTGCCCCAAATCTAGGCAACATTAACATTTCTAACTGTAGTGGGTTAACACCGGTTATATTCAACTTTTTTTACTCAGTGATTTAAGAATGCATGGGGACTTCATCTCCAAAATTAGTAACAGATGGTGAGGCAGGATTCATTCCCAGTCCCGAGGAGCACTTTGCTATACTTTCCTTGCTCCAAAAGTGATTTAGAATGCAGTCCAGAAATATAGGTGCAGATTGCTTGTCATGGAGAACCCCTAATTGGTAAAGAATGCCTTGAACCATTGCTGTGCCTGACTGTTTTTTATTATGTAAATCTAAACTCAGTGAAGTTATGGTTGAAAATTAAAGAGATGATTTTAAGAACTATTATATACTCTAATACTTCTAACTACTTCTGTGTCACTATCATACCTTCTCAGTGCCATCACAGCACGCTGAGAAATATTTAAGCCCTTTGCTATTAATAGATCTTTTTCTTATGGATTACCTTCTTAGGTGTTATACATAATGAGTGGGAAGTAAAACCTGGTTTGTTTGGGTTTTTTAACTTTTGTAGAATTTCTCAAGAATTATTGATGGCACCATACAAGAAAATTGTTACAATCCACTAGAGTATTCTAACGTATTCTATGTTTGAAGAAAATGTATATATAAGCTTGAACCAGTATTCACCAGTATTCATACAAAATATCATTTGATAAAAAACATGTTTTTCTACCCTACTCTTCATTCTACTATGTTGTCTCAGAAGAAACCCCTTTCTTCTTCCTCCTTTTGAATCTCAGGTACCCTCTAATCCCAGAAATCTATTGTTCATTTTTATTTCTTTCTATTATCCACAAGCTTTCAATGCCATGCTGTTTTCCTTCCAGTGACACAAACATTAACCTTGCCACTGAAAAAAACATCTCACTTCTTTCTACTTTAGAGCTAATTGATCGTTGTTCATAAAATCTTCCTTATTTTTTTCTCTAACCTGGACTATTTTCCAACATATCCTCATATGCACAATGAAGTTATTCCTACCACAGTTTCTAATTACTCTTTTTTTGCCAGACACTATTTCATCTTAATCTATCAGCTGTGTTTGATATTACTGACTTCTCCTTAACTCTTGTCTCAGTTAGTTTCTGTGATACTTTCCTGGATCATCTCGTGCTTCTGACATCTGACCTTTCTGTGCATTCATCAAAGGAGAAACTTCAGTGTGGTGGAACTACAAACTGTATTCTAGATTACTGTCTTCTTTTCCATTCTCTACAGGTAATTTTATCTTCAGATGCAAACTGATTTTATTCTTCCTCTGTTATGACAAATCATACTTCTACTTTGGCCAAACCTGTTTTCTCCTGTACAAATCAAAATACTCTTTCACCTCTCATACATTCCTGAATATATCTAGTTGTCAGCTCAGATTCCATGTGGCTAAAATAGAATCTTGTTCTTATTCTTAAAGATTTTCTCCATTTTTTCCTTTCTGCTGAAAAAAAGCAAAGTGTCATCTGTCAATCACTCCTATCACCTAGCCATCACAGAAATCAATATAAACAATTAAAGCTAAAGAGTCATTTAGACTTGTTTAATGGTTAATGAAGATTAATAGATAGTTTTAGGCCTATTTAGACTTTTCCCTAGATCTTTATTTCCAGAATGTGTCTAAGTATTGTGAAACATCTCTTGGTTGAAGCCTTTTCTATCCGTTCTATCTATTTTAGCTGGTCCCTGTCGTTGGTCATTTCAATTAGCATAGCATCCTTCTCACAGGACCTAAGACAGTTAATGTTTCTCTTTCAATGCATTCAAAATGGTTCTGTAAAGATCTTTTTTATAGTTTGGCACTTTGACCAATTCAATCCATCCCTCTCTCTCTTTCTCCTGAATTTTCTTTCCCTCTTTCTTGCACTGAACCCTGACTCCTGCTTCACCTGCTTTCACATTCAAGGAAGAGCTTTTCATGGCTTATCTTAGCCATTTTCATTCTGTTCAATGCAGTTATTTAATTTTTATGTCAGGCTCTTATGATGTTTTTTTTTTTATTTTTACTTTTTTTTGTTTATTTTTGGTTTGTTGTTGTTTTTTTTTAACTTGCATTTGGAAAGGTATCCTTGAAACATCTACAATTCTAACTCACTGTCTTCCTTTCAAAATCTCCTTTTCCCTGATGCCTTCAAAATACTTCCCAACTCTCTAGCTGCAAGTGGTGCTGAGCCAGCTGCCTGCAACGCTGACCAATGTGCCTTATTGCTTCCTTAGTTTTCTATTGTAAAAATCTGAGCTTGAACATTTTGCCTAATGCTGAATTCAGTTGTTCAAAGCAGTCAAAAATTCATAAAACAGTACACTGTTTGAGGAAAGTGGTAAGAAAATGGGGGGGAAAAAAAACTCTATTCACATAACAAGAATCTTAATAAAGCTCAATACCTATGTGAAGACTGGGCTAGAAGGAAAAAGAAAACAATGGATCAAAATCGATATTACAGAAAAAGAGTTAAATTTCGAATTAAATAGTCTTGGATATTATATTCCATCTGTAGACTTACTTCTCAAAGCTTTAAAAGAAAATCTCCTCTCAAATGGCCTCAGTAGTGAGTCTGAGGGAAAAAAAGAATAAAAAAAGGTGCTGTTACTCTTTCTGTTATTGTTATCAACACAGTCATCAAAACACTTCCATTAAGCACTCATGATCAGCAGGATGTACCCTCAAAGGACACCTGATCACTAGTCCACAGGGTTACAAACACAGAAAATGAGATCTTTGCCTTCTTTCATTCCTTCAGCATACTTCTGTGTTTTCCTCAGATTCTTGTTGCTGGCATTCCTTTTCTTGCTCTCTTCCTTTCTGTTCTTCAATCCTGAGAGCAATCACAATGGCAGCAAAAGCAGAATAGCCCAGATGTTTCAGCCTAGCATCAGAAAGAGCAATGAAGGAGATGGACGTGGTAGTCACACAACATCCCAGAGTATCTAGTGAGAGCACAGAACACAAATTACGGTATTAGAACTGACTGGTTCTCCTGAAAACTGCTAGAAGATCTATTTCACCCAGCTCTTACCCTCCCTTTTGTATTTTCACTTGTGTATTTTTAAAACAGGAAAATAGGACTTAGCACGCTGATCATCTCAACATTCACCAGCAGAGGTAGTGCTGTGTTTCGCAACATGAGGGAATGAGGTTGCAGGGAATTTGCTGAAGATACCTCAGAGAGCAATTGGTGACCTGCAAGCCAAGTCATGCCAGGTGCCTCATGTCCACCCAGCTCAAAGGTCGCTTCCTCTGAAGTGGACTGGTCTTGTTCACAGAACATAATACTCAGCCTGAATTTCCTGTATATTCTATTTGTTATACCTTGGTACTAAACAGTGAAAAAGGCCATTATATTCTTCTTTTGTTTTGTGTGAGCTTAGGTTCTTTTCATTATTTGAATATTTTGGTTTTGTTTTGCGTTATTTTCTGTTTCAGAGAGCCAGAAGATAAAATGGCCTTATTAAGATGATGATTTTTAAAATGTGAATCAAGACGGTTGTAGGCCTTTCCTAAACATTACCTGCTCTCTAGTGACTGAATAATGTTAACATTCCTGATTTTCTGAGCCCATCCATTCCTTTAAAGTTATAGCAGTGGGTATTATCTGCCATTCCTTGGTTCTACTCTATAGATTACAGGTTTTTGAGGCACAGATTTTCATTTATGATCATAATTGCCTTACCAGGGAGGTCCTGCACCACAGTACTGATGGTTGTTGCAAATAACAGTTAATGTATCTGGTCTTGTTTATTCTGCTGGCAATGGGAACAAGTTCCAATTGCAATCAGGGCCTGTGTGTTTTGCTCTTCACTCACAGAGAGTGAATGTCTCCTTCCCTGGTTGAAAGATCCCTCCATCTCTACCCAGCAGGCAAAGATATACGTACAAAACCAAGGCTACAAAGGAACGAGCTGGAGTAACTCTCTCGAGCTAAGAAGCCCCAGGTTAAGGAACAGGTGTTTCCAAAAATTAGGAATCTGGGAATGGAAGAAGAGGTGAGCTCATTTCCATGAAGAGAGCTTGCCCCAGGCAGTCCTGTAACTCACTGTAGAAGGCTTTCTCAGGGACTAGCCATCTGTCTAACGCTGACCTATACACTGAATAAGCCATAGAGCCATTTCTGTAGCTGTTGAGGGCTTGCTTGTAAAATCCCAAATATTTGCTGCATCTAACTGCTCTGACTTCTTTTCTATAGGAGAAGTTTTAGTTTCCAGATCACTTTGAGGCCAAATAATAGAAAAGGCCATCATTATTTTATGTTGCCAAAGATAGCTACATCTATTAAGCATCACTTGAACACATTATTAACTTAGTGTGCTTATTATATAACCTCATTTTATAGCATTGGGGATATTGATAGATAGCTTGTACAGGTACTTCAATGAAAGTAAAATCAAATTTCAGAGACAAATGTAAACTAAGTTTTTTTCTAGAAGAACAAATATTTCCTTCAGGGATTTAGTAGTCTTTTTGTCTTAACATCTTCGTTCTCCTAGAAGAATGTAAGTTCTTCATTTAGAGCTGTGTTTTTCTACGGCTTTTTAAAAATTATTGCCAATTGTATAAATGAATAAATAACTATTCACTCAGTCACAGAACAAAAATGAAAGTAAATCTGGGATTTGCTAGAAGAGCAGATGGCCCATCAGGGATTCATATCACCGAAACTTGTCCCAGTTTCATAAAGACACTAAATTTTAGGTAATAATCTTAATTCCCTTTACCATGAGCAGAGAAAGATTCAGAGCTCAAACTAATCCTTAGATAGGTCTTAAGACTGTTTTCCTGACCTAACATTAACTATAGACGGATTCTAGAAGATGGTTTAAACAAAATTACTGTCATTTAGCAGTATAAATCTAAGCCACATAAAACTGCCTCTTAAATTTTAGATTGTACCTTGATGATAATCTTAGCACTATACAAAAACCTGTAGCAGAAAAGCTGTAATGTGGGAGATTGGAGAAAGAGCAATTGACTGCCAATATTCACAAAATTGTGTTTCTGCTTCAATTCAAAAAAGACATAAGTAAAAAATTTGGCCTCCGCGGTTGCAGAAAAGGCTTCAGGGGTAGGGTTACCAGAAGCAAGTACCCCCAGTTCTACTGTAAGGGGACTTTCTTGATTTTCTCAGTGATGCTCACATCAAAAGAAAAGATTGTCAGGGATGCTGAAGCAGAATATTATATAGTGTTTCTTATTCTCTGTCTTTTTCTTTTTTTTTTAAATTTTTTTTTCTTCACCAAAAAGTATTTATTAAACTTAATCCAAGATCAAATATTTTCCAGTTTCCTAAGGCTTTATATTTTGTTAGAAAATTTGATCCACTAAAATACTTTCACACAGCTCTGAAAATAAGTGTGCCAAAAGAGCTGAAAGAGGACCAGAAATATGTTCTGTCTCAAAGCCTTTGCACGGTCCTAGTGAAAATGTGGAGATACTGTCTAAGATTGTATCTCTCTTCTCCTACCTTGAGCAAAAATTATTTCCCCTTAGTCTGATGCAAACTGGTAGAATTTTGGTAGTTTTTATTTTTTCTTACCTTTTGAACCAAAGAAGCTTTTAAACCATTTGATTGCCTTCTCTCTTATCCACGAAAGAGCTTGAATTATTCTATACGACTTCTTCTGAGGACAGTCCTGCTGAGGAGGACTACGGGTGCTGGTGGATGAGATTATGGACATGACCCAGCAATCTTCATTTTGCAGCCAAGAAAGCCAATTGTGTCCTGGACTGCATCAAAAGCAGTGTGAGCAGCAGGGTGAGGGAGGGGATCCTGTTCCTCTACTCTGCTCTGTGAGAACCCACCTGCAGTGCTGTGACCAGCTCTGGGATCCACAATACAAGAAGGATATAGACCAGCTGGAGTGAGTCCAGAGTAAGGCCACAAAGATGATCAGAGGGCTGAAGCACCTCTCTCTCCTATAAAGACCAAGAGAAAGAGCTGGTTTGGAGTTATTTAGCATGGAGAAAAGACTCCAGAGAGACCTTATAGCAGCTCTCCTGTAAGTAAAGGGGATCTACAAGCAAGCTGGAGAGGCACCTTTTAAATAACGTCTTTTAAATAGTAATGGGACAAGGAGGGAATGGCTTTAAACTGAAAGAGGGTAGATTTAGATTAGATATCTGGAAGGAATTCTTTACTGTGAGAGTGAAGAGACACTTGAGCAAGGTTCCCAAAGAGAAGTTGTGGATCCATCATCATTGGAAGTGTTCCAGGCCAAGTTGGAAGGAGCTTTGAGCAAAATGGTCCAATGGAAGTTTCCTCTCTCCTTGGGAAGAGTGTTGTAACTACATGATTATAAAGGTCCCTTCCACCCCAAACCAGATTCAGTGACTCCCTGGGAAAAGACTTAATGGTAGCATACCTGATGGATGCACTAAAATGCTGGACAGCATAGGAGAGGTAATCTGAACACGAGTCAGTTTAACAGTCCTCGGGAGAAGCAGACCATTCTTTGAGCCCTGCTGAGAGCTCAGCAATCCCAAATTTGAAATAGCTTCTAAACTGCGGGCCTCCATCCTAATATTCTCATGATCTTACCATAATCCATCACAGCTAATTATATTAACTTTCTCAATTTCATGCCATATGCTTCATTATCTCTGCAGGAGAAGTCAAGATTTCCAAAGGACAGTCTCTTCTTTAAGTTTGAATATATTATATTTTTAAAAAATTTATTTTATCGTGTCCTACTTATTTTGTGCATTTAGTGATGTAGTCATGTTAGCATCATCAGATAACAAGAAAATTGGCTTTTTCTTTGTCTCCCTTTTGTAAAACTCGGTTAAACAATGTTTCCCCTTTCACAGCTGAGAGCCCTGACCAATGACACAGTTGAAGTTAAAATTAGTTGAAAGGGAGTGAGAGCTTTTGTCGGGATCTGGCTGGAAATCATTGCTTAGTAGAAGGCAAAAGTGCTCCTACGTTTTCCACAAACACTTTACAAGGCAAGGAGGAACTTTAAAGAGGAATGACAGCAAAAACTATTGGAAGATTAATGAGGATCCCTGCAGCCTGGTCTTTTATGGATCACCAACTTTTCTTTCATCAGCTATATTTACTCAGCAAGTAAATCCACTTCTAAAAAATATGAAAAGCTCTTCCACAAGCCTGTTTAAAGGTAAGAGACCCTAAACAAAAGAGTTAACAGCACTCTAACAACAGAGAAAGCCTTGAGGGCGGGGAGGAAGAAAAAGCCCTTAGGAAAACCTTCATCTTGCCTGTCAATTAGTCATTTTGCTATTCACTGCATTGCAGCTCCTGAACTATCTTTTCTCACAAATGGAAAGAATGCAACACAGAGTGGTTAATCATATTACTGCATTGATCTTTTATTAAGCAATATGCTGAACCTCTTGGATTGTTATTAAAACTAAAATGTGCTTATGGCATACAGCATGTATATCTAGCCTTCTGGATCAAAGTATCTCCTGGCACAGTCACATACTAATGAGGCGAGTTGAGCTCACAAACTTCACATTCATCAGGAGAAACAAAATTTTGTATATTATACATTTTTAATGACTTGTCTCAGTCCTGATTTTAACTTGTAATAAATTACATTTGTAATTTATTACAGTAAATGCAATTTGTAATCATACAAAATAGTCCATGGAAATAGCATTCTATTGACAGAATTTTCTCATGCGTTTTTGCTGTATTCTTGATGACATGGTGGTGATTCACACTCTATTAAAAATTATCATCTAAAACAGGCCAATCTTATTTCAGGCCAGAAAAGCTTTTCCTTGTGCTCTGCTCATCTGTGGTGAGGCTCTCCCACATGAGAAAAGCCCTGTAGTCACTGAGGATCAAGTCTAGCAGGTAAACTAAACTGCTGCCAAAATTTTTGCAGAAAACTACTCTCTTTGTTACATTTTCACTAAGAAGCTAAGCAGGGCATGGCTCTAAACAGGGACCTGTGACCATCTATAGTCTATCCCACCCACACTTGTAACTGCAAGCAAGGCTCAGAGATGGAACTGCATGGAGTGGCCAGCACTAGTTCAGGTGGGGGACAAGGCAGCAGGACTGGTTGCACAAACAGTACCTCTTTTAGGAGGGAGGAGATGCAAACAGGAGTAAAGAGCAGAACGTGGCCTCTTTCATTTATTTGTGTGGATATAGCTTTTGTTTGCTTTCTGTCACATCTAAGAGCTACATTTATATTTTTTGATGTTGTCTCACTATTTAAATCACCTTTATAGCTATTTAGTAGGTTTTTGCAGCATATTCCTCATAATAATGCTCAATATATAATTACAGTTGATTAGGGGGATTTTTTTGAAAAAAAACCCGCTTTATTAAAATTAATGAATAAACAGATAAATGGTTTCTACCTAAGGTATTTATCTGGAAAAAAAAAATCTGATTTAATGTTTCTAATTTCTCTTTGAAAGAAAATAAAATTCCACCACCACCAAAAACCTCCAAAAAGAAAAATATTTTCATTTTTCTTTTGAGATTTCCTACAGGAAAACAAAAAATACAGATTCTTCAGTACAATATATGGTTTCATTTTTGTGCACAATTATCAGTCAGGTGCCTTAGGACACAGAAAATCCTGCAGACTACCAGGTTCCCTACAAATATACCACCATAAGATGCAAAAGACATGCTTATGCTTAGGTCCCATGATCTGTTACAGAGGACAGGCTATAATTTTAATAGAAAGAAACGGTGTGAGACAACCAAACCGGCAGAATTTATACCATAACATTTCCAGTTACATCATTTGGCTGGTGAAACTCACCTAAAAGCTGTGGCGATTTCAACATGCTTGTTCAAAATGTGCAACAGAAGGTACAACTGGAGAATCTTCTGTATTTTCCTCAAAGGCACATCAGAGCTTCTCTCTTCACTAAACTGCCTTCAGCCTGCCCAGTACAGCACTGTACCCACAGAAGGCACAAGGTGCATATGGGAGAAGAGTGGCAAGTCACGCACTGTCTGCGGGTTGTGCATCAAAATCAGCTGACACCACACATTCTTGTAAGTTGATATCATGCTTTCCAACCATCCCAAGGTATGCTATGGGGCTGCTTCAATTCCAGTTCTCCTCCTAACTTCAGTCCTATTCATAGCAAGAAATCATTTAACGTGTCAATTGAAGCTTTCAGTTTTAGGCAGTGAGCATCAGAAATAATACAGGTAAAGACTTAAACAAACATAACTCAGTAACTACTCATACAAGCAGGCTAGGGACAGCACAGTCATATGTGGTTCTCTGCTCTGTCTCCAGGGTCTTGTCATTTTTTCTGTATGTGTATAAGAAAGAAGGAATTTCTCCATCAATATCTTGCTTGTGCTTATGCTTCTGGCCCCGAAGACTTCCAGTGGAGTACACTGAGCACTGGGGCAGCCCTGACCACTCACATGCTACCACTGTGTAATATACACCTTCAGCCAAGCTAGGCTAATCAAAAAAAGAATAATAATTCAAATGCAACATATTCAAATTAACTCTGCAGTGAATGAGTGAGCTCAAGGGCCTTTTTGATAACATTTGCATGTGAGTCATTAAGCAGATGCAATGCTTAGAATGAACATTGCTCAGTAAGTCCTCTTCATTTTTTGTTGATTAAGCTATTAGTTAACAATATTCCACAAACATTTAGATATGTTTTGAGTAATAAATCACTTACTGCTTTTGTTAAAGTTTGGATAGATCAGTAATTTTTAGGCCATAAGTGATGTGCATGATCCTCACCCATGTTATGAAGTTATTTCTATTGTCAGTAAGTGGCTGGTTTTTTAAGTTCTGCAATAGAGATTCTAGTCCATAACAGACACAGATATAATGGAATAAAGGGAAACAATCTTCTTTTTAGAAATATGTGTTAAAAATATGGCACTTTTAAAAACAGTAATTATCTGCACAAATAACCTTTACATTTTTCACATACCACATCTTTTAGTCTCAAAAATCATCAGCAATCATAAGTTAGCATACACTTACCAATGAATGTCTGCAAAAATTTACTGTTTGGCTACATTAATTCTGGTTATACCACACCAAATAGCAGAAGAGACCCACTGCATACTGCAGATAGGCCTGTACCACATTTCAACTTTTACAGATATTCAGTAAGTTTATATTTTAAATAAAATACCACTGTTTAAAGTCTGGAAAAGAGAATATTTTTTGAAAGGAAATTTCATTAATTACTTATTTGTCTGTTCACTCGATCCACTTCCCTTTATTACCATTTTCTTTGGTTTCACCCCTTTTCAAATTTGTTTTTATATTCTTAGAAGATAACATCATATTTTAGAAAGCTTCTACTGTCCTCAGCATGGCCAACATTGTATAAAGACAAACAGCAAATGGGTAAAAAGTGATGCAACATAATTACTCTCCACCTGAAATATTAGATAACTTATTCCTGAATAAAATCAAAAGGTTTTTTTCTCCACAATACTTTAAGAATCAACCATCTAAATTAATCAAGCTACCAGCCTAGATTTTAACTATCATAAAGTGCTGTTTTCTAAATAGAGTAAAACACAAGATCATGCATTTTGTTCTTCATAAATTCTTTCTTCTACACAAACAACAGGTTTGTCATTTTCAGCACAATAACTATGTCATCAATAAACTTGCCATTGTATATTGAACATCTTCCTTCCATCAACTTTGTTTTCTTTTTTTCAATCTACTTATTAAAATCTAGTTTCCTGGTAATTCAGCTTGATTTTGGCTCTCTCCTCAGCAAGCCAAGTTTGCCATCTAAGATGAAGTGAGGGATGTGGCTAAAGGAGACACTTGCTGTCTGGTTGTACACATAGATCACACGTGCCAGCCTCTTGTTCAGTCACTTCAAGGTTCACTTGTAGTAATTGGTAGGTTCATTTGCAGGTTGATTTGCCAGGTAGCAGGCTGTGATCTTTAGTTTGTGCCCATTCAAAGGTTACTATTAAGAAAACAACTTTTCAGCAATCGTGGATAAAATAGTATCTTATTTTTCTCTTATGAAAGAGCACATCCAGGTCAGCCAGCCAAATACTGTGTCTCTTCAGGATCAAAGCCTATGCTCTCTTATAAACCAGGAATTCTTTAGATATATGATGTGCAGGTATGAGCGTACATCTACACACAGGTCATTCAAGGCTACCAGCTCTAGGGGTAACACGATCTTTGTCAGCTTGAAGATCTGGCCCTCTCAAGCTGGATTCCCCCATTTGGAACTGGCAAACCTGATTACATACTTCAGTTCTGTCCAAACCAACCTCTAGCTGTCTTGCCAGTTTGAATAACCTCAAAATCTCTATCTTCACTAGTAAATAAAAGAATAGTGTGGAATGTTGCTAAACATAACTATTTGTGCTGTTAGAGCAGAACGTGGCCAGATCAGCTAGTACTTTCCTAAATGATTCCTGGGCAAATGAAATTCCCCATGGGAAGCCTGGAAGTGGACATCTGATTTGGTGGCTCAAACAGCTGAGACACGGCTTACTAAGACAGATTTGGCCAAAGTAGGTAAAAACCCACTGCCAGATGCCAGAAAACGAGATCTCCTAGTCATCATCTCAATATCATATGATCATACAAGAGTTTGGGTTGGAAGGAGCATTTAAAGGTCAACTGGTCCAACCCCTTGCTATAAACAGAAACATCTTTAACCTAAACCAGGCTGCCCAGAGACTTATTCAACATGGAATTGAATGCTTGTAGGAACGGGGCACTTACCACCTTTCTGGACATAAGTATGTGGGTAGTCTTCTCTCCCAAGTACAGAAGAGTATGAAAGAATGACTGCGTCACCTCTGACATCCTTGAGTACAGAGAATCTACTTAGAGATCTCAAAACGTGGCTGTCATCCTCTTCAAAATGCCCTTAAGGAATTCTCCCCATCTCTCCCAGAGGCTTCAAAAGCCTGACAGGACATCTACGTTCCTGAGCCATAATACTGAAGAACTACAGCACTACTGACCTTTACACGGGTCGGACTTTCTAGCAATACTTATTTTAGCACCCTAGAGAATCAGTTCTGCAGAAATAGTAGGCTCTGCTTCAAAGTCCTATGAGATCCCTGTGGTCAAACACGTTCTGGACTAGGAGAAATTCGGATGAGCCGGATGGAGGTCTCAAATCCCTGCTTAGTACTGAAATTGAAAGACATAACCTAAAGGATTAGAAGACTGCGTAAAGAATTTCAGCAGTCCTATTGCAGCCCTATTACAAGCTGAACTCACACTAAAATGGGTCATCCTTTCAGGGACAGAAAGTAAAAAAAGGCAAGTTTGATCCTTTATGCTATAGAATCATAGTTCTCCTGATCTAATAAATTCTGTCCTTTTTAAAAATTATAAAAAAAAAAAGTCATCAACAGAACTTCTCATTTCTGTTTCTTTTGAAGCTGAACAACTGAAAAACGTAAAACAGATTTTCTTAAAGTTTTGTGAGGAAAGTATAATCCTATAGTGAATAGTGTGAACAGCAAATTTCATCCCAGAGTTAATTTCTGTAGCCCATTTATAAATCTTTGAAATATAGGTTTGTAATGGAAATACTGACAGACCTTTAACAATAGTGCTGCTATAATGAGATTTGTCATTTATGATTAATTGAGGATAGTCTTAAAACATCTTTTCTAAAAGCATCTTCTTTCGATCGGATTTATCCCCCATAAAGCTATATCATAAAAATCAGTTCCCCAGTTTTGTAAAGTGCCAGAGACATTCTGCTTATTTACCCTTAATGATAATCCAAGCTTCTGACAAGTAATAATTTCATCTGCATCACTTCAATCAAACTGATTTTATTGAAAACCTGCAAAAGCAGGGTCTAGGAATATGCAGCATTTTTAATAATGTATTTCTAATTGCAATATTGTTTCAAAATCTGTGAAATACAAATGAATTTTTTAAAAAATGTATGCCTAATGATAGGATTAAATTAAGAATGAAAAAAGTATGGTTAGCTGAAGACTATTTAAAAAAAATGTTTCATCCTAAATGTTTCACTTAGTGCATTAATACCACTTTGTGAATGCAGTTCGTTTACTCTAGTGTAATTGAATTTGCTTGTTAATCTGTTTCCAAAAGGTGTTCAAAAATACAGCTGTGCAAGCAAATGGAATTTTACAAAAATGAATATTTATGAAGATCCAGATTTCCTTATTCCCAAAGGAATGTTCAAATTTTACTCTAAATCTTTAAAAAGATTTTTTATCTTGCTTCTTGTGTATATTAGTGATGTGGGCTGCTTATTAATCAATGTTTAACAATGTAATTACAGCTGGTTTTAGTCTTACCAGATAACACAGATTAATAAATGACCTGCAACTAGTGAAGTGTGTAGAAAGGGTAATGAATTCCTTCCATCAGCACAATAATTTATTAGTAATAAACAAAGAGTATGATGAATTAGAAGAATTTGTGGAGTTTCTGAATATTGCACCAAAATTTCCAGATGAAAGCATTTAATCATGCAGTTTTCATTCATTTATTTCCTTTGTAGCAATTCTGTGAGCTATACTATGCTGGGATTTGCTTTTCTGAGCTACGTTAAGATGTCCCTTGAAAGCCATGTTCCAGAGTTTCATATCAGCTCACACTGTTACACACCCATTTCACCTGTCACTGAAGTTAGCGTAACTTTCATGTGAACTAACTAAACTATTTCCATATAGCAAAACAAAATGTAGCCAAGCAAAACTGTCTCCTCACTGGTTAGAAATATGCAGAATTCCTTTGGACAACAATATGCAGTTGCAGGTAAGAAGAAGCAGTTATAGAGGCAGCCTGATTAATGTGTCCTAACTGTCAGTGAAGGGGGGTTATCACACACATCTGCATGCTAGAGAGATGTAACAGCAAAAAACATAAGCAACTGTAGTTTTAAAACAAGCTTGGTATTTTAGCCTCCTTATGAACTCTTCTGGCTTTTCATCATCTGGATACAGACAGACACCTTTTGAAATCAAAGCTACACCTTTCTGAGAATTGCATAATTCCCTATGAACAGCAAAACTGAAGGTGAGAAAAAAAGGTAAGGCATCGATAATACAGCATACCCGATGGCATAATCAGTAATTGTACCAAACAGCAACAAAACTGTTAAGTGACTATGACAGTACCCACAGTGATAACCCAGTACATCCCCTGCACAGCACAGCAGCATCCCCTTTTTGTGTTTTTACTCCTGCTACTCTGCTTCCCTGAGCTGCCCCTCTCCCTAGTTCATCAGGGCAGAGGAGGAGGCAAGCTGTACACTTAATCTTCCCTTACTCCTCTCCTTCCCCCAGCACAGTCTTGAAACAGAACCAAAACAGTGAGAGAGCAGTCGAGTAGATCTGCCGTGCCGTCAGGTGAGAGAGGATGCACCCCAAGGACAGGCATAGCTCAGTGAGGATCTGCAGAAGAAGGCAATTCAAATATCCCTATCTGACTGTAGGTTACTGTCTCAACTGTAAGTCAGACTTCCTCAGGAACAACTCCCAGCCTCCTAGAAAAATCAGGTGGAAAGCTAATGGGGGAAGAGGTGGAGAAAAACCTCTCCACCCTCACAAAAAAAATGCAGAAATTTTGTTCCTTTTAAAATCCAATACCATCCAGATACTTGGTAATTTTTTTAATACCCAGATAAACTATATTTGAAAGCTTTAAATGGCATAACTCATCATAAGTTAGATATCTTAGCAGGTGCATGAAAACACTGACTCCCGGGGCTCACATCAGGTAAGACTCAGGCTCACAACACTTGGTAATTGGAAGTGTGTGTGGAAGACTGTTAAGAGAGCTCAGGAACTACTGTGCTTTGACCAACATCCAGCCCTATTACATATGTGCATCTAAACACTGCACTGACTTCTACGAGAATTGCATAGGTGGGAGGATTGCAACAGTGACTCTCAAAGTGACACAGTGACAGAAGCATACCCAGGGGGTACCTGAGGGCACATCAAAAGGGAATTCAGAGCAGAAATCAGTAAGAATGTACAAGCTACGCCTAAAAATATGCATAGATTTCAGTAGGTTAGAATAGGCTGTAATGAATTATGTAACTGTCATGAATTCTTGCCAAAAAGCCCCAACTAGCATAATGTTGTTGCAATTATGTCAATTCACAGGAGATAAGAGACTGGCCCTCTGTAAACAGTGTTTCCTGCATGAAGCTGTATTATCTCTACATTCCATTTATCTAAGACTACTGAATTTATGAGGAAATTATGTATGTAGACACATACATATGCATATTTGACAAATAAATGGACTGAAAAGTCTCAGTATGAACAGATATGGTACAGTACTTGTTTTGAAAGAAAAAGTATCTTAAATAATCTCCTAGTGAATCCAAATTCAGATGAAGCTCTTGCCAGCTGCCAGCAGTTACTAACAGGTACAGTAGAGGCAGTGCAGACTTAAAGCTATGTTCTGATTTCAGCAGGAAGGAATGTGACAAACCAGGGTATTTTGCTGAGCCTGATTAAGCACCTAAAATCTAGCTTAATTACGCTACAGCTGGTTATATGCAAGGCACATTATATGGCAGGACAAAGAGGCTGGAATAGCAGTAAAGCCTCCCTGTTTCTCTCTGAGAGAGGAAAGCCTTTGCATAGGCATGCTATAAGAAAACCTTCACAGCACTGACTTGAAAATCACAGCAAGGGGCAAAGTTAAGGTCAGGTTAGGGGAAGGAAGAGAATTTGGGACAGGGCTCCAGACAGAAAAGGCTGAAACTCGTCCTGGCACCAGCCAGCTTTAGAAGGGTACCATAATTTTACAGGACTTCAGAGCATTTTGGAATACGAGGGCATTTTCAGCCTACCAAATGAGAAGGACACAAATGTGACTTAATTCTCTTTCAGCTTGCCATGTCCTTTGACTGTAAATTTTAAGAGGCACACAATGGCAAATTTTTGGGTGGTTTTGTTTTGGTATTTCTGTTTGCTTGTTTGTTTGTTTGTTTGTTTGTTTATTGTGTAGCAACATTCATTGACAAGCCTGTGACCATTTGAAGGAAAAACAAACTCCCACTACCCATATGGGATGATTAGGAAGATATATGTTAACAATGAAGAAGGAAAAAGAGTGTAGATCTTTTCTCCTGGAATTCAGGGGGTAGATTTCTTCTAAAATATCCTTGGCAGACACCCCGGGTCTGGCAGACTATGGTTTGTTTGTTTTTGGTTTTTTGTTGCTTTTTTTGTTTGTTTGTTTTTTTAAATCTTAATACTGGAAGTTCACTTAGGTAAGTTGATTTCTTACTCTGGGGCTTACTACAGTAATACAGCAGTTATAGAAATTTTTCTGGTAGCGTACAAATGAAATAAGAGAAAGAAATAAAAAATCATATTACCTCACAGACAGCATATATCTGAATTCTTTGGTTTTAAGGTTCAATTTGCCAGATATATTAATTAATTTCCTTTGCTGTAACATTATATGAATATTTGGTTATATTTGAAAATGGAATAAAGAACAAAATTTAAAAGTGAAGGGAATAGAATGTGTTAATTCATGTATCACAATAGATGCTGTTAATTCATGTATCACAGATGATTTTAATGTTTTGAAATTGTACTATTAGAAGGGAAAAATAAAGTTTCAAATAAATTGATACAAGACAGTGTTTTTAGTCTACTCAAAGAAGACTGTTAAGATCAAAATAATTACAAAGTGCAAGGTAGACACCTGTCTAAAATTGCAGTCTGGCTATGAGATAGAAAACAAAGCGTGTTAGAAAATAAATGGTTAATTTAATCATAAACCCAAGGAAATTATAGGATGCTCCAAGATATGTACTATGAGTAGAAAATATATTTGTTACCTATCATATAAATTGTAGATGACAATGTGGGAAAAGATTATTCAGGGTAGCCAGAATTAAGAAAGGTTATGCACTGGATTAGAAACCCTAACTAAGTAATTGGGCAACACAATGACAGATGAATTACCGTAGACAGCTGACATATTATTCATGAGAAAGAAGGAACACACAAAAAAGTTGATGTACAAGAAACCACACCCACTGCACCATTTAGCTCTTTTTATCACCACAGTTCAAATCATCTTCTCAAGAAAAACATGTGCAAAAGGACAAATAAAGTATTTCTTGAAATTAAGTGCTTTTCACCTGAAAGAGCATAAAAGATACTTAGTGTTAAGAGTGTCACTCTCATTCAGCTGGAGTATCACCTAGCTCTCATCTAGATCAATGGGACCACTTACATGAGGAAAACATCTGAACTGAGGTCTCAGATGGGAAACAACTAAGAATTTGCTTGGCAACTGCATGTGAAATTATATTAATTAAAAGAAAAAAAAACCAAACTATTCAATGGTGCATGGGGTGAAATTATCCATTTGTGGTGCATGTTTTCATGGGCACAGAGATAGCTAATCTGGTTGCATGAAGGACAGAAGGGGACCAGAGGCAATATTGCAATGCTGCAGTTTATATTTCTTGTGTTTACTGATCCAGGCAGGGGTTAGCTTGCCCTTTAGGGTCCGCTACAGTAAAGCCTTTTTTCTTCATTATACAGCCATGTAGCTTAATTTTATAGAGGATTTGCATCATCTCTGCATTTGTATTAGAAGATTATTACTCTAGACAAACCAGAATTGACTGTATAAAGACTGTTAGGTACTTCTATTAACTTTTGTCACACTATGGTAAATACTAAAGAAATCACATCCTGAAACAACAGTTGGCAAATTCAAGCCAAAAGGAAATGCATTCTGGATAAAGCATTAATTACCCATGAAATACACTATCACATGCACTTTCACATTTAAAGGAGATAAAATATGCAAGGTCTTGTGATTTACTGTGAGTTAGTGTATCTGCCAAGCATCAAGTATCTGAGGACAAAACAAGCCCCCACAAATTAGTATGTGTATTACTTGTCAGAAATCTGGTTTACTTGAAGTGGATAATGAGAGATCACTTTTGGAGAGAGGTAAATCCACAGGCCAGGACAGAAGTGGCAGTATATCTGCATGGAAACTTGACAGAGTATGAGAATACGTGAAAGATGACAAAGAGGGAAATCTGCAGAGGGTTGTACTGAGAGATGCAATTCTTAAATTTTCTACTTCAAGGAACACCTTCTCCCATACACTTTGGCAGCTTTCCTGTCAGTAGTGATGCTCCACATCATTATACTTCCTGGATCTAGAGGTGGAAGCACTGGAACTCCTGCCATTGCAATCTGTAGTTTCTCTTTCAGAACTAAATAAGGGTTATTGCATCTGTTCTTTTATCTTTCCCCTCCTACCTCCTAACACAGAAGGGAGATTTAGAGAAGAGATGCTTTCATGCTCTTTCACAGAAGGAAATTGAGAGATTGAGACTGACTGTAAGAGGAGGTAATATATGGAAACAGGAAATCTACTGGGTCTGATTTTTCACCTCAGCTGGGCTGAAAGAAGAATCTAGGACTGTCACAGATGGAAGTGATCGGATGTCACTGGTGCTGAATAAGAACAGGAAGATACTAAACTCACTGGAGCGTATTGCTAGAGTTTATCTGTCACTTACAACTAATTAACTAAAATACAAATTTGCTGCCCTTATGGTCAGGTTCTTCTGTGCACAATTTTTAGTATGACAAACATCCTAGAAAAATTGAAGCTTTAAATCTTACAAAGAATTGAAGTCAACAAGGAGCTTACATGTGCAGATTCTTATTGTTGCACCCAGACACAGAGACACTCCTTTAATTCTTAGGTGAGAAAGACAAATTATCTCCTTTCAGAATATCTCCAGATGCTATCACAGGATGATGCTATCACACTGGTTTGTCCTGCTCAAGCTTCCCAGGGGAAGGTCCACAGCACAATGTGATATACCAACACACTCTGAAGAGTGATCAAAAAAGAGACAGTATGTTCTCCAAAGGCTCTTGTTCTTGAATAAGGCAGTTTCCAAATTCAGATTTATCAGGGGAAGCAGTCTCACAGGACCAAATACAGCATGGTTTTGGATCCTCTACAACTCTGCTGTTGCTCCTCAGCAAAGGAAAAGGCATTTTATGTTCAGTATATGCTCAATGTGAATTTAATTTGTGCTGTTCTACAGAATGTATTTCATTTCCATTAAATGGCAAGATGACATACCATACTACCTCTATTTCTGTACAGTGTTTCTCAAAGTATATTGAAAATTCATAGATTTGGAAAAACATGATCTATGTATCTATTTAGCACAGTACAACTTTAAATCTCCCAAGAGAAAGTTTGACAGTGAATTTTTATTATCATTCTGATATAAGCAAAGACTTTAGAGTGTGAAGCTTTATGGTACTATTTTTGATTTGTGTTAACTAAAATAGTTTTAAAAACCCCAAAACCAAACTGGCATTTTAACTCGAAAAAGAAGTTTTCATATGAGCATGCTTTTCAAACAAGCCAGTTCCGTTTCCCTAAAATTTCTTTATGAACTAATAATATTTATTTAATACATTGCCTTCTTTACTATAATAGAGCTACTCTGATTTATAAATCTATCAGATTGTCTGAAATTGACAGTGCATGGAAAATTCATCTCTGGTCCAGATTTGGAATGTAAGTGCCGTTACATCTGTAAAACTAAATGCAAAGTCTATATAATGATTTATTTTACATACCTGACTTACAAGTGAAATGTCACAAAACCACTGAATTTTATATTAAAAAGTATACAAAAAATGGACAAAAATTGCACAAAAATGTGTACTATGTATTTCACAGAAAACCTTGTGCATGGGTAAAAACTGCTTAGGGATTGCTTAGATTAAGACCAAAAATTCGGGGCTTAGAAGATCTTCTTTTATTACTTAAACCTAATTTCTTCTCTTCTTTTGCTACAGTAAAACAGAGCTCAAGGGTTTTTTGCTTTTTTTTTTTTTTTCTCTTCAAAACCAGTTTTAAGGATCATTCTTCTGTGGACAGAACCAAGACTCAACATCACTTACAGAAACTGTGTCTGAGGCTAACTTTCAACATCCATTTGAAACTATTGAAATTTCACTTCAGCCCTGCACAAAGCCAGAGAGAAAGAACGGGTGAATCCTGCAGAAGAAAATTTGTGAAAACAGAACTTTGTAACAACTTTTAAATTATGCTTATCTCCTCACATATGTTTGTGTAGCCCTAGAATTCATCCTCTATTTCTCGTGCCACAATTTCAGATTGAGTTGAGGTGAAGATAGAATTAACCAGTTTTAAGGAGGAGGAAATTATTTAAGTATTTCTCCAAAGTCTAGTAAGAACTTTGCAATTCAGTATAGGGAAGCTCAGCTAGTATGGAGTTAGTACCAGCAAAGGGAAACTTGGTGATATCAAGAAAATCATTCTAACTACAAGTAAAAATAAAGGACAGAATCTGGCCTACAGACATTGAATTAGGAGGAAAAGGACAAAACAGAATAAAGAGACAATCTTGGATTACATTGTTCTTTTCCCATTAACCATTTCTTTTGGTGGTGTCTGAATAGTAGCACATTGAATTGAATGAAATTCCCAGTTCCTTTTTTTCTGACCTTTTTTCTTCCTTCTTCTCTCAGAGGTTTTGTTACAAAATCTGAGGATTGCAATTCATTTAACTTGAGTATTTTTGTTCAGTTGTATTACATCTCTTTTCTGTTTTTCTTTCCAGAAGATCTAACACAGCTGGACAAGATGCAATGCAGGATGTAGCCTACAGAACACAATGAAGTATTAGAAAACACTGCAAATAAACAGAGGAAATTGAAAAATCAAATTCACTAAAAAAATATTTCAAATACTTCATCAATTTCACAAAGTCTTAATGTGTGAGAAGCACAAAAACCTCCTCCAACACCAATAGACACTCCCAATGTAAATTGAACATTTTGGTGTAACTGTGAGTAGATCCATGACTGTTTTAACAAAGCAGTACATATAATATGTCATCTTTATCTTAATTTGCAATTATCAGGAAGACGGGGCATTTAAAATTAGTTGATCGGGAAGAATAATATACATGTCTGTTTTTTTTTTTAATCTCTTATTTAATTTCTTTATGCACTCACTCATGTACACACATATCCTTTGTGTGGTTAATACATTTACACAATTTTGAGAATCCTTGTATATGATCCAATACATATCTCATACACTTACAACATTGGGTTGTATAAAATAGTACAGTATAATAAGTATAAATGCAGGTGATGATAAAAATAAGTGTCTGGCCTAATACTATATGCAGGACAGGAATACGCCTTGTTACCATTTAAGCCTTTCTCCTGTAAATATTTCCATTTAGCAAGTTTCTACATTTTTGTAAACATAGTCATTCAAAACCTCAATATAATTTTTAAGTACATTCTTTAGGGTAAAAATTGTCTTTTTGGCTTAGTGACATAGAACGATGCTAGTATCTAATGCTAGGAAATTGTGGAAGACTAACTAGGTTGAAGACTTCCTACATCTTCATTAATCACTGTTAAAATATACGCAACATGAAAACTAACTTCACCTATGAAAATTTGCCTTGAAGTCACAAAATCCCTGCGTGTATTTAAAACAACCTTTTAAAAAGAAGATAAGCCTACTCACTGTTCTGCACAGCTCCCCTTTCTAAGTACACATGCATGAGGATGGGAATGACAGACAACGGAGGATGAGAAAATCAAGAGTCTTTACTATGCCCACACCTATCATGGTATCCAAAGTATCAACAGAGCATTCTGAACGAAACACAAAAACTGTCATATTCTAAGCCATATTAATTATTCAGAAGTGAAAGAAATACAGCGCATTTTGGAGCCTCTCTTTACACCCTTCTCGGAAGTAACAAAGAGCCCACAGGGAAAGTGCTCAAAGCCCCGAGTATGGTAGCTGCTTATCCGTCAATGCTGAGCATTGTCTTATTGTTATTATTATTAGTAGTAATTCTAATTTTGTCTTATATACCTAAAGGTTCCATAAACAAACCTCCCCCCCAGCTGAAATTCCCATTTATGGCATAACAATTTCTGTATCAGGATCCGCATCTGCGCAAGGCGTGTTTCAGATTCTCGCTCAATCTTGCCACCGAATTGCAATTACACCCCTCGCTCTTCGCTGCCTTCGCTTGCTTCCGAGACGATAGTCACTTATTCTGTTTACATCGCAGTATCTATCCTTCGAAAGGACACGACGATGCACTTTTAGCGGAGCGGTACAAAACCCGGTCCATGACGCTCGGCATCGGTCCCGGGGAGGTTTCGCGGGACAGAGGTGGAGGAGGCAGGGCCCGAGCAGGGGTGCGCAGGGGGAGCGGAGCGGGGACCGCAGCGGGGCCGCCCCTCCCGCCGCGGGGGCTGCGCGGCCCGGGAGAGGAGCGCTCCCACCGAGACACCGTGCCCCGCGCACCCCGCTCCGCTCCGCGGCCTTATTCGGGGAGCGGTAAGTTTTTATGTCCGTCCCGCAGCTGTTTCACTCATTGGAGGAGCGAGGGATGGGTTTGGAGACAGAAAAGCGGAGGGGTGGAGGCGTGATGCATTCCCGGGAAAAGCTCTCCCGGTCCACAGGGTGAGCGCTGACAAGAGAGATTTGGCAAGTTCGTCTCTCCCTCGGTTTTCACTTTTTTTTTTTCCTCTCACTCCTCCTTAAATTGTCTCATTGTTAGAGGATTACACGCGCTTCAGGTTACACCCGGAGAGCGCAGTGGGGAAGCAGCCGCTCCTTCCCCTCTCCACATAATATCTCTATTCCCATTAACCTGTTCTTCATATTTGGGGCAAACCAGAGACTCGGGGCGGAAAACACGAACGCAACAGGGGGAAGGGATCCCAAGTGATGTCAGCCCCGAGGAACTCGACTGTTGTGGCAGGGCTGTCTCGGGGAACCATCCCGCAGCTTCTGCCGAAGTTTCCCTTTCGGTGGCAGCAACCCAGGTGCACGCACAGCCCGGCCACGGGCGGGCACCGCGCGGCGGCAGCGCCGGGACCTGCCAGCAGCAGCTGGGCTTTGGGCTGAGGCTGGACCCGGGCCGGGACCCCTCTCTCTCGCTACCCCGGCGGCTGCGACACGGGGAGACCACACGGAACACTGGGGGAGGGATGCACGAGGGTCTCCTCGCTCGCAGGACGATCCGGGCCGTCGCCTCCAGGCGTGCGGGATAACGCTGGGAGCCGCCCGGACTCGGCACCCCGTTCGTGGCTCGGCCCCTCCGTCCCGGCGCTGCGCCCCGCGCACAGCCCGCGGCTCCTCGGCACCGGCAGACACCCGACACCTCCGCGCGCTCATTGGCCAGAGCCGCCGGCCCCGCCCCCTCGGCCGCGGCGATTCAGGGGGCGGCTCGGCCCGCCGGCCGCCAATAGCTGCTGTTGATTGGCTAAAAGCTGCTGTCAGTCACGTTGAAGGACGGGCCGCCTCGCCGCCTCGGCCCCGCCCCCCCGCCCATGTTGATATTATCGGCGCGCGGCGCGGGCGGCCGGGCTGCAGTCGGGGCTGGCGGGCGGCCGGCCCGGTGCGGGAGCCGGGCAGTGGCGCGGAGGCGGAGGAGGCGAAAGAGAAAGGCAGCCTGGAGGGAGGGGGCGCCGAGCCACAGACTAGCGCTGCAAATTCTCCACCGTCCTCTAGCACCCACCAAGCGGCGGCAGTGGCAGTGTCTAGGAATAGAGAGCTAGAAATATAAAATCACCCCGCTCCTGCACCATGGCTTTCCAAAGTAGGCTCCCTTCTTGGATTATTTTGTGCTCCGTCTGGCTGTTCCGCTTTGCACACACGGGGGAGGCACAGGCTGCAAAAGAAGGTAAGGTGATGCGGAAAACAAAAGTTTGAGCTTATTTATTGCTTTTGCCCACGAAGTCTGTTTGGTGGCTTAGTAGGGGACCTTCCTGCCTCTGCCAGCTGCCTGTCAGCCCCCTCTCAGAAGAAAAAAAAAAAAAAAA